>JAESUZ010001251.1:0-103186 GCA_017311185.1 Proteles cristata cristata
GAGTACAGCAGATGCTAGTTAGAAATACCCAGTCAGAGTTCAAATAGCCACTTAGCCAGAGTATCCAAGGAATATCATTCTCTCTTTATTTCTCCTTTACAGTATTACTTAATTGCCCAAAATGAGTCTGTCTATTCCCTTTTCCTCCCAGGGGAATGGAAGGGAACTCCTGTTTCCCTCAGTGCAGTCTACCGATCAGGCATTTTATACTCGTTACTTCATTTATTTCTTACAACAAACAGATGAAGAAAGTGAGACTCATGGAGGTCACACAACTTGCCCAACCTCGTCCATCTGGGACTCCATAGCCCTTGTTTCTGTGATACCTATCTCACCGCCTCCCAGTGGGATTTTTTTTTTGGCTTCAATGAGTTGCGATGTTATCCACCTCAGCACCCTGTCATCTCCTCAGCTATCATCAAAGAGTAGTTGGGACAGACCTCTTTGCATCTTCTAGGAACATTTGGCAAAGGAGGAAATGATGGTAAGTTCAGGGGATAAGAGAGAGTGCAGGATCCTGGGGGCATTTTTCCCTGCAATAATTCTCCAAGCTAGAAAGGATGATTTATCCCTGTTAACTGTCAACTGTGCTTTTTCCTACATGTGGACTCTTCTTAGTCCTACCAGATTTTCTTACATTTTAAATCTTCCACAAGAAGATTCTAATTGGTTCAGTATTTTTCACTGTTGATGAGATAAAAGCACAAGATTTAGGTGGAACCCCCATCCACTCTTTGTCCCCAGGGTTGTTACTGCACACTGTGAATACAAAATTTTGATTGAATGTACTTTCTTTTATATTATGAAATGCTGCAAATAGACAGTACAGAGAATAACACTATACTCAGAAATGCACCGCTTAGCTCTATAAAATCCTAACATTGTGCCGTAATTGCTTCTGATGTTTTTCACGCATAAAATACCACCCATAGAGTCACAACCTCCTTGTACACTCCTCTACAATCACTCCCCTCCTTCCTCAGAGATTATCAATATCTTGAATTTGGTGTTCATCATTCCTAGGCATGTTTCTTTATTATTACTGCATATGTAAATATCCATAAAAGATGCTTAGTATTGGCTTGCATGTTTTACATTTTTATAGAAGTGGTACACATCCTTCAGCAACTTGCTTTTTTCTCAGCATAATGTTTTATGATTTATTTTCCTTGGTAGCTCTAGTTCATACAATTTGGTCTATTTTTATGTGGCTAAAGTATTTTAAATGATGAATACATCACAGTTTATTTATCCATTCTCCTACTGATGGATATTTAAGTTGATTGTTTTCAGTTATAAACAATGCTGCCGTGGACATCCTTGTACACGTTATCATAGTTTTCCACTCTCAGAATGAATTCTCAGTTACTCAAAGTGGCAAACCCAGGGCTAGCTTATCTGTTGCCTTATGTGCTTTGTGTTCCCCCTTCTTTCCATTTCAGTCCTATCTTCCTGATGTTTTACTATGATACCTGGTATAATTATCAACTATCTGAAATTAGAGTATCAGGGTCCCTGGGTGGCTCAGTCGGTTAAGCATCCGACTTTGGCTCAGGTCATGATCACACAATTCGTGGGTTTGAGCCCTGCGTAGGGCTCTATGCTGATGGCTAGCTCAGAGCCTTGAGCCTGCTTCAGATTCTATGTCTCCATCTCTCTCTGACCCTCCTCTGCTCACATGCTCTCTCTTTCTCTCAGAAATAAATTTAAAAAAAAACATTAAAAATTTTAAAAAAGAAATTAGAGTATCATAGGCTAAATTTTATCAACAAAATCTCTTCTCAGTCCCAAGAAGTATCTCTCAGGGCCTGATTGAAATTTTCACTGAGTATTTCCTTGTCTTGGAACTAGAAGAGAAGTCTTTTGAATGCAACCGTAGCAACGAAGAAACCTAATTACTCTTGCTAAGTTCCCAAGAAGCTCTATTCAGGCACCAATGAAACTTAATTATTTGATAAGCTTCGTGGTCAGCACTATAGGGGATGAAATTTGTGATGGAGCCCTCCAGCCAAAATCAGTTTTTTGGCTGCATGTTAACCAGGGAAATTCTCATCTGCTGTAGTCCTCTCCAAAAGGTCTCAAGTTTCTGGTTCTTCTGGTTTTTCATGTTAATATTTTACACAAGAGCCAGGTAGCTAATCTGTAAGTCTGCATTCAGCATCGGATTCATGATAGTACTTTCAGCACTATCCCTCTGCTCTCTAGGTGACTACTGGGGTGTCCATCTTTCACTCCAGACTTGAGTAGCCTTTTGGCCTTCTTTTTTGGTTTAGTTTTTGTTGTCCCTGGTTTAAACATTTTATTTATTTTTCCTTCAATAACAAAATAACACATGTTCATTATGAAAAATGTTTTAAGTGGTGGCTGAGTGACTCACTGGTTACGCCTCTGACTTTGGCTCAGGTCATGATCTCGTGGTTCGTGAGTTTGAGCCCTGTGTCAAGCCCTGTGCTGACAGCTTGGAGCCTGAAGCCTGCTTCAGATTCTGTGTGTGTCTCCCTCTCTGCCCCTCCCATGCTCACACACTCTCTCTCTTGCTCTCTCAGAAATAAACATTAAGAATTTTTAAGAATATGTTTCAAGTACAAAAATATTAAAAATAAAACATTGATTATAAACTCATTATCCAGGGGCATTAATATTTGGGCATAGTACCTTCCATTTTTCCTGTGTGTTTTTCTTATATTTGAGATCATACTGCTATTTATAGTTTACTTATATTTCTTAACATTATCTAACTACCCATCCATCCAACCAACACACATTTTCCCCCAAAATATCCAAAGGTCTTGTTTAACAATATTCCTGATTATCTTTCCATGATATTAGGATCTCTATACAAGCATTATTCACCAAGTCAAAAAGTATATGCATTTTGCATTTTGAGACACATTGACAAAATAGTTTCCAGAAGCATTTTACCAATTTCCACTCCAGATAGTAGTTTTTGAGAGCCTGCTTTCCCCATTCCTTTATTTTCTGCTCCATTTCTAATCAGTTTTATACTCTGTTTTTATTGCAGACTAACCTGTGTTTTTCATTGAACCAGTGATATTGAAATCCAGTGTATTCCAAACTCCAACTTTTCTACAATAACTTGTCTTTTTTTTTTAATTTTTTTTTTTTTTTACAATTTAACTTATCTTGACTCTAAAATTTCCTTCTTCTAGGGATGAGCTGTATTGACTATAGTTTATATTTCTTTTAGGAAAGCAATGCAGTGATCTTTTTGAAGTTCAAATAACCAACAATAACTCTTAAAGCCTCTGGTGATGGTTCTCGGAGAGTGAGAAGAAAAGCCTGGAATTAAGGGTGTTTCAAACACCCTCCCTCAGTGCACATGAACCTCTATAGAAACTGAAAGTCACACGTGGCCCATTTGTTTCTGGGTCCTCAGAGGAGTTCTCTCACCCCCTCCCCTGATGGCCTCATTTGCATAACCAAGCAGCTTTGGAGTGAATTAGGTCAAGGTTTTGTCTATAGATTCTTGTTGAGCAATGACTTACTGAAAATTCTAGCTCTTCCTTATTCCCAGGAGTTATCGATCTGATCTCAGTATAGCATCTTTGGGCAAAAAGCAGCAGGTATTTGGTGACTCTTTGGAGAACACCCAAACTGGTTTTCAAAAGGCATATATTCCCTTTATACCTAAGTCACTTCCTGGTATGGGTCTAGTCCACTGAAAGAAAATTCTCTATAGGAAATTTGCTCAAATAGAAATAGTAAATCATAGTGCTGATAATTTCAAATTGCTCTGAGACCCAAGAAGTGGACAGGAAATTGCATTAGTTCTCACCATAAAGAGTTTACAAAGGATTCTACATAAGCACATCACTGGCCATAAGCAACAGGAATTTAGACTTTAACACAAACCGTTTAAATAGTCTGAATATAAAAGGGGTCAGAATAGAGCACATAGGGCTAGCCTTAAGGGACACTGTTTTGATAGAATGCTTTACGTCCATGAGTATTTGCATCTTATGGCTTTTTTTGGAGGGTGACATTGTTTTATCAAATAACTGAGGCTCCAGAGAGGTTATAGCACCCTTGGTTTAGGGGCTTAAGGAAAGGAGCAGAACTGGCACACAACTAACAGCACAGAGGACAGTACCACAGCTTTATAGACCCCTGCCTCTAGGCTTTGCTGCTGGCCTGCCTCTGGAAACGTACAACATGGCATCGAGATTTTGAGCTTGGAGGACTGTGTGACCAGGATATGGACCAGGATTCCCTTTGGAGGTCTAATAGCCCATCCAAGGATGTCTTGATCAAGGCCAGCATCCTTTTATTCTAAATTTCACATCATTTGCTCTAGGCAGGCCCTCTGGGGACACTTAGCAGGTCTCAGGAGGAATAAAAATAATAGTAAACCTGGAGATGTTAGTACTTACTATTACCAAGCTTTGTTTTAACTGTCTTATGTATATTAACACAGTTCCTGCTCACAACAATCCTATGGGGAAGGTAGTAGAAAAGTAGGGGGAGAGAAAAAAGGGAAAAGAGCATAGGAAGAAAAGGGAAAGAATACAATGCAATTCAGCAATTATGTATTAAGCACGACTCTGTCCCTGGGATGTGGTAATGAACAAGATAAAAGGAGGGGGGTGTATAAGTAGAGAAAGGAAGAGGAGAGGAAGGAGGAGGGGGTGGAAAGAGAAAAGGAGAGGAGAGAAAAAGAGAGGAGAAATGACGAAAACAAGAGAAAAGAAAGCCGTGCACATGGCAGGCAATGATAATATGAAAAACCTTCCCCATGACCTCAAGGGTTGGCCATACTGTCTGGGCTGAGGCTGAGGCTGTTTTCTTCTGGCCTAGGCTCTTACCCTCATTACCACGAGGTTGGTGCACATACAATCATTCCAATAAGGCAGCCCACTCCAGGCAACATGGGCCCAATGCAGCCCAAGGCAGGTAGCTTACACCCTGGCTTAGATAATGCTTTTCCCTAGTTTACACAGGTTGAGAGCCTGTTGCGGCATGTGAGCTTTTATTGTTTTTTCAATCTGCCTCTTAGATTTTCTTCTTCTAAGGGCCACAGTGACACAAGTATACATTTTGGGCCTTCAAACAATATTTCACCAGATGGCTTATTTTTGTCTTACCGCCACTAACAATATTACTAGTCTGCCAAATTTTGCTAATGTGACCGTTTCCACTATTTGCTGCCTGTTCAGATGGTCACCTCATGCCACTTTTTTCTCTTCTTGTTCCCCCCATGACCCTACTCAGAAAGGACCCATACAGCTTGTTTTGATCATTCAAAGGACCGCCAGGGCCTTGTGCTGATGACACTCCCACCCTCTGTCAGCCTCCTTTGCCAGCAGAGGATATGGCACCAGCCACGCTTTCTTGCTGGCCTTCAGAGGTCCTATGAAAAGTATTTGCTACTGTTGCCCAGCCCCTGCCATGCCCCAGACCCACCTCAGTCCTGACTTAATGCAGGTAGCTTTCCAGATGCATTGAGATGCCAGGACTTTGAAGGTGTGACTCGATCTCAGAAGACACTGGCCCTGGAGACATATTCTTACAGTCCAGAGAGGAAGGACAGTCTGAGCAAACCCCACCCTTTCACAGCCACTCAGTTCCCTTTTTTTGTTTCCTGACTTAAACCAATGTCTTTTTTTTTCTTCTCAGCAGCATGGTATCTGGTTCCCTGCCTCTGTCCCTATCCCCCCCCAACCCCCAGCTGACCCCGCCTTTCATTTGCTTGGGACCTCTGACGCTACTATCTTGAGTCTGCTCTGAAAGAACACTTCTCAACATTACTGGGGCCACTGAGACTCTAGATGGGGCTGGGTTGAGTAGACAGGACATCAGGCTGACCTCCCTGAGGTAAAGGGACAACATGCCTAAATAACTGTGGGGATATTTAGCAGAGTGAGTGGAGACTTACAAGAAAAAGGGAAATGCAGACCTGTAAAGACATATCAAAGGGTCTAATGAGAAAGAATGTCTTTGGAATCTTATGTCCTTGAAGGCAGAGGAGATTTGGGGTCGCATAGTTAAACTTGATAATGAAAGATGGAGAGTGCTCAAAAAGGGACCCCAAAGTGCAGAGCCTGAGAGAGGTAAGGATGAGACTTCCCCCTGCTGAGTCATTTTCTAAGAAAGCATGTTTTTCTACAGATAAAAATGTCCAAATGTAAGCCCACACAAGACCTGTGTCCTTCCCCATTTCCTTGGATGTTGATTTTCTCCATTTCAGATTCTGCCTCAGGGATTAACTCTTAATTTACACCTTTCTTTTTAATTCTGTACATCTATAAACCAGACTAAGTGTTGGTTACTTGAAGTGTTACTTGAAGCCTGAATGTTTCCTCAACTACTTCTTAGCCTGTGTTCTATCCACAATCATCCCCTGGAGGATTCTCCTAGGAAATGAAGACAGTACTGGCTGCAGACCGGGATATTGGAAGAGCTCCTGCTGACTGTCGGCTTGCCCACCTTGACACATCAGGCACTGCCATGTTTACTTGCCCCACAGGCTGTATCCTAATGTAGAGATCACAGATCTCACTAGAAGTCTGTCAGAAGTCTTAAGACAACAAAATTTTTAAGTGAATTTTGTAGGGATGACAGAGTGCTTAGTTGTCACATCTACACAAGTTAGATGGGCAGCGAGCATTCCATAATCTCTCTATTTTATTGACAACATATATCTTTTCACTAGTCACCTCTGAACCACTGCTCCGGTACCCTGCCTGAGAGTTGGTCACAGACATTCTCCTTCCCTCCCCTTTTCTTCAGTCAAATGCTACCTGTTATCACATGGCCTATCCCTTCTCAAGGGCCATCTTGGGGTGGAGACTGGGAATTGATAGGCATACAATGGGGGATCTGGACAAGAGAGTGGGAAAAAAGATAAGGTAAAATAAACCTAGGTGTTTTTTCACCATCTGCTCATGAGCACTCTGCTAACACACTTGTCTAAATGACAGAAGGGCTACACCCAAATAGTGCAAATAAATGGCCTAGTGTCACCTCAGAAGATTCCTAATGTAATATAAAGTTGTTTTGGGTGCTATCCTGTTGAACATTAAAAAAAAAATTTTTTTTTAATGTTTTATTTATTTCTAGGAGAGAGAGAGAGACAGCGTGAGCAGGGGAGGGTCAGAGAGAGAGGGAGTCACAGACTGAAACAGGCTCCAGGCTCTGAGCTGGCAGTCAGCACAGAGCCCGACGCGGGCTCGAACCCACGAACCGCGAGATCATGACCTAAGCGAAAGTCGGACGCTTAACCGACTAAGCCACCCAGGCGCCCCCCGTTGAACATTTTTAATGAACTTTGAGGAAGATATAGAAGGTAGCCTAGCTAATCTAGGAATGGTGCAAGGCTGTTATGAACTAGATTGGATGACAGAACCAGAGCAATCACTTTGCAAAAAAGGCCTTGGTCACTTGGAGTGATAAGCCATCTTGAACCAAGTACATTTTACCAGAGCTAAGGGCTGTGTCCCATAATTGGGCACCACATTGAACTTCAAAGGACTCCAGGTGAAAGTAGGATTGCAGTAGCATTTGTGAAAATGGTTCAGAGGTTTTCGCTGATAGTGATCAAGAGAAATGTCAGGTCAGTAACGTGGCTGCCAGAAAATCCAAGGTCATATTAGGCTTCCTTGTAGAAGTAAAATACCTATACAGAGGAAAGTGAATAGGTCACTTACTCTGCAAAGTCAGGCTATATCTAGACTCCTGTATTCAGTTTTGAGTGCCTGGTTTCAGGAAACATAATTAAGCAGGAGCATGTCCAAAACAGAGACCAGGATTAGTGAAGAAAATCAAAACCAAAGCCATGTCACACTAGGTGTAACAGAAAGAACTAAGGTTGATTAGATCAAGAGGGACCATGTTCACTGTCTTCATTTTTCCATGTGACTAACATCAAAATGCTATAGAAACTTCTCAAAAGTCAGTAAGACTTTCTAAGAGCCCAAAGAGAAGAAACTGCTGAGACTATGGGCTGGCTGTTTGGCAAAGAAAGTTTTAGGAAATGTAGCAGATAGTGGTAATGCTTTTATTGTCTCCTTCCCAAAGACCATCGAATAAAAAGAGGATGATCAGAAAATCAGCTTTGGACTCATGGGTATTCCTGAAGAGTTATGCCAGCAGGAGATCCCAAGCTTTCATAGTTCCTTAGCCCTTAGTCACTGGTCCCCCTTCCAGAGTCCCTGCTCAATTCTCTCACTTCATCATCCTCTACCCTGCAGATGCCTCTGCTTCCTCTGTGTCATGTTGTGTTTAGGTGCAAGGCTGTGGTATTAGAACTACCTGGGATGAAATTTCAGCTCCACAAAATAAACACTTATATTGTGCCTGAGTTTCCTCACTTGGGATATGTTATTAATGGTTCACACTACATGGATTGTTAGATTACAAGAGAGAGGTAGTATATAAGGTGTCTAGGAAAATGCCTGGTATATACGAAGTGCTCAATAATTGTTAGCTATTATAATTACCAGGCCACAATAGCCATATTTTATAATGTTAAAGAAACCCAGATCACCTGTGTTTGTATCCTGGCTCCACTAAATACCATTAATATTGGGCAAATGTTGAATATCCTACTTGAATAGCCTATGGCCTCAACTTTCTCATGTGTAAAATGGGAATACTAGTAGCACCTACCTCCTAAAATTATTGTGAGAATTTTATGAGACAATCAGTTTTATTTTTTATTAATTTTTTAAAATATTTATTTTTGAGAGAGAAAGCAGAAGCTAGGGAGGGGCAGAGAGAGAGAGAGAGAGAAAGAGTGAGGACCCAAAGCAGGATCCACGTTGTCAGCACAGAGCCCCATGCAGGGCTCAAACTCAACAACCTGAGATCATGAACTAAGCCTAAGTTGGAGACTTAACGAACTGAGCCAATCAATTTTTTTTATTTTTTATTTAAAAAAAATTTTTAACTTTCATTTATTTTTTGAGAGACAGAAACAGAGCAGGAGCAATAGAAGGGTAAAGAGAGACACACAGAATCAGAAACAGGCTCCAGGCTCTGAGCTGTCAGCCCAGAGCCCGCCTCAAACCCAGGAACCTGAGATCATGACCAGAGCTGACTGAAGTCTGACAACTGACTGAGCCACCCAGGCACCCCAGAGCCAATTAATTTTAAATACTCAGTACACTGAAGTCTTTCTCTGCTAGATTCTTTTATTTATTTATTTATTTATTTATTTATTTATTTATTTATTTACTTACTTACTTATTTATTTATTTATTTAGAGAGAGGGAGTGAGAGAGAGTGAGTGATCAAGCAGGGGAGGAACAGAGGGAGAATCTGAAGCACGCTCCAGGTTGTCAGCACTGAGCACCGCACAGGCCCAGGCACTCCTCTCCTGGACTCTTGAAACCTAGCACATGCCTTCTGCCAGGTATGCAGGGAAGGGAAGAGCGGCTGGATACTTTCTATCCCTCTGCCTCCTTACTGCTATTGCGGAAAGTGAAAAATTTCATTGTCTCTTTTCAGAATCCAGGGCTGCCATCTTGCTCCTTCAGTAAGAGGGTACTTTTTTTTTTTGTGCAAAGTACAGTACTTTGTAATTGTATATTTATGAGAGTGATTATTTGATTATTGTGTACCTCTTGTAGAAGTGTCCAACACAGGAGTTCAATAAACATTTGTTGAATGGACCAAACAGCCATATGATAAATGAAATAGGATACTAGCTCCCTCGAAGCCTTCAGTGAACGAGCAGTTCACTGTCAAAAGATGTTCCCAGTGTCATTGAAGTGGAACAGTAATGGAACATGGGTAAGTAGGGCCGTTCCATTTGGCCCTAGTCCTCGCTTCCCTCGGAGATAGTTGGACAAGGAAGCCCAGTGGTTTAGAACGAGCACTGCTTCCTTCATTTAACGCTGCTACCTAGCGGAGTCCACCGAAAGTGGTGAAGTGAGGAAACCTTGCAAAGCTGGAGGGTCTGAGGAAGTCGGAAATAAGGATCCGCCTCAGGCCGAACGCTTCCTTAAACTCCCACCCGCGGCTACGAAGCGGGTCATCTCAGCCGCCAGGGGGAGGTGCTCACAGAGGCTTAGACTCTATGGTCATTCTCCCCAACTCCTATGAGCAAGAGCGACCAGAAACCTCCTATATACTTCCGTTTCCGGCTCGCCCTCTTCCTTTCCATGCCGCTAGCCTTCTCGCAGCCATGGTAGGACCTTGGGGAGGGGTCCGGTAACATCCAGTTTAATCTTCATATCCTCTTTGACAGTGCTGTCCCAGGATGGCGCTAGGCCCATGCATGGACTCGTACCAAAGAAACCAAGTGTTGCCGGGGTCGACCCCGAAGGCACTGGGCTTCAGGGCCAGGAAATGAAGCGATGGGATCAAAGAGAGAGTTAGCCGGGGGTGGAGGGCATGTGCTGACTTTGGGGCTCAACGGAGGTCGCTGTACTGGAAGCACATGCGGCTGTACCATCTTCTTGTTGAGTGTTGTGTACAGCGAGGAATCTTGAGAGTCGAGCCCTCATGGGATGTCTTAGCTTCACAGCTGGGTCGGTTAAGGCATTGTGCAATTTTATCTGATAACCCTGCTCGTTCTGAACTGTGTATTTACTAGGTGAACGTTCCTAAAACCCGCCGGACTTTCTGCAAGAAGTGTGGCAAGCACCAACCCCACAAAGTGACACAGTACAAGAAAGGCAAAGATTCTCTTTATGCCCAGGGTAAGACAGTCTGTACGTAATTGGGTTTTAACGCATCATTTGTATAGTAGTATAATAAGCAGGCCCGTGCGCCCTCTACCTAATTTGAGTATTGATATTTCTGGAAAAAAACAAGATAAAACCTGTAAGAAGATTTTACCATGTGGCAGTTGTGATTATCTTTGGTATACCATAACAAATAACTTTATCCTCCCAGGAAAGCGGCGTTATGACAGGAAGCAGAGTGGCTATGGGGGACAAACTAAGCCGATTTTCCGAAAAAAGGTTAGTAGTAATTACTGTTTGACATGCTGCCCATTTACTGTGGTAAAAACATTGCATTTTTCTCTGGCTCAGACTTCTCCAAAACAGGTAATGTGTCAATGAAGTTCTTTCTGTTAACCTGCAGTGACCTGTCCATTAGGCAGTGGAGCTGGAAATGCAACCCAGGCCTGACCATATTCTACAATGCTGTATCATCTCAGTGTTTTATGCTTTTGTCCTTTCCTTATTGTAGAGGCAAACGTCAAGTAGATGATTGTGCCCTGACTTCCTAAAGACTGAAGTTTGAGTACATCAGTAAACCTTCCTTTGCCCTGTTTTCCTATCTGTCCTGCTTTAGTGAATCCTCAGCCTTTGCTTACAGTAAGAATTGCTCGCTTACTTTGCTTTTCAGCTCAGAAGCCTGCAGTCAGCTATGTCTCTCATGAAGTTGTAGAGCTCTTTAAAACCATAGTTTAGGCTTTCCACTGGTCTCCTGAATTCTCTTGTCATTCTCATCTAGGCCAAATGAGTTTCTTTTCTGCCTCAGGTGATTGGCTGCCCTTTTAAGTATGCAGTGCCTGGAGCAGCATTCTTTTTTTTTTTTTAATGCTTTTTTTATTTGTTTCTGAGAGAGAGGTGTGAGCAGGGGAGGGTCAGAGAGAGAGGGAAATACAGAATCTGAAGCAGGTTCCAGGCTCTGAGCTAGCTGTCAGCACAGAGCCTGATGCAGGGCTCAAACCCATGAACCCTGAAATCATGACCTGAGCCGAAGTAGGATGCTTAATCAACTGAGCCACCCAGGTGCCCCTGGAGCAGCATTCTTTCAACACTGGATTTCTTTTGGTGCTTTGCTCTTTCAGCGTAGTTCCAGAAAATACCAAGGAATAACTTTTGCGTTCCTTTAGGTGCTGTACATGGTTTGATCTCAGGGTGGTAAAAGGAATACCTGATAGCCTTCTCATATTCAGATAATTTGTTTAGAAGGTGGGGAGATTCTGCCTAGGTTTTGGTGGGCTTTTTTTTGTTGTTTTGTTGTGAACTGTGAACTGGTAGCAGAATTCTGGTTATAGGAGTGGGCTTGAAAAGTTTATTAGTGCTCCTTGAGTTAAATAATACAGTTGAATGCACATAAATTGTATACATAGTTTTAGGTAGTTTCCAGAGAATTAATAGATCTTTAAAAATATATATATATTTTTTAATGTTTTATTTATTTCTAGGAGAGAGAGAGCGTGAGCAGGGGAGGGTCAGAGAGAGAGAGGAGTCACAGACTCTGAAACAGGCTCCAGGCTGTCAGCACAGAGCTCGACGCGGGGCTCGAACCCATGAACTGCGAGATCATGACCTAAGCGAAAGTCGGACGCTTAACCGATTAAGCCACCCAGGTGCCCCTAAAAAAATATTTTTTATTAAAAAACTTTTTTTAATGTTTTATTTATATCTGAGAGAGAGAAAGAGACAGCATGAACAGGGGAGGGTCAGAGAGAGGGATACAGAATCTGAAGCAGGCTCCAGGCTCTGAGCTAGCTGTCAGCACAGAGCCCGGTGTGGGGCTTGAACCCACGAACCTTGAGATAAGGACCTGAGCCAAAGTCGGACACTCAACCAACTGAGCCACCCAGGCGCCCCTTAATAGATCTTAAGTAACAATTAAATGAGAAAGTTGGTTTTAGTGCACTTGGTTGACTCATTTTTGGTTGTGTGGTGTGGAGTACAACTATATAAAGCTGGTGAAAGTCCACAGGTCAAAGGTGGTATCGTATCATAAGCTCTTTGAAATGTTTGATGGAGGGTTTGATGGCAATTAGATAACCTACCTTTGCTGTTAAATTTCTTCTTAAATCTGCTCATTTTCACATTTCTGTTTTCTTCCTATAGCTAAAGACAATTGTCACAATTCTGTTATTTGAAAAAGCTTTCCTTTAAGTAGTGGTTAACCGAAGAGTGCTATTTTTGAAGAAAGATTTTCTCAAGTGATTTATGAATGGTGTGACTTAATTTTTTCCAGGCTAAGACTACAAAGAAGATTGTGCTGAGGCTTGAATGTGTTGAGCCCAACTGCAGATCTAAGAGAATGCTGGCTATTAAGAGATGCAAGCATTTTGAACTGGGAGGAGATAAGAAGAGAAAGGTAAAATTGCAGGTGGAGGGTGCAATCTTTTTTACTGGGAGAGGTGAACATTTCTCCCCACTTACTGATTGTGGAATCAAGAATGGGGCAATCCTCTTAAATAACTAGATCCATTAGCTGAAGATAAAAGGTTTTTGATGTTGGTTTGGTATGAGTAGTAGTAGAAGGATAATAAACTGACTTAATAAAAGGATGATCCAATAAAAGATGGTGATCCTTTTTGGGACAGACTGTGTGCTAGATGGAGTAAAGGTTCTTTGCAACATGAAAAAATTAACTTTTCTGTTCCATTACAGGGCCAAGTGATCCAGTTCTAAGCATCGTATTTTGTTACATTATGAAGACAATAAAATCTTGAGGTTATGTTCACTTCATTTGGTTACAGTTGGTCCTTTGAATGAAATAAACTAGTGCCCTCAATAAAATTTCCTTTTTGGAGAAATTTATGCTTGATGGTTCTTTTGGGTACTGTGCTCATTTTGGATTGAATCTAAACTGAAGTCTCATCAGACGTTGCGATTTTCCAATTTTCATGTCAATCATGGGATTCCTTTTGCTGTTAAGCAAAGGTAATTGGTTACCATGGGACATAAGTGGAGATCTGCATTCACTAACATGGTGAGATCAGTAATAATTATGTACACAGCAAATGCAAGTTTTACCAAGACTGAGATAATTTCTCATATACCCTTGCCACTTCATTTAATGAGGGAATTAGGCAGTTTTCTAGGCATAGCATACTATGTATTCTGTCCTCAGACTTACTCTCATAACATTGCTCAAACTTGTCCTGTTGAAACCCCTGCAGAAGATAGTTTCTAGTGAGTGAAGCTGCTCAGTGGAATTTAACAGAAGTATCTGTCAGTTCTTAAAGATGTCTTAACAGTTGCAAGTATCACATTCTTTTTCCTCTTTGTATACTATTGTATACTTGATTCTTTCCGATCAGCTTTTCATACTTTTGTGGCAAAACTGGAGACAAGTATATAAACAATACATTTTGGTAACTGTAAGTACATCAATGAGATGGAGTAGTTTTCTTACAGGTTACTTTGTTTCCATAGGTGAATAAGCTTGCTAGTCTTAGCAACTGATGATTATTGAAAATAATTGGTAATAACCTCACAGGCAAAGAAAGGAATTAATTGTTAACAACGCACACTTTGTGGGCCTTTTGTGCCGGGTTTTTGTGCTGTTGTGCATTCTGGATGGCTGAACTGCATATCCTTAGTTGTGGGGGCAGGGGGATTGTTAAAAGGGGAGGTGAATGAGGCTGGCTCAAAGCAGCAGAAGCATCTTTGATTAAGGATTGGTCCTCAGGCAAATGAATTGTAGGAAAGGGAGGGAATTGTAATGGCTGTAAATTCCTTTCAAATGATCCATTCCCACATACCCTAGTCTAAAGGTCATTGCCTCAAAGGGGAGAGGGTGTTCTGGCTAGAGGTCTGGTATTTTAGGTCACAATGTATCAACTATTGCTGGTGAAAGTAAGCCATCTGCATTCGTTGGATCTAGCCTGCAAACTACCTTGGAATTTGGAAACCTAAGTGGTGTGGTTTTTTCCAAGCGCCTCAGCAGGTAGTAGTGTAAGGGTTAAGTCTTGGGCTGAAATCCTGGGTGCAGTTTATACTGGATAAGTACCTGACTTAGGGTTGTTGGTGAGGATTAAAAGGAGTCCATATACTTTATGCATCTGCAACAGTGCCTAGCACATACAGTGTGCCCAATAAATTGCAGGCATTACTTCTTATCTGTAAACATTTGTTTCAAAAGCTCTTACCCAAAATGTTCTTTAAAGATGCATTTGGAAGTTTTTTTTTTATACTCCACTGGAAAATTTTATTGAAGGAAATGACGGCTTAAATGGGAATGGAAGAAAAAGGGAGACACCAGTGGGATAGTCACTTTGGCAACAAGATAGACATTTAAAAGAAAGCTTTGTAATGTGGTCTAGTTTGCTGCCAGCCGAAGTAAAACCGTGCCTGTGGGATTTATCTGAATTTTTAAATCTGAAGTCCACTGATAAAACCCAAGTTTCCTCTTCACAGGCAGGAGCTGTGTGATTATGCAGTCAGGAATACAGGCCATCCCTTGTCCCAGAGAAGCAATAGAGATGGTATAAAAACGAGGTCCACCGATCTCCTGCAGGTTTACCATTGCCACAGCCCAAGCTAAGTCTGAGAGTGGGCGTTCCCACACCTCAATATTGTCTTCCTGAAAAGTAAGCCAAGAAAATAGGGGTGAGAAGTTTGGTAACTAGCAATAAGCTGCCTTGTTAGTAGTGGCAGTCAGTATTACTGATTACTCAATCAGAACTATTGAGCACTTCTAGGAAAACTGAAAATCCTATAGCATGTTTTGGAAATAAAGGTTAGGGAAAAAAAGCCCCATTGCTTATTATAATATGAAGATTAAAAGCAAATATTCTCAAAAGGTCAGTACACATCCTCTTAAGTAACAGATTTAGGCCCAGGACAGACATGGCACTTAGGCATAAAGCCATTCCGTCTTTAAACACAAAATAGACATTTGGATGAACTGTAAACTAGAAGGCAAGAGAATATGAACCTGGCCAATTCCTATTTTCTCCCATAGAAGATTATTTACTATACCTTTCTAAGCCGGTACCCCTGCTTGCCTAAGGGGTCTTGGTTGATGGCAATTACATCCTTATCCTGAAGGAGGGCTTTGGCCTGAGGGCTGATGTGACGGAGGTCATTGGACATGAGTAATGGAGCTGCCATAATAGCCCACAGGGCCATCTGAGTTACCTGCTGATCCCAGCTAAGGCCAAAGTTACCGATCACTAACTGGGACAAAGAAGAGAACAAGAATTTAAATATGAAAATAAAACATTTTTAAAGTTGACTAGACACAGAAAAGCCACTTTCTATGGCAACCTGCTCTGAGTAGTACTCTCAGGTAAGGCCTGCTTCCAGGAACTTAACCTGATTTACCTTGAAAGTCAAGTAGGCAACAGGCCCACTGCAGGGGATTGAACAAGGAGGGCTCAGATTCTTACCATATCTGGGTCATTCCAACCCCCTGGTCCTGCGATATCAACAATTCTCTTCTGGTTAGAAGATGTCCAGTCCAAGATATTCTTTATACTTTGCCAAGAATCATAAATATCATCAAAATTTCTCCAGTGATTGCAGTACTGTCGGATTTCTGTGTAATTGGGCTATGAAAATAAACATAACTCTTCTGTTTACTTCTAATATTCTTGCAAGATGAAAACAGTCAAGTTTAAAGGAGGCACCTCTGGCCTTCTTTAGTTTACAGATTAAAGGTCTCTATGAGGAGAGCTAAATCCCTATTATAATAGAATTTTATTTGTAAGAAGTTTGCTTCAGAAACAGGACATATAACTTAAAATCCCTACTTAAAATGCCTTTAACACTTTATACTGGAAATACACTAAATGGTAAGTAAGTACTGGCATTATGGAAAGCTTTTAATTTTTTTCACAACTTACCATATTTTCACACTTTCCTAAAATGGACATATATCACTTTTGTAATCAGAAATAACTAAAATGATCTTTATAAGTAAAAAGCTGTACAATTACATAGGCCATACAAGCTCAGGATTAGACAATCTGAATCCTAGGCATATAATTTGTTAAAGGAATGAATAAAAGTTTATAGATAGGGAGGCAGAATATCAGAGGTTTATGGTGTTGAAAGAGGGGAGAGAGTATTTTGCAGGATTAGAAGAACAGGGATTCATTCCATAAGTAATTATTCAACACTTACCATGAACTAGGGATACAGTGATAAAGTCAGACAAGGTCCCTGCCCTCCTGGAGCTTACACTCTAGTGGGGAAGACAGACAATAACCCAGTCAACGAATAATTCCATACAGTGCTAAGCTCTTAAAAGGAAATTCAGCAGATCAAGGTGATAAAGAATAAATGGATAGAGGGCTATTTTAAAGAAGGCATGTCTGAATATGTGCCATTTGGTTTGAGACTTTAATGTTAAGAAGGAGCCAGCAATTTAAAAATCTTGGAGAAAGAATGTACCAGGCAGAAAGCAAAATACAAGTATAGAGTCCTTGAAGCAGAAGTAGACTCGGGTGTTTGAGGGACAGGAGGAAAGCCCAGTAGAGTCATGGAAAGACTGATGGGAGGTTGGAGACAGGATAGGGCCAGATCAAGAGTCTGATTTTATTTCAAGTGCAATGGGAAGCCAGTTAAGGGTTTTAAGCAGGGGAGTGCTATGATTTACATTTTAACAAGATCACTCTGGTGCTGCTTGGAAAATGGATAGGGGTAGGACAGTGGAAGCGGACCAGGCTGATGATGCAGTCTGGGTAGTGATGATGGTGGCCTGGAGGACCAGGGTGGACGCAACAGAGCTAGAAAGTGGGCTGGTTTAGAATGTATTTTGTAGACACTACTGATAGGATTGCTGGTGGACAGATTGTGGACTGTGAGGCAAAGGGAAGAATCAAAGAGGACTGATTTCCCAGGAGTGGTAGCTTAGACTCCAATTACAGCAGTGGAAATGGTGAGAAGTGGTGGATCCTGAGAGAGATGGTAGGAGAAGACTGTTAAGTAAGGGTGCACTTTGAAGGAGACCCTTTATCTCCTTTGTTTTTAAGTTCTGAAAATCTATTGGCAAGGCTCTATTGCATTCTGGGCTCACTAGCTCACCTTATGAAAATGCCACATATAAAGGGGCCACTCACAGGAATACACAATGCTTCTGCCAGTCCTGTTCAGAGCCAAGGACATGTGCTTATAACCTGTATGAGAAAACAAGGGGTAAAATAAGGGCAAGGAAGGAATTTCCAGCTGGCACTTTTTTTTAAAAAGGAGGCTGCCTGAAATAAATAAAAAGAGGCTGCCTGAAACGGCTGTGGTTATATTTTAAACCAACAGCAGAGACAGGTGGCTGCTCTGTGATTAAAATTCTGTTTAGAACCTCCCAGACTTTGGGATTGTTCTGAGGTGGTAGTATGGATGGTGCATAACTGAGGAAAGGCAGGAATGAAGATGTTCTTCTCTCTTGTGACTGACATTCTGGATGCTTTCCCCCAAGTGATGTTATGGAGAGTTACAGTTAATATTTGTAATGAATTCAGAGCCCTCTTGAACGAAGTGTCCACAATATTAGCCATGATTAGGCATGCATGGATTTTACATGCATGCATGAATGAATGCATGGACAAACTGAAAGAAGGAGAGCTGTAGGAGCTCTGCACATTGAGAATAATTACTTCCAGTATTGTGGCTGAGCATTTAAAATGTGAAGATTAGCTCTTTGGATAGATATTCCAGTTGCCCTGACCTCCAAGTTCCTCCCTTTGCTCATGGCTAAATCTCCTGAATGAAACACACCATTTTCCAAATGTTCAATGCTGTCACAGTGACAACCATCAAATTTTAGCAGATCTACTCCCCAGTCAGCAAAGGTCTTGGCATCAATGTCATAGTATCCAAAACTCCCAGGAAAGCCTGCACAGGTTTTATTTCCAACATCTGCATAAATTCCTAGCTTCAGTCCTTTGCTATGGACCTGAAATGAGAGAAAAGGATCACCACAATAGAAGGGCAATTATGAAGCAGAGAGAATCACTGTAGACTGGGGGCAGAGACAAGTATACTTCACTGTGTATCAGGGGCTTTTTTTTTTTTTTTACACGAGCCCGCAAACTTATCCAGGTGAGTTAGTTGGGAGACAACATCTCCAATTCTGCTGAGTTCAAACCTATATATGTAATCTATAACACAGAGCTAAAGGGATAGCTATCAGTCTAATCTCTCTCTGATGGGATCCTAAAAGTTACATTTCTAGGGCAATGATACAGTTATCTGGACACTTTCACCATGACCATACCTTAGGCTCCTCTGTGCCCTCTTCTCAAGTAGGCCTATGTTGTTTCAGCAAGAATCCTGCTAAGTCATTCCCCTACCCTTGATATCTGATCAAGTTCCTCATCCCTCACCCTTGATGTCTAAGTCCTTGGCCTGCCTTACTCAAGAATCCTCTTGCCCTTCATGTCTCCTTGCTGGAGTCCAGCTCCGGCAGGTCCAGGTATCCCTGAAGGATGGATGGTGTTGGTGAGGGAGGGAGGAAAGAGGAAGGAGATTCTTTCTGGTCACCAGCCAGGCCTCTCTGCACTGTCTGAGACTCAACTTTATTTTAGGATTTAATGTTTGGGGGATGGCACAGAAGTGGCATTCAGGTGATGAAAGAATTTATCAGAAAAAACTTTCCAGAACATTGATATGCATAGGTGTATGGGGAACAGCCCAGAAGTGGCATTAGCATAGTAAAGGCAAAAGTTAGTTCTTTGTGAGTAGGGGTCAATAGCCTGTTTATCGCTTAATGGGAGGTATTAAGAAAAAGGGGCCTTTCAGGAACACAATGTTGCTCCCATAACCACAAAAGAAGAAGTTCCTATGGTAAGTTCCTTCACAAAGTAAAATCAGCATATCAAGGCTAGAATGAGTCACTCTGAATACCAAATCAACAAGGTGCCTTGGGGGTTAGTGCTCAAGCAGAAACAATTGAGCGGGGAGGATACTGGTCACCATCTGATGGTGGTAAGAGTCCTTGCAAACTTACCTTAACCTCACAAGGAGTTTTTTCTCAACTTATGAGTTCAGAAACAGCTTCCAACATCTCCTCTTGGTAATTTTCCATCCACTGACCCCCTCAAGTCTGCTCACAGACTATAGAACCCCATTTGTCTTTGTTGTATTTGGAATTGAGCTTCACTATTGAATAGTACTGAATAAATCTATAACTCTATTATACCTTAATTTCCAGAATATATTCCTTCTATCTTATAAAATTCTAGTTTATAGTACAATTGAAATAGCTCCTTAAAGCTTACATGGAAATATATACACACATGTCAAGAACCAAGTTCCGGGGTGCCTGGGTGGCTCAGTCAGTTAAGCCTCCAATTTTGGCTCAGGTCATGATCTCATGGTTTGTGGGTCTGAGCTCCCCCCCCCCCTCCCCGCAGGCTCTGTGCTGGAGCCTGCTTCAGATTCTGTGTCTCCCTGTCTCTCTGCCCCTCCCACACTCATGCTCTGTTTCTCTGTCTCAATAAATAAACATTAAAAAAAACAAACAAAAAAAAAACAACCAAGTTCCTTTTTCCTCCTAGAGAATTCAGTGGTTTTGGCAAAAGGAGAACTTCTTCAAGATAGGCCTCAAGAGCTATTGCAAAACAAGGATCTGCTGATGGAATGAAAATTTCACCTGATAACCCTTACAATTTGATAGTCACATGATGGCAGCTATTTTACTTTCTAATTCTTTCTGAACAAGTTTCAGTACAGAAGTGCTTTCAGTCTCCTTAATGAAAGAATTATCTATAAACTCACATAATTAGCAAGGCCTTGGATCCCACTAGGAAAACGTTTAGGGTCTGCCTGAAGTCTGCCTTTTGAATCTCTTTTGGGAGCCATCCAACAGTCATCAATGCAGAGGTACTCATAACCTACATCCTTCCAGCCATCTGAGTCCATGAGTTCTGCCATCTGCATGAAGAGCTTCTCGCTGAAAGAGAAAAGGCAAGAATCACTGCAATTCACTAAACAAATGATTAGGCATCTTAGGGTTTTGAATTTTTTTTCAACCCAATTATAGTTCAGTAGTAATCACAATCAGTGCAAGGTAAAATGTACTGTGTTTTTTCCTCCTCCCTCGCCCAAGTACTTTCACCCTAAGAACTTCAAACAATTAGGAATGAGAAATACATGAAATTGAAAAGGCTATTAGAACTAAGAAAAGGGGCACGTGGGTGGCTCAGTCGGTTAAGTGCCAGGCTCCTGATTTCAGCTCAGGTCATGATCTCACAGTTTAGGAGTTTGAGCCTCTCATTGGGCTCTGTTGACAAGCCTGGAGCAGAGTGTGCTACGGATTCTCTCTGTGTCTTTCTCTGCCCCTCCCTGCTAGCTCTCTCTAAAAAAACACACTTAGAACTAAGAAGAAAGTTCAAGTAAAGTATGAAACTACAAAGTTAATATAATCAACAGTGTCCTCAGATATTAAAAATAACCTATTTGGAGAAAAAGATGCCATTGACAAGAGCAACCAAAAAAAAAAAAAAAAACCAAACCAACAAGAAAAACCTAAAGCGCACAAATAAATTAGCACATGTGCAGGATCCATATGAATAAAAGAATGATGTCTCAAAATGATTTAAATTGGAGAGATAATTTGACACTGGAAAGAAAGCTGTTTATTTTTATTTATTTGAACTGTTATTTTACACAAATAGTTTATTGTCAGTCAGTTTCCACATAACACTCAGTGCTCATCCCCACAAGTGCCCTCCTCCGTGCCCATCCCCCTCCCCCCCACATCCATCAGTCCTCAGTTTTTGTCAGCATTCAAGAGTCTCTCATGGTTTGCCTCTCTCCCTTTCCCCCACCATTTCCGCCCTTCTTCTCCCCTTGTTCCTCCGTCAAGTTCCTCCTAATCCTCCTATACGTGCACACATATGATATTTGTCCTTCTCTGCCTGACTTATTTCGCTCAGCATAACACCCTCAAAGTCCATCCATGTTGCTACACATGGCCAGATTTCATTGTTTCTCATTGCCATGTAGTATTCCATGGTATAGATAAACCACATCTTCTTGATCATTCATCTGTTGATGGACACTTAGGCTCTTTCCATGTTTTAGCTATTGTGGAGAGTGCTGCTATGAACATTGGGGTACATGTGCTCCTATGCATCAGCATTTCTGTATCCCTTGGGTAAATTCCTAGCAGTGCTATTGCTGGGTCATAGGGGAGTTCTATTGTTAGTTTCCTTAGGAACCTCCACACTGTTTTCCAGAGGGGCTGTACCAGTTTACATTCCCACCAACAGTGTAGGAGGGTGCCCGAAGAAAACTCAATTTTAAAACAAACCTTTATAAATTTAATAAACTCTGAACAAACCTCAAAAACTTAAGGAGCTTGGCAACATGATTCAAAAGTTCACTTAAGGGGCGCCTGGGTGGCTTAGTCGGTTAAGCGTCCGACTTTCGCTTAGGTCATGATCTCGCGGTTCGTGGGTTCGAGCGCGTCGGGCTCTGTGCTGACTGCCAGCTCAGAGCCTGGAGCCTATTTCAGAGTCTGTGTCTCTCTCTCTCTGACCCTCCCCTACTCACGCTGTCTCTCTCTCTCTCTCTCTCTCTTAGAAATAAATAAAAATTAAAAAAAAAAGTTCACTTAAGAGATTAAACACGTGAACATTCTACAAATGATAAATGAAGCTGGTATAGTACCAGTAGCATTAGAATACACAAACCAATGGACTTAAAGGCAAAGTTCAGAAAGAGATCCTTCCAGCCATACGGTACCATGGAATTTACTATATATTAAATGTGGCATTCATTATAGGAAAATAGGGTCCAGATGGATTAAAGATTTAAATATTTTAAAAATCCATTAAAAATACTACTAGAAAAAGTAGGTGATAATATTATGTCCAGGTAGGTAAAGACTTTCTCTGCATGATACCAGATCCAGAAATCATAAAAGAAAAAATTGATGTTTGATACATTCATAACAAAACGACATAAGCCAGAACTACCACCATATTCATAATGTACTGACAGACCAAACACACACAAAACCCCAAAGCCAAACCCAAAATGTTTCAATTAAAAAAACAGTCCATGGAAATAAAAATACCTACCAGATTGGCAATGCTTTTTTAAAAAAATTTTTTTACATTAATTTATTTTTGAGAGACAGTGCAAACAGGGGAGGGGCAGAGAGAGAGAAGGATACACAGAATCCCAAGCAGGCTCCACCCTCTGAGTAAGATGTCAGAACAGAACGAACCACGAGATCTTGACCTGAGCTGAGGTCAAAAGCTCAACCAACTGAGCCACCCAGGCGCCCCGGAAATATTTTTTAAAAAATGACAAAAATGGAGTGTTGGACACAGTGTGGGGAAATAAACATTCATCATACACTGTTCTTGGGAATGTGCATTTATTAAACTTCTGGGGATGATAGTTTGGTATGTAACAAAATGGGCATACATTTGAAGCCAGTAATTACTTTTCTAAGGAAAGAATCTTAAGTCCAATGCCTTAACCACTCGGCCATCCTGGCACAGATTAAGGAAAGAATCTTATGATGTACAGAAATGGTTAACACAGCTTCACAATAAAAAAATTGAAGAGCTTGAATAGCTCTCAACAGGAGATTTCTTAAATAAATTATGGTACATACATACAATTTGCATTTGTAAAGCGCTTGTTCCGTACCAGGAAAACTTATATTTTCATTATACTCTACTATCTACATTTTTTTTTCAATGATCATGCATAATTTTATTAACGGATATAAAAATAAGACAATCAGTACTTGGGAAAAAGGAAAAGACAAAAAGAAATATATGATGGTAACTGCACTCAGTATCAAGCCACCATACCTTTGAACTGTGTGAGTATCTGTAATTTATCTCCAGTTATTTTGTGCACCAAAGCCAATAGAGGTGATCTTTTTGGTTTGGGAACGCTCAAAAAATTTTCCATATAAACGAATGGTAATTGCTTCATTACTTTAAGTCATTGAGGCTTACGAACACTTTACTTTCGGATAGTGGGGGAAACCTTTATAAAGTTCCTCCAGGTCAACCTTCCAGCCGGATCCCACACTCTAGGGCGAGGGGGTGAGGAGGTCTAATACTCCACGGTTCCTCTAAACTCCCTCCATTACAGCCAATTTACTCCCGACACAGAAAAGGAGAAGGTGCACGTGTTAGTCATCTGTCTCGCCTACTCGCACCAGCTGTGCTCACTACTAGTACCTGGCAGAGGAAGAGCGGCAGTTCAGAAGAAGGATCTGAACAGAACTGGATGGTGAAAGGATAGTCTCTAGTTGGGTGATGAGGCACAGAGACAGGAGAAGCAGAGGCTGCTGATCCGACTCCCACCACAGGAGGGGTCACGCGGCACAAGTTTAGGGCTAGTTCCCATCCAGGGAAGCTTGCTGGAGATAAAAACAACAACACAGCCGCAGTAAGGGAGCTCTCACTCGGGCTCAAATATTCCCTCTGAGACCTTCTATCTCGCCAAAGAGAGACAAGCACGTGGAAAGGCGAACGCAAGGGGGTACTCAATATATTTGATACCTGATACAGGAATCTGGCTCTTCTTGGCAGTCAACATTGCACATGAAGCGCTCCCAGTGTAGCCAGCCCATGGTAGGGGTCATCGCCAATCCATTGTCCAGGGCCCTGGCCCCAGGGAAGCTCCAGAGAACCAGGGCCAGGAAACGAAGCGCCAGCAGAAAGCTCGGCTGCTGGATTCTGTTCTCCCGCTTCATCGCCACTGTAAGGCAGTCCAAATTTCCTTCGGTAACCCGGGTTTTTAAGCCTAACCTTAGGGGCGGACCAATCACCGGTGAGTTATTAAATAATGACGTCATTGTTTCTCGGGCAACTGAGACGGTTATCCTCAGAGGCGGGCCAATGATGAGTCACGTAAGACGCACCACAACCAGTAACACTCTTCGTTTCTTGATATTGGCCCGCCCTATTTCCATACCAGAAGGAAGTGCGGCACTTTAGAGATCCGAGTTTAAGCCGAGAGTTGCTCACGTGACCGAGATCTCACATGACGTAGGCGATCACGTGATCACTCGCTTACGTGAGCAGAAGTAGTTCTGGTCGTCGTCTACCGTCTCGCTATAGCCGTTTGAGGGAAGAAGGAGGAAAATTATCCGGTATCATTAGAGGTTGGTGTGTGGGTGGGAACTGGGGACCCGAGGGTGGTGATGATGAAGACCAAAGCAGGATCCGCGGGCCACCTCCGCCTTTTTCGTTCCCTGGTTTCCCCTCCCCCGCCCCCCTTCCCCCATCTCAGTGCCTGGAAGCCGCCTTTACTGTGCCTGGTGGGGAAATGGTGGACGTTCGTGAATGTCTGTGTTTTTATAAATCTGTCTGTCTGGGTGGGTCTCAGGGGACCCTTACGAGAAACCGTGAGGTGAAAACTCTTGAAAACCACGTCCCTGGATTAGGAAAAATAAATAATTCAGACCAGTGGCCAGAGTGCTGGTCCATCCATTCAGGCACTCAGTCCCTACTGATTGTCTGTAGGGGGAGGCACCAAGTGAATTCTATCTGTAGAGTCACATCTAGGCAAATGCTGTATGCATGACAGAGGCGCCCAATAGATGTTTTTACTGAATTGAATATTTAAATACCGTTCATTTTTCTCCTTAAAACAACAATCTAAATGTTCAGTTTTGGACCTTCAGAAAGTAACCGTATGCTATAAATTAAAAAAAAATACACATAATTCATCACCAGGAAACTCAGCGTTTGGGTGTATAAAAAGTATGTGTATAACACACATATAAATACACAATTTCTTAACCCAACAAGAACAAATGGAATCCTGGTTCCTGCTTCAGCAAGAGTCCTGGTGGCCTTCCCAGGAGGTACGCTAATGAAGTGGAATCTCCCTGACACTACAGAGGGATATTAATGTCTAGAGTGCTGCAGGGACATGAAATGGGATTGGACAACCAAGAGATAAGGCATTTAGAAAAAACAGTCCATAAGTATGTCACTCAAACCTCAAGATGGTTTATAGAGAGACTACTATTTGCAGATACAGTGTGCCAGGCATATGATAGGCAATTAGTAAATGTTTGTTGAATCCTCAGTGTAGTTTTATGGCAGTTATTACACTTTGTGCTTTCTTCCCAAGAGGCCCAGTGTTCCCAGACCATGTCAGACGAGGCATCCACATATACAAAATTAGAAAATTTTATAATATTGCTATAGCAAATCCCAGAAGAGCAAACACTTAAATTGTTTTGCCGAAGTAAAATTAATGTCTACAGAAAATTAAGAATGCACAAGAGGTTGAAAAAATAACATTGAAAAAGCCATAAACCAGCCACTGAGAGCAATCCCTATTAACACTCGACATATTCTTTAAGTATATATATTTTTCTAACATTTTTTGTTCCAATTACAGTGATTTTTATTTATATATATATATTTTAATGTTTTTTTTTTTTAATTTATTTCTGAGAGAGAGACAGCATGAGCAGAGGAGGGTCAGAGAGAGAGAGGAAGACACAGAATCCGAAACAGGCTCCAGACTCCGAGCTGGCTGTCAGTACAGAGCCTGACGCGGGGCTTGAACCCACAAACCATGAAATCATGACCTGAGCCGAAGTCGGATACCCAACCGACTGAGGCACCCCAGCGCTCCCCAATTACAGTGATTTTTAAAAATTAAAAGTATACAGAAGTATATTGGGTAAAAACTGAAAAACTACTACACTCTAACCTCCAGTTCCTATTTTCTCAAAAAAAAGATTTGTATTTTATGCTTTCAGATCTTCTGTGCCTTTACATACATACATACCTGCATGCTTATATTTTCAAGTAGGTAGGATCATCCTATGCATATTCTTTTATTTAATACATTTTGAAAATCTTAGTAGGTCAGAAGTAGTTTTTTCTTAACAGCTGCATAGGATTTCATTTTAAGGATAAAGTATATACTGTAATTCATTCGGCCATTCCCCTGTTGATGAATAGTTAGGTTTCTAATTTTCTGCCATTACTAACAGTGCTGCAGTGAACATTTGTGAGTATTTCTGTTGACCAGGTTCCTGGAAGGAATTTTAGCATGGTCAAAGGATATATGAACACATACATATTTTTACATAGTTGAGATTATAAAGCAGCTGTGACTTGGTTTGCTTTAGAGTATGGCATTATGTAGTTCCTCATGTTACTAAATATTTGTATAATTTTAAAATTAAGTGTGTAATATTCTTTCTTAATAAAGTACCTTCTGAAGAATATGTAGCTCCATAAATCTTTGTCTGAAATTTCAAATCATCTCTTTAGGGCACATACTCTGAAGTAGACTTACTGTATCAAAAGATGTGATACATGTTTCCAAGTTGCTTTCCAGAAATACTTTGTATACTTTTCACTCCTCAGGAATGTTTGCAGACCCTGAATATTACCACTGACTTATCCTCACTGTTTAATTTTCACTGTCTTGGTGGGTGAAAAATGTTGATTAATTCTGGCTTTAACTTGCATTTCTGATGATTGATGAAGTTTGAACATTTCCCAAACAACTCTCCTGTATCCTCACATCTCCCTGTATCTAATCTGTTACCAAGTCCTGTCCACTGCTTTGAATGCATAGATCACCTCCCTCATCTCTTTTTTAAAAGTGCTGCTGTATTAGGTGAATCCCTTATGCCTCCAAGTGACTGGGGTTCTAACTGATCTTGCTAGTGTCACCCCAACCGCCTCTGTTTGAGTTCCACACTGTTGCCAGGGTGATCTGTTTGAAAGGGCTTTGGTGATGTCACTCCCCTTCCTTTCCCTCCCCTCACTCTCCTTTTTAAAACCTTTTGAAGGTCTTTCTTATTTGTCCATCAAATAATGCCTTTAAGATATGTTTTCTGCCTTCAGCTTAATGTCTTGCCTGGCCCCATCCTATTTTTATGCTGCATCGTAACTTTTAAAGTTCATTTATGGATCCATGAACTGGTTAGTCTGTTTTATTTAACAATTCTGTGCCAACTGTTAGAATTGACCAAGCTGTGCCTGCTTTATGTATCTTTTTACACTGAACAGGATTCTGTCATAGCATGGATAATGTTTATTTGCCCTTTTGTCTTTAGTAAAGATATATAATGCCCCTGTAGGACCATAAAACCTTTCTGGGCTTACTAATTTTTGTATCCTGAAGCCAAGTACTGGATTTGGCAATTGAAAAATATAAAATGAATGTGTGAATTACCCATAATGTCTTTTTTCCATTTATCTCTTAGGCCTTAATATTTCCCTGATTTTATTAATTGGCATGAATTCTTTATATAATAAGGATATTCATGTATTGGTGTAAGTATCTTCTCAAAGTGTATTGTTTGTCTTTTAATTCTGTTTTATTTTACCTTTGATGTAATTAAGTTTTTCATTTTTATATAATCAGGTATAGCCATCTTGTATTTGTTCACATCTTCTAATATTGTTGCTGTTAATTTTTTATACCTTTTATTTTCTGACTATGATGTTAATATATATAGAACGTAGAAAACTTAGAACATACAGAAATGCCCAAAGAAAATAGTTTTTTTAAATAAAAAGTTCCTATAATCCTACTGCCCAGAAAGAACCACTATTAATGGTATCCAACAAATAAATAAGTATCAAGTAAATAATCATTGGATGAATGAAATAACAGTTTGGTGCATTCTTTTTATTTATACAAATGTTTTAGAAAAAAGTCTATCAGTGTAATTGAGTTTTATATTAGTTTGCTTTTTTCTCTTACTGTATTGTGAACATTTCTCCATGACAATAATCTTCTAATTTTTTTCAGCTGCATCAAAATCATATTGAGGCAAGCTTGCCACCAAGATCCCAACAGTCACCATGATGCTGAGCACGGAAGGAAGGGAGGGGTTCGTGGTGAAGGTCAGGGGCCTACCCTGGTCCTGCTCAGCTGATGAAGTGATGCGCTTCTTCTCTGATTGTAAAATCCAAAATGGCACATCAGGTATTCGTTTCATCTACACCAGAGAAGGCAGACCAAGTGGTGAAGCATTTGTCGAACTTGAATCTGAAGATGAAGTGAAATTGGCTTTGAAGAAGGACAGAGAAACCATGGGACACAGATATGTTGAAGTATTCAAGTCCAACAGTGTTGAAATGGATTGGGTGTTGAAGCATACAGGTCCGAATAGTCCTGATACTGCCAACGATGGCTTCGTCCGGCTTAGAGGACTCCCATTTGGCTGTAGCAAGGAAGAGATTGTTCAGTTTTTTTCAGGGTTGGAAATTGTGCCAAATGGGATGACACTGCCGGTGGACTTTCAGGGGAGGAGCACAGGGGAGGCCTTTGTGCAATTTGCTTCACAGGAGATAGCTGAAAAGGCCTTAAAGAAACACAAGGAAAGAATAGGGCACAGGTACATTGAAATTTTCAAGAGTAGCAGAGCTGAAGTCCGAACCCACTACGATCCCCCTCGAAAGCTCATGGCTATGCAGCGGCCAGGTCCCTATGATAGGCCGGGGGCTGGCAGAGGGTATAATAGCATTGGCAGAGGGACTGGGTTTGAAAGGATGAGGCGTGGTGCCTATGGTGGAGGGTATGGAGGCTATGATGACTATGGTGGCTATAATGATGGGTATGGCTTTGGATCTGATAGATTTGGAAGAGACCTCAATTACTGTTTTTCAGGGATGTCTGATCATAGATACGGAGATGGTGGGTCCAGTTTCCAGAGCACCACAGGGCACTGTGTACACATGAGGGGATTACCTTACAGAGCCACTGAGAATGATATTTACAATTTTTTCTCACCTCTTAACCCTATGAGAGTGCACATTGAAATTGGACCTGATGGCCGAGTTACTGGTGAGGCAGATGTTGAATTTGCTACTCATGAAGATGCTGTAGCAGCTATGGCAAAAGACAAGGCTAATATGCAACACAGATATGTGGAGCTCTTCTTAAATTCTACCGCAGGAACGAGTGGGGGTGCTTATGATCACAGCTATGTAGAACTCTTTTTGAATTCTACAGCGGGGGCAAGTGGTGGTGCTTATGGTAGTCAAATGATGGGAGGGATGGGCTTATCCAACCAGTCTAGTTATGGGGGTCCTACTAGCCAACAGCTAAGTGGTGGCTATGGAGGTGGTTATGGTGGTCAGAGCAGTATGAGTGGATATGACCAAGTTCTGCAGGAAAACTCCAGTGACTATCAGTCAAACCTTGCTTAAGTAAAGAAGAAACACTAAACAGCTGTTATAGAAATAAAAGCTGTGCATTTATGGGAGTTGTAGAATGGGAGGGATGTCTAGCATATCCAGTGTGATTGGTAATTGGGAAATATTGATTCTGATCACTCTTGGACAGATCTTTTTTTCTTTTTCTTTCTTTCTTTTCTTTGTTTTTTTTCTTTCTTTTTTTTTAAAGAAAACAAAAATTAAGTTTAACAGTTTTGCATTACAGGCTTGTGATTCATGCTTACTGTAAAGTGGAAGTCAAGGTTTTAAAACTTCAAGCTCAGTAATTTTGAACACTGAAGCATTCACGTAGGATGTAATAACAACGTTCAGTATTGACCATAACTGTTAAAAACAACTTTCAGCTTTCCTCAAGTTAGTTATGTTGTAGGAGTGTACCTAAGCAGTAAGCGTATTTAGGTTAAAGCAGTTTCACTTATGTTAAATGTTGCTCTTATACCACAATACACTGAAAATTTTGATGCATGTTGAGAAACATGCTTTTCTGTAAAATTCAAATATAGGAGCTGTGTCTACGATTCAAAGTGAAAACATTTGGCATGTTTGTTAATTCTAGCTTTTTGGTTTAATATGCTGTAAGGCACGTGAGTGTACACTTTTACTTTTTTTTTTTAAAGATCTGGGACAATTTTGAGATGTAATACCAATACTTTAGGAGTTTGGTCACGTTGTTTGTATGAGATTTTGAGGCTTTGATTTAAATCTTTCCTTGTATTGTGATTTCCATTAGATGTATTGTACTAAGTGAAACTTGTTAAATAAATCTTCCTTTTAAAAACTGGAAAAATCTTGTACAGCTTGATTAAAAAAATTTTTTTTATTTAAATATTCTCTATACCCAAAGTGGGGCTTGAACTCATGGCCCCAATGTGAAGAGTCACATGGCCTCTGACTGAGCCAGCCAGGTGCTCCCAGCTTGATTTTTTTTTTAATTCTCTATCATATGAAATTTTTCTTTTATACAAGTCTTATGCACTTGAAATTTAAATTGTTTCTAATTTTTAAATTTTTATAAACTTACATTAGCATCTTTATACATACATTGTTATATGTATTACTAACCATTTCTAGGAGATATTCCTAGAAGTGGAATTGCTGAGTCAAACGTACAAACATTTTTAAGGCTTTTGATTTGCATTATCAGAAAGATTATGGTACTTTGTGTTTGTACCAGGAGTGTTAAGTTTTATATTTGAGAGAGTGCAAGTGGGGGAGGGACAAAGAGAGAAGGAGACTGAGGATATGATGCAGGCTCTGCGCTGACAGCAGTGAGCCTGATGCAGGGCTCCAACTCATGAACTGAGATCATGACCTGAGCCAAAGTCGGATGCTTAAGTGACTGAGCCACCCAGGTGTCCCTCCTATTGCTGTTTTAATTTCTATTTAATTAATGGTGAGTTAGAGTATTTTTCTGTTTCTAAAGGACTCCCCTCCATATGGACTATGGATCTACTCTGGAAACTATCAAGACAGCATTCTCCAAAATCCAAGAAATAAAAGCAAATAAACCCCCTTCCTTTTTTTAAATCATAAATGGAAAATCTAAGACCTATATATGTTTCATTTATTAAAAATTTTTTTTAAATAGTTTATTGTCAAGTTGGTTTCCATATAACACCCAGTGCTCATCCCCACAAGTGCCTTCCTCCATGCCCATCACCCCCCTTTAAATATTTAATTTTGAAAGAGTGCAAGAGACAGAGATCTCGAGCAGGGAAGGAACAGAGAGGGAGCCAGAATCCGAAGCAAGTTCCAGGCTCTGAACTGTCAGCACAGAGCCGAACCTGGGGCTCGAACTCACAAACCGCGAATTCATGACCCGAGCCAAAGTCGGAGGCTTAACCGACTGAGCCACCCAGGCACCCCAATATATATGTTTTAAAAAAGAATTAAGCCTATGTTATAGAAATAATTCAGTCTCCTCCATGAATTTATTAATAGCATCTCTAGGGATGCCTGGCTGGCTCAGTTAAGCATCCGTCTTCAGCTCAGGCTGTGATCTCGCAGTCTGTGAGTTTGAGCCCTGCAGCAGGCTCTGCTGACAGCTCAGAACCTTGAGCCTGCTTCAGATCCTGTGTCGTCGTCCCTCTCTGCCCCTCCTCCGCTTATGCTCTGTCTCTCTCTCAAAAGTAAATAAACACTAAAAAAAAATTAAAAATAGCATCTCTAGACACCTTTAAGGTTTTTTGGAGCATTTAAAACTTGTTCTTAACCATTGGTTCTCAGACTTTTAGCATGCACCAAAATCCTCTGCAGGGCTTGTTAATACATTGATTACTGGGCCTTCCTCTTAGAGTTTCTGAAATTTGGTAATTCTGGGGTGGTGCTTAAGAATCTGCTGATGCTTCTGGTCTCATGACCACATTTTGTGACACATCACAGCTCTCTAATGGCTAAAGGCCCTAAAACAACTTTAAGAAGCAGGTTCCTTCGTGATTCCTGATTGTCTCCTCTTATACTCCTATGAGGGTAATTTAAACTTTCTATTAAAATACAGATTGCCTGTATTTTAATACATCTTGCACCTCCTGTGAGGACTTCAAATGCCTGTGACACCAGAGGCTACCTTACATTTCTGCATATGTAGTAGCTGTTAACAATTAGATTTCTCAATGACCTTCAGGCCTGGATGCCCTCAGCTCACTACCAGTGGAACCTGAACTACAAGTCTTTTTTGATCTCTTGACCAGCCTGTAAATGGATTGTTATCCTTGCTCTGCTTGTAGCTTGGGGCCCAGCGAAATGCTCTGAGATGGGAAGCAAACACCAAATTGGTATTACCTGACAATTTTATTCAAGGACACTTTTTATTGAGTATCATTTCTACAAAATCATTCACACTGAGGATACAGTGAGAGGTGAATTCTTTGATGACTTCTAATTTCTCTAACAGTTACTGAGAGCAAGAAATCCATTTTGACTCATGTCATACAGAGACAGTCATTACCTCGTCCTCCTAAGCTCCTTCAGGAAGCCTTTCCCAGGGGGTTCACAAGTAGGTGTTTTTGCTTTCCAGGCTGCTCAGTTAATTTTCCAGAAGATTCTAGAAGTATGAGCAAAGATTCTCCAGTTAGCCACTAGATGTCACCAAATGCCAGGAAAGAATTGGCTGAGACCTGAGATCAAAGGTGTTTGCAGCTTCTTGCTGGATAAGAAAACTCCCAACGTTTAAGAAAGCAGTCAAAAAAGAGGGACCCTGGAGAAGGTCAGCAGTCAGCACTAGGCATCCTGTTTTTCACCCATTCATTTATTTCTGCATTTATTTTGTCGAAACGGACAGCAGTACCTGTCAGGGCAGCAGCACAGACATGCACACATACACACCCCTCTAACTCTCAAATCTAAATGTGTAACACTACTGAGGAAAGTTTGCTGGGAAGCAAAGTGTGAAACCCACCCATAGCCCTCCTGAGCCCCAAGCCAGGGGGTTCATTTTAGAGTGTACCTGTGAGCTATTTGGCAGGATCGGGTTGAAAGTTTGCAGCCACAACAACCATACCCTAAGGGGGTCTCGGCTGATGGCTTGCTTATGCCAGTGGTTTTCAGAGTATGCTTCCAGGACTAGCAACCTGACCTGGAACTTGTTAGAAATGCAAAGTCTCAGGCCCCTCCCAGACTGACTCAATGATAAACTCTGGGGTGAGGCCAGAAATCTGTGTTTTAATAAGCCCTGCAGGTGATTCTGATGCACAGAACTACTGGCTTATATAGGCATCCTGTTTTTCACCCATTCATTTATTTCTGCATTTATTTTTTAAAATGTTTTAAAATATTCTATTTACTTAGAGAGCGAGCAAGAGAGCGCATGAGCAGGATAGGGGCAGAAAGAGGGAGGGAGAGAATCCCAAGCAGGCTTTGCACTGTAAACTCAATCCCACAAACCATGAGATCATGACTTAAGCTGAAATCATGAGTCAGATGCTCAAATGACTGAGCTATGCAGGCGCCTTTATTTCTGCATTTATTCATCCAACCCTAAAGGAGGACCCTATACCAGAGACAAACTTATCTCTGAGCATGACACAGCTTCTGTATCCTCCCTCCGAAGCTGATATGAAAAAGCATTGTGAATTCACTTACAAATCAAGGTCCTTTTTCCCCAGGGAGAATTCCTAAACTGTCACAAAAAGGAAGATTTCTCCAAGATGGGCCTTGAGGGCTATTGGAAAACCGGATTGCCACTGATGAAATGGGATTCCACTCACTGCACCTGACACTAGGCTGGGAGTGTCACAGGGGCCATTTCACAATCTGCTCTCACAGTGACCAAAAGTCAGCTTTTCTGAATGCAAAGTAAGCATGCGTGTGGGTTCACCAGGTTACTGCGGTGCAGGGCCCCGTTCAGAAGGTTAGCTTGTGCTTGGAGCCTGTCTGTGGGAGCCCTCCCGCCCCCACCGGCGAGAGCAGTGATCTGCACAGAAAGATGCACAGAACGCACCTTTCGCCAGCATCTGAGAATGACTGTACCTTTTCCAGTAATTATTTTCTAAACTATTTACCTATTCCAAAGCTCTGTGTGACCAACGTACCAATTAGGAAATGTATCCACATATTATGAGGGCCCTATTTCAGGGCCCTTTTTCTTATTCCAGCACTCCCTCTTCCTTCCTCCCCTTGTTTGCGCGGGGCTTGTTTCTCATACAAGCGATGTTATTACACATCAATGCCATTATAGAGATGTGGAAATTGAGTCTAAAAACCAATCTTTTGTCTTTGGGAAAGAAGCAGAACGTTGGAGGGCAGAAGGAAATGATGTCTAGCGAGGGCAAGAGGACACAGCTTGGATCTGAATGGGATGGAATAAGAGTAGCTGCGCCCTAGGACCTGTGTTTGGAGGATGGCGGGGACCCGCGCTGGGTCTAGCTCCTTCTCTCTCGCTTCTCAGCGGGTAGTCTCCTTTCTCTCCTGCAAGCCCGCCTGGAGGCGAGTAAAGAGTCGGACGATGGGGTGAAGCTCAGGAGGGCGGAGAGAGAGTTTGATATGAATCGATTCCTTCCTTTCCCCTTTCGCTTACCGGAGACCCTCAATTCCCCGCCCCCCTTCCAAAACACCCACTGTGTATTTCGTTTTCCTGTATAGGATCTGGAGTGGCCGCCCGGGTAATGGCGGTTGGCTGGGCGGGGACTGGTGCGGGCCTTGGCAGAGGGGGCGCAGTTAGCGCGGCCGTGGGCTGAATGGACCCTGGGGAGGGGAGTCATTCGAGTGTCAGCGGATCCCTGAGAGGGGAGACCACCACCTCGATAAGTGGGACCCGACAAGTTAAGGCTGGTCTGGGAACCTCGCTCCCCCTCCCAGCCCCCTCTCACTTCTTCCAGTCCAGCTGGGCGCTGGGAGCGGGAGGCCGAGGCCGAACCGGACCGCGGGGCTGGGGAGGAACAGTCCTGGAACCTTCCTGGGCGCCCCTTCCATGGATTAGCTCTGGTCTTTATCCCGGGGAAATCATGCATCCTGCGCCCACAGCTTCTTGGCTCCAGGGCAGCCCTGAGAGCAGGCGCGACGGAACCTTTGGTGGGTCTCCGGAAGCCAGTTTTCCCTACGTGGAGCTCCTTGCCTGGCAGAGTGGGCGCTCAATACTTGTTTACTTCAGTTGAGTGTTGATTCAGCTTTTATGGCTTGTGATGAATCCTTTCCTTCCGTTCTCTAAACTCCCAGTGCCGACTGGATCATGGATAATTATCCGCTAACTATCACAACATCGTATTAGAAGTTTAAACGTTTTGAAAACATGTTGGTTCTTTTGTTTGATTTTTTTCTCACCTCATATTATTTTGCTATTTGCGGTGCGCGCGCGGGGTGGGGGTGGGGTGATTCCTCCGCAGCAAAGCCTTAAAATGTTCTACCTCTTCCTTGAAACTTCCTCCCACTCATCAGTTCACATCAATTTGTCTCCTGTTAAATCTTTTGCAGCAAATCACACTAAACAGTTGTTACTTGGAGATTCTCAAATTATTTCAGGTGTGGTAGTTTTGAGTTTTGCTTGTCTGGTTAGTCTGTACCTTTTGTCCTTAGGCAAATATGAGGGTCTTCAAAAGTTCCTTTGGGTTGGAAACACGGGGATTAACTGCAAATGGGCATTAAAGTCTTTTGTAGATAATGAGAATGCCCTCAATTTAGATTGTGCTGATGGCTTGCATAACTCTAAATTTACTAAAAACCATTCAATCATAGACTTGAAATGGGTGAACTTTATGAATATAAATTATACCTCAAAGAAACTTAAAATGCCTATGGAATAATAAGTGCAAAATAGTGGAGATATATTTTGTGGGGGAGACTAGCGGGAAATGTAGGGCAAAATGATAAAGAAGAATACAATAGCCTAAGGAAATAGACTACTTAAACTTTAGACAAGTTTTTCTAACACCTCATTTCAAGTAGGCCTCATCCTAGGGCCCTGTCCTAGGACTCTATCCTTAGCAAGAATTCTGCTAAGTCTTTTCCCTACCCTTAATAGCTGATCACCTTGGCCTCCTTTAGTAAGAATCTTGTTAAGTTGCTATAGCAAGAATCCACCTCCCCTTGATGTGTCTTAGTAATTTCACTTACTCTGTTTCCTGGCTACAAATCTCCACTTGTACTTGTTATATTCAAAATTGAGTCCAATTCAGGGTGCTGGGATGGCTCAGTCAGTTGGACATCTGAATCTGGATTTTGGCACAGGTTATGATCTCATGGATTTGTTGGGCTCTACACTGATAGTATGGAGCCTGCTTTGGATACTCTCTCTCCCTCTCTGCCTCACCCAACCTTCCCCTCTCAAAATAAATAAACATTAAAAAAAGAATTGAACCCAATTCTATACTGAAGTCTCTTTTCCCCCATTGTAATAATACTAAATAAGATCTGTATTATCACATTTAACTAGGGGCTGATTCTGTTTCTCTTTGATAGAAGGCACTCTGTGCTTCTGGTAGTATATATCAGTCTGGTCTTCTGGGGGACAATTTTTTAAAAGACCACCTAAAAGTTCCTACTCACCCATTCTTTCACAAGATACCTGCTGAGGGCCTACTTACTATCAGGCACTGTGTTGGGTGCTGAGGAAAGAGATGTGAGCAAAAATCATCTACATGATCTGTATTTTCATGGTATTCATACTCTAATAGGGGAGCCAAATAGCATGCAAATACCCATACAAGTGTGCACTTGTAATATGGGCAAGTACCAAGAAGAAAGGGCCCATGGTATTGTGATAACCTATAAAGTAGGGGGATTTCACTTATTCAAGGTGGTCAGGAATTCTGCCCCAAGAACATGATTACTGAGCTGAGTGGTAAAGGAAGAGTAGAGACTAATTAGGCTGGATATACAGGTTGGGGAAGAAGTTTTAAGGCTATCTGTCCAAAGATAACATGATGAGTAAAAGGCACTGAAAGAATGTCAGTATGGCTGGAGTTTGAGAGAAAGTGGGAGAGCAGCATTGTGGGAAATGAGACTGTGCTAGCATGTAGGTGTCAGGACATACAAGAACCTAGAAGGCAGTTTAAACCATTTCATCTATATTCTAGGAGCCATTGGAAGCTCCATGGGGTGGGGGTAATGAATCAGATTTGCCTTTTGAAAATATCACCCTGGATTAGGGTAGTCTTGGTTTAAATGGGGGAAATAGGTATATTTTAAATTTTCTTAGGAAGTAAAATCCATGAAACTTGGTGATAGATTGGAATTGGGAATGAGGGAGAGTGAGAAGTCAGGAATAACTTTCCAGGTTCTGGCTTGTACAACTGGATGTTTGGGGGGTACTGGTCAGAGAAACTAATAAGTTCAAGTATGAAGTTTGTGAGTTTGGTCTTAGACATGTGTTGGAAATGCCTTTGAGAACACCAAGAGAGCATATAGATAGCTCATTGGATAGATCTGCAGCTCAGAAGAGGAATATGACCTAGTGACACAAATTATGCATTGGTAGTGATTGAAGCCATGTGTATAGATAATGTTGTCCAGATCAGAGAGTATGGGAGGGAAAATGTAGAAGAGCATAGGATAGAAAGTAGCCTTGAGAAATTCCAGGATATAATGTGGAGTAGAGGAAGATCAGCCAGCAAAGAAGACAGGAAAAGAGCAGGCAGAGAGGGTTAGCAGAATGTTAGGAGGGACTTGTGTCATTGGAGCCAAAGGAAGAGACTGCTTCCAGACTTAGGGAGTAGACTGTCAACAGAGTCTGTTGATGCTGAGGGGGTCAAAGAAGATGTGGAGTGATAAGTGTGTGCTGTATTTAGGAATATGGAGGTCATTGGGAAACTTAGCCAGATGTATTTTCATAGAGTGACAGAGCAGAAATTTGTATTGGAATGGATTGAGGTGTGGTTAGTAAAGGGAAAGGCAAGGAAGTGGAAGCAAAATATATAAGCAACTATTTGAAGCAGCTTGGCTGAGAAGAGCATGGAAATGTCAGGGTAGCTGTAGGATTGAGATAAGAAGTCCAGCAAAGACTTTTTATTTAAATAATGAGAAATGTTGTAGATGTGTAAGGTTTATAATGAAGAGTCTGTTGGTAGTTGAGTGGTTGAAGATAGGATTGAGAGAAGGGATAAATTATAGTGTATGTTTACTGAGAAAAAGGAGGGTCTGGGACCCAAAACACAGGTGGAGCATTCAGTAGGAGGAGAGAATATATCTGTTTAAATTGAGGGATTACTGGGGCACCTGGGTGGCTCAGCTGGTTAAGCAACTGACTCTTTTTTTCAGCTCAGGTCATGATCTTATGGTTTGTGATTTTGAGCCCCGCATCATGCTCTGTATTGACACCTCAGAGCCTGGAGCCTACTTTGGATTCATTGTCTCTGTCTCTGTCTCTGTTTCTCTCTCTGCCCCTACCCTGCTAATGCTCTGTCTCTGTCTCTGTCTCTCTCTTTCTTTCTCTTTCCCAAAAATAAACATTTAACAAAAACGTTTACTCAGGCGCCTGAGTGGCTCAGGTCATGATCTCACAGTTCCTGGGTTTGAGCCCCATATCATGCTTGCTGCTGTCAGCACAGAGCCTGCTTCAGATCCTCTGTCCCCCTCTCTCTGTCCCTCCCCTGCTCTCTCTCTCTCAAGAAAATGTTTATCAATTTTGAGAGAGAAAAAGTATGCAAGTGGGAGAGGGGCAGAGACAGACAGAAATAATCCCAAGCAGGCTCCACACTGTCAGCGCAGAGTCCTATGCGGGGTTCAGTTCCACAAATCATGAGATCATGACTTGAGCTCAAAATCAAGAGTTGGACGCTTAACTGAGCGAGCCACCCAGGTCCCCCTCCAAAGTTCACCGTCTTAACCACTACACTAAGATATGTCTTCCAAATAGGTCCTGAGCACATTTCGCTATTGCTAAATATAGACCTATGCAATCATATTTAATGACTAATGCTATATTCCATTGTATGGATATAGCTTGTTAGGATGTGATCCACACATTTTTCTCTTAATAGGCACAAGTTCAGTTTCCAGAACAGGAAAGAACTGTGTTGTGTGTTCCTTTGTCTCCAGTGCCATGGAGTAAGAAAGTTCAGGAAGGCAGGCAGAGAATATGGAGGGTTTTTTGTTGTTGTTCTTGTTTGTTGTTTGTTTTTTGTTTTACTTTCTGGGCCTGACCAGAGGCTCTGTCCAAACTAATCATCACAGTATACTGGGCCCTGACTCTTTCATAGAGGGAGACTCCATGGATTTGTAAATTGGTTTTATGCTTCACAGCCTGCTCAGTTAATTTTCCAGAAACTCTTCAACTATGATTCTGCATTTTCAAGCCAGCCAATATTTGACAATGAATTCCAGAAAGAAGATAGCTTATTTGAGGTTGAGTTACATGAGTAATTTCCCCCCTTTCTGCTTTGCTGTCTTTTCCAATTTTCTATAAAGAGTATATGTAACTTTCATTTTGTGGGGGAGAATGAAGTTAAATTCCCTAAATAAAAAGCCAAGCTATGCAGAGGATAGAGATCTAAGATTCAGGGCTTTTGAGTCTACTATAGTTAAATATACACTTAGTCTATAATCCAACAATGCCATCCCTAGGTGTATACCCAAGAGAAATAAAAGCATATGTGTATATAGACTTGTACATGAATGTTCATAGCAACTCTTTCTGTAATTGCTCCAAACCAGATATATTCTTCTTTTTTAATGTTTTATTTATGTTTTGAGAGAGAGCATAAATGGGAGAGGGGAAGACAGAGAGGGGGACAGAGGATCCGAAGCAGGTTCTGCACTGACAGCACGGAGCCCCACGTGGGGCTTGAAATCATGAACTGCGAGATCATGACCAGAGCTGAAGTCAGATGCTCAACGGACTGAGCCACACACATGCTCCCAGATACAATCTTAATATGCATAAATAAATGAGTAAATAAACAAACTGTAGTACTTCCATACAGTGAGATTCTGCTTGACAATAAAATGAATAAATCCCCAAATAATAATGCTAAGAGAAAGAAGCCAAATCAAAAAAAATAAGAGTATATACTATATTTTTCCATTTATATAACATTCTAGGACATGCAAATTAATGTATATTTAAAGTAATCAGATCTGTGGTTACTTTAGTGGTGGAGATTAACTGGGAAGAGGCCCAAAAGAGCCTTATGAGGTGATGGAAACGTTCTATATCTTGGTCTGTTTACATAGGTGAGTATGTATGGAAAGTTCAATAAACTGTACATTTAAGATTTGTGCACTTTACTGTGTGAATGTTATACCTCAATAAAAAGGTTAAAAGTAAATGCAACTGCTTTTGTCGTCCCTTTCCTCCTTTCTTTGACCTTTTCTTCTCTTTCTCCTCATCTCCATACCTCTCCTTTATTTCTTGTATCCTTGATGGACCATCTACGCACTGATGCCAATTCTACCCATAATCCTGCCTATCAAATGTTCACATCCCCATTAAGTGGGAAATGCAGAAGACAGTTTATTCAGGGAGTAGTACTTTAAAAGTCTGTGGTTAAAGGATGGCTCCTGGAAATACAGTTGGACTAGATGTGCATCCTTGGGCCTTCACTTCTGTTGTGGTCTTTCTCTAAGAGCTAACATCTTTGGAGTCAAACATACTTGCCTTTGATTCACTGCTGTACCAACTACTAGCTGTTTGACTCTGGGGAACTGACTTAAATTCTGTGATTCTCAGTTTTTTCATTCATAAAATGGGTGCCATAATCCCTACTCCCTAAACTTGTTTTAAGAATTCAGTGATACTGCTAGGAATTTACCCAAGGGATACAGAAATGCTGATGTATAGGAGCACATGTACCCCAATGTTCATAGCAGCACTCCCCACAATAGCTAAAACATGGAAAGAGCCTAAGTGTCCATCAACAGATGAATGGATCAAGAAGATGTGGTTTATCTATACCATGGAATACTACATGGCAATGAGAAACAATGAAATCTGGCCATGTGTAGCAACATGGATGGACCTTGAGGGCGTTATGCTGAGCGAAATAAGTCAGGCAGAGAAGGACAAATATCATATGTGTGCACGTATAGGAGGATTAGGAGGAACTTAACAGAGGACCAAGGGGGAGAAGGAGGGCGGAAATGGTGGGGAAAGGGAGAGAGGCAAACCATGAGAGACTCTTGAATGCTGACAAAAACTGAGGACTGGTGGATGTGGGGGGGAGGAAGGGTGGGCATGGAGGAGGACACTTGTGGGGATGAGCACTGGGTGTTATGTGGAAACTAATTTGACAATAAACTATTTTAAAAAAAAAGAATTCAGTGATAGTCAGCATTGTATAATGTATAGAATTGTAAAGTCACTATGTTGTACATGTGAAACTAATATAACATTGTATGTCAACAATACTTCAATTGAGTAAAAATTCAATGAGATAATACAATACAGGTAAAGCACATTGTCTGGCACAGAAAAACCTCTTGATTTTGGAAGGGTCTCTGATTTCCCTACATGGTTACGAACTTGTATCCTTTGAATTTCTAGTGACATCTGGCCCTCCTCCATTGAGACATTAAATAACCTTTCCTCTTGTTACTACTACAAGTAGGAGGAAGATTTATACTTGTAGTATGATTCTTAACCTTGTCCTTGGCCTCACATAGCCTCCTTCTTACTAAATAACAATGGGGGCACTTGGGTGACTCAGTTGGTTAAGTGTCTGACTCTTGGTTTCAGCTCAGGTTATGATCTCACGGAGATCTGTGTCAACTCTGCACTCACAAACAGGAATCCTTTTGGGATTTTCTCTCTCCCTCTCTGTCTGCCCTTCTCCTGCTGGCATGTGTGTGCACGCTCTCTCGCTCTCTCTCTCTCTCTCTCTCTCTCTTTCTCTTTCTGTCTCTATTTCAAAATAAACTATATATTAAACAAAAACAAGGGAAAGGGATTTTCATTGCTCTCCACAACATTCCTGAGTGGTTGATTCATGAAAGCTAGATGTTGCTATCATGTTACAGAAGTAGAGACAAGAGAGGCATCTTGACCTCACCAAGATCCTATCATTAGTGAGAGGTCTAGCACTGGCAAGTGGTCTGTATCTTGCCTTGTGGGAGCATGATAAGATATTGCAGATACTAAAGTAAATTATTTAAAAATAGAGTTAGGATTTTTCTTTCTACCCCAGACCCTGCTAGACTCCACCAGCTGATTCCTACCACATGGCCATGAAAGTCAACTATAACACACACACACCTATTTATTTTCCTCCTTGCTGACCCATTTAGAGAGCTTTTTATGATAGTTATGCTATTTAGTTGATTTCAAAAAAATTTTCTCTTTTAAGAGAAATGGAAAGAGAAAGGATGTTTGTTGAATGACCGTTCTGTGTCAAGCATGCAGCTAGTTGTTTTACAGGGTCTCTAAACAACCCTGTGAGATAAGTACTACTATTGGATTTTGGATATGAGGAAACTTAATTTTGGAAAAGAGAACTCGTTTCTAGACAGTCCCTCAGCTTATATATGGCAGAGGCAGCATTCCATATATCCATCCATTGATTTGATTTCTTTTTGTTTTGTGTTTGAATAAAGAGCATGTGACAAATAGACCAGCCTTTCTCTGTCTCAGCCCCATTGCAGTCACCATCACTCAAAGTGTCTGCCTGAAACCAAACCATTCAGTTTAACCGTAGAAAGAAATCAAACACTAATGACCCATAATTTCCAGACAAAGCTTTTGGCCAAATTTTTATCAACCAAATTTTTATCAACATCTCCATCCCTTTATTTGTGCATTCAACAAATATTTATTAAGCAGTGACATATAGTAGGCTTCCTATATGTATGACAGTTAACCCCAGAGTGGAATCATTTCTATTCCACAAATGAAGCATGACCCTTATAGGGATCTGTGTTAGCAGTGTGCAGCTTTGGGGTTAGGGTAAAAAGTGGGCATGGAGTTTCAGAAAGAAGCAAATAAATATTTATTGGGCATGGATGGTGTCAGATCTTTGAGATTCTAGGAAACTTATTAACCTCAAGAGGACTCCTGGTTCTTAGCTTCAGGCAGAAGCACTTTGGATGGCTTCCCTGGAGGTGGGGTTCTGAAGAGTCTGAAGCCCAGATGTACTCTTTTCACCTCCCTCCTCTCCTATTCCCTGTATTCCTGGGTCTCAAATGGTCATGTTTGTCTTTGTATCCAAACCTTACTTTTTACTATTTTATATTCCCTCCCATACTGTAAGGATATCTTATTCACTTGGGATGGTCAGACTTGAAACTGCAAATCCTCCCCACTTTAGAGGGGCTGTCAGGATATACAGTGTATCTGAGAGAATGAATGAGTTGGGTCTCCTCTGGGTAAGGCAAACCAAAATGAGTATAGAAATCTATCGCTATGATCAAGGTTTGGATTAAAGATTAACTGCCTTGCACAGAGGTGTCCCTCAATACATATTTTCTATATGCAGTCTTTAGCATAGTTTTTACGGTTCTGTTATACTCTGTACTTCCTTCCCAGAAGTACACAATGTTCACTAAACCACTGATAAGACATTAAGGAATTCCCCCACACTTGGTCTCACAACACTTTATGTGCTAAAATCCTTAAAGGAAGATATAGTGACTGCTTTTTCCCTAGATTTGTTGATCATAAAGTAGTAACAATGTTCTCTATAGAAACTTATGAGAGTACAGAAATAGATATGCCAAAGGAAATTGCTGTTGACATTCTGGCATATTTTCCTCCAGTTAAAAAAATTAATGTTTATTTATTTGTTTATTTTTTTTTTTGAGAGAGAGAGAGAGAGAGAGAGACAGAGACAGAACATGAGTTGGGGAGGAGCAGAGAAAGAGGAAGACACAGAATCCTAAGCAGGCTCCAGGCTCTGAGCTGTCAGCACAGAGCTCGAGCTCAATGTGGAACTCAAACTCACAAACCATGACATCATGACTTGAGCTGAAGTTGGACACTTAACCAACTGAGCCACTCAGGCACCCACCTCCAGTTTTTTTAAAAAAAAAAACAAATCTTGTGTATAATCTTTCTTCCCTTTCCTCAGCTTTATTGAGATAATATCGTGTAAGCTTAAAGTATATAACATACTTATTTGATACACTCACAAATTGCAAAATAACCCTTGAGATCACCTTAAAAATATTTTACCTGAGAGTCTTCTTTGAAAACATCAAAATGAAGAGAGTGGAGCAGAGGATAGGAACAGAACTTATGTAGGCATCCCATCCTTCACCTATTCATTTATTTCTGCATTTATTTTTTTTAAATTAATGTTTATTTTATTTTATTTATTTATTTATTTTAATTTCTGAGAGAGACAGCCTGGGTAGAGGAGTGCCAGAGAGAGAGGGAGACACAGAATCTGAAACAGGCTCCAGGCTCTGGGCTGACTGTCAGCAGAGAGCCTGACGGAGGGCTGGAACCCACGAACCATGAGATCATGACCTGAGCTGAAGTCAGACGTTTAACCGACTGAGCCACCCAGACGCCCCTATTTTCTTTATTTTGAGAGAGAGAGAGAGAGAGAGAGAGAATCCCAAGCAGGCTTCACACTGTAAGCACAGAGCCCCATGTGGGGCTTGATCCCATTAACCATGACATCATGACCTGAGCTGAAATCAAAAGTATGACGCTCGACCAACTGAGCCACCCAGGTGCCCCTATTTCTGCATTTATTCATCCAACCCTAAAGGAGGTCCCTATACCAGGGACAAACTTATCTGTAAGCATGACACAACTTCTGTATCCTCCCTCCCAAACTGAGAAAAAGCATTGTGAATTCACCTACAAATCATGGTCCTTTATCTTCAGGGAGAATTCCTAAACTGTCAGCAAAAAGGAAGATTTCTCCAAGATGGGCCTTGAGGGCTATTGCAAAACCGGATTGCCACTGATGAAATGGGATTCCACTCACTGCACCTGACACTAGGCTGAGAGTGTCACAGGAGCCATTTCACAATCTGCTCTCACAGTGACCAAAAGTCAGCTTTTCTGAATGCAAAGCAAGCATGTGTGTGGGTTCACCTGGTTAGTGTGGTGCAGGGCCCCATTCAGAATGTTAACTTGTGCTTGGAGCCTGTCCGTGAGATCCACCCCCCACCCCCTGCCCCATCAGCAGTCTACACAGAAAGATGCACAAAACACACCTCCCACCAGCTGTCAGCATCCAGCTGCTGAAATGGGACTGTTAGGTTTCTGAAAAAAGCCTGAGAGACAAAATCTGAGAATCACTGTGATTTATTCAGTAATTATTTTTGAATCATTTACCTACACTAGACTATGGGGTATTGGAACAGATACTGCCAACAGTCCTAATCCTAGTGCTGTCATTGGAATAGCTCTACCTCCCTAATGACAAGAATTTGTTTCTGGGCTGGCATTATTATACCTGGCTCTGTTCTCCCTCAGGATGAATTTCCTTTTGTACCAGACTTCTTTCTCTCTCTTTTTAATATTTATTTATTTGTGTGTGTGTGTGTGTGTGTGTGTGTGTGTGTGTGTGTGTGTGTGTTTGTGTGTGAGAGAGAGAGAGACAGACAGACAGAGAGAACTCTAATGAGCAGGGGCAGGGCAGACAGAGACAGGGGGACAAAGAATCCAAAGCAGACACTGCGCTGACAGCAGAGATTCCAATAGAGGACTGGAACTCATGAACCACAAGATCATGACCTGAACTAAAGTCGGACATTTAACTGACTGAGCCACCCAGATGCCACTACATCAGACCTCTCTACCCCAACTGTGACCTGAAATAGTTTTGTGGCAGGCCTCCCCACCAGTTCTTCAGCTGTGGCTTGTCTCAAGCAGTGGATATAGCTTGAATCCTTTCCTTGAGGTTCTTGAGCCTCTACTGCAAGTTAACTTTGATTGGGTCCCTTTTATCACCAACGGCCACCAACAACTTGCTAGGCTTCTCCCATATATATGAATCATGAGTAGATTCCAAGGACTCTTCTCAGCCCACACACAAATGGCCTTCTGGAAATCTTTTGTGCAGTCTTTCAAATATGCCCAGTTCCAGTAGGTTCCTGAGTAGAGGCATATGAGTCAGTCTCTGAAGATGAGATAGATGCAAAGCATGTTTCTTATCTCTTCCATGCTGAAAACTTGGTAAATTCAGCAAATGAATGACTCCCTGAGTGTCAGACTGATGCCCCCTCTTGTGAAACTTTTTCATCCCTGACCACCTGGCCTGCTTGTTCCTGACTGCGGGAGACCTGTGTAAAGTTCATGAAAATCAGGGGTGGGAGAAGGCATATGTTCTAAGAATACATAGGGTCTGGTTCCGACATGATACTCTACATAGAAAACCCAACAGACTCCACCAGAAGCCTACTGGAACTGATCCAAGAATTCAGCACAGTTGCAGGGTACAAAATCAATGTACAGATCGGTTGCATTTTTATACACCAACAATGAAGCAACAGAAAGAGAAATCAAGAAGCTGATCCCATTCACAATTGCACAAAAAACCATAAAATACTTAGGAATAAACCTAACCAAGGATACAAAAGGTCTGTATGATGAAAACTATAGAAAACTTACGAAGGAAATTGAAGAAGACACAAAGAAATGGAAAAACATCCCATGCTCATGGATAGGAAGAATAAATATAGTTAAGTTGTCATTACTACCCAAAGCAATTTACACATTCAATGCAATTCCAATCAAAATTGCACCAGCATACTTCTCAAAGCTAGAGCAAACTATCCTAAAATTTGTATGGAACCACAAAAGACCCCGAATAGCCAAAGTAATCCTGAAAAATAAAACCAAAACAGGAGGGATCACCATCCCAGACTTTAACCTCTACTACAAAGCTGACATCATCAAGACAGTATGGTATTGGCACAAAAACAGACACATAGACCAATGGAACAGAATTGAGAACTCAGAAGTGGACCCAAAAGTATACAGTCAACTAATCTTTGACAAAGCAGGAAAGAATATCCAATGGAAAAAAGACAGCCTTTTTAACAGATGGTGTTGGGAGAACTGAACAGCAACATGCAGAAGAATGAAACTAGATCATTTTCTCACACCATGCACAAAAATAAACTCAAAATGGATAAAGGACCTGAACGTGAGACAGGAAACTATCAACACCCTAGAGGAGAAAGCAGGAAACAACCTCCTTGACCTCCACCGCAGCAACTTCTTACTTGACACATCCCCAAAAGCAAGGAAATCAAGAGCAAAAACAAATGATTGGGACCTCCTCAAGATTAAAAGCTTCTGCACAGCCAAGGAAACAACCCAGAAAATTAATAGGCAACCGATGGAATGGGAAAAGATAGTTGCAAATGACATATCAGATAAAGGGTTGATATCCAGAATCTACAAGGAACTCACCAAACTACACGCCCGAAAAACAAACAACCCAACAACCCAGTGAAGAAATGGGCAGAAGATATGAACAGACACTTCTCCAAGAGGACATCCAGATGGCCAACAGACACATGAAACGATGCTCAGCATCCCTCCTCATCAGGGAAATACAAATCAAAACCACACTGAGATACCACCTCACGCCAGTCAGAGTGGCTAAAATGAGCAAATCAGAGAACACGAGATGCTGGCGAGGATGTGGAGAAACGGGCACCCTCCTACACTGTTGGTGGGAATGTAAACTGGTGCAACCCCTCTGGAAAACAGTGTGGAGGTTCCTCAGGAAACTAACAATAGAACTCCCCTATGACCCAGCAATAGCACTGCTAGGAATTTACCCAAGGGATCCATGATTGCTGATGCATAGGAGCACATGGACCCCAATGTTCATAGCAACACTCTCAACAATAGCTAAAACATGGAAAGAGCCTAAGTGTCCATCAACAGATGAATGGATCAAGAAGATGTGTTTATCTATACCATGGAATACTACATGGCAATGAGAAACAATGAAATCTGGCCATGTGTAGCAACATGGATGGACCTTGAGGGTGTTATGCTGAGCGAAATAAGTCAGGCAGAGAAGGACAAATATCATATGTTTGCACGTATAGGAGGATTAGGAGGAACCTGACGGAGGAACAAGGGGGAGAAGAAGGGCGGAAATGGTGGGGGAAAGGGAGAGAGGCAAACCATGAGAGACTCTTGAATGCTGACAAAAACTGAGGACTGGTGGATGTGGGGGGGAGGAGGGATGGGCACGGAGGAGGGCACTTGTGGGGATGAGCACTGGGTGTTATATGGAAAACAGCTTGACAATAAACTATTTGTAAACAAACAAACAAACAAAACATAGGGTCTGGTTCGAGCCTGACCAAAAGGCAAATTTGCCTAACACACATGAAGGACAGAAAAGAGCCAAGTTAAGCTAAATGGGCAAAACCAGATTTGTGTCCACAGTGACTGAGAGAGACAAGAGGAAATCATGGATGCTGCACAGACAAGGGATACACCATTGTGAAAGTTCATATGCATATTTGTGGGAGGTGGGGATGGGGCTAAGAGTGGGCAGAGCTGTAGTTATGACAAATCAGCCTGTATCCCAGGCTTAATGCTTGGGGGTTATTTGGTTCTGAAATCTAGATTTTGGGGCAAGTCAGAGTTACGCAGGTGCTAGTGGGTGCCCTGGGGAGTGAAACCATGGCTATTGCAGTGTTTGACCAGAATCCATTCTTAAAATAAAATAGTGTTTAGTAACAAGACATATGTAGGTCAGCATTCTGCTTCAATCTTTTATTTGATCTGTGACTTTGGACATGAAGCCTTATTTGAGTTCTTTTCCTTACCCGTAACATGGAGATAGTAATAATGAGGCACCATGATATTGTTACAGCTTGGATTTAGAACAGTACTTGTTACTTATTAAATACATTTCAAACTCACCTAAAAACATTCATCAACTTGCAGTAGATTCATCTGCACAGCAGCAGTAACCTTTGTGCCAAGTATGGCATCCCCCAGAATTGCCAGGTGCCAGTTCAGATAAAGTTTCCTACATCCCATAAACCTTTGGACTTACACCTGAATTTAGAGTGACAAGAAAGGCAGGCATAACTTTGCAGAAAGAAAGAAGAGGAGCAACACAGGGCAGGGAGGGGCAGCTCCAGAGTCCACTAAGGTCCAAGATCTCTTACTGAAGGGAAGAAGAGATGGTTTGGAAGCCAATAGGACAGTGACCACAGTCCAGCTGTACCCATCTCTGGCCATGCACAGCTACAATACATCATAGTGTCCAGCTTTCATTTTATTACAGCAAAGAGCCTCTGGTGAGGCACTAATCCATCATATCCACAGAAAGCAGCAGTGGAGCAATGTTCTAAAGATCACTCCACCTTCCCAAGATTTTAGTATCTGTGCCATTATCAATAAAGTCTGATCATGCCTTACATATTAATGATCAGGTTCTATTTCATCCAGCCCAAATCAGCAATTATCCCCAAAAGGGGGATTTCTTCAAGATGGGCCTACTAACTCTCTCACACTACACTGAGAGACTAGAGAGATCTCTACAATTTGGGCATTTTTCATCATATTCCTGACGTCCATCTGCCAAAGGCCTCAGTACAGAGAAATACAATTCAATGCTCAGGTTAGGAGCATGGGTTGTATTTAGACTCTTGTAGGGGGATTGGCTCAGGGTTTACATGGAAGAAAGGTTGGGGGCTCCTGAATATGCTGCACTTTGACTCTGGAGCAGGTGGGATCCAGTGGTCATGGGTCAGAGGTACTCAGACCTTGCTTTTGCAATCTCCTGCATGAGGATGCATGTGCTCACCCAGAGACTGAGCCCAGTAGGCACCTCCATTCATTCATGACCCCATACTGAGTACATATAACAGTACTGAGGTTAACCCTGAGTTTGCTTTGCCTGACAATATTAGTTTCCTGAGACAGCTGTAACAAATTGTAACCAACTTGCTTGTTTAGAACAGAAACTTATTCATTCTTACATAATTCTGGACGTAAGATGTTCAACATCAGTTTCACTGAGTCAAAACCAAAGTGTTTGCAGCATTGTACCCAATCCAGAAGCTCTAGGGAGGAATCTATTCTTTGCCACTTCTCAGCTCCTGGTAGCTCTCAGCATTCCTTGGCTTTTGGCCACATCACTCTAATTTCTGTTTCTATGGTCACATTGTGTCTTCTTCTGTATGCGAACCCCCTTCTGCTTTCCTGCCTCTTATAAATTAATTTGTAATGCCATTTAAGGTTTGTCCAGATAATCTAGGATAATTTCTCCATGTCAAAATCCTTAATTTAATTACATATGCAAATATTTACTTTCCAAATAAGGTAACATTTACAGGTTTTGGGAATTGGGACATAAACATATCTTTGGGAGACATCATTAGACTACATTACTGACCAATGCTTTCTGACTGGATACCTAGAGATCATTGAGAGGACACTCTCCAAAGTTATCTGTTTCTTTCCCTTCCAACTTCATGGGCCCTGTCCACAGTAGGGAGGACCCACCAGAGAAAGCAACCCATCCATACTCCCAATATTCTACCTTTATAGAGGCTACCCAGATTTCTCCTTACCTCTGTCATACTCTTTCTGGGCAACCATGCCCTGGAAAAGACAGTCTTCTTGACCAAACTTAAGTCAAACTCCTCTGAGCCCTCTTCTGAACTAGGCCAGGACTTTGGCTTGCTACATTTGGCCTGTCTTTAGCAAGAATCCTGCTAAGTCAGTTTATTAAGAATACCCCATCTTGATATATGGTCAAGTTCCTTATCCTACACCTTTCATGTCTAAATCCTTGGCCTGCCTTTAGCAAGAATCTCCCTCACCTTGATGTCTCTTAATAATTTTGCATCCACTGATACCCTTCACTCTATTCACTGCTGTAAATCCCTAGATGTCTTTGCTGTATTCGGAACTGAGTTCAATCTCTCTCCCTTACTGCAACAGTGTTGAATGAAGCCTTCCGTATTGTTTTAACAAATGTCAGAATAATTTATTTTTAATAGCTCACAGTTGCCTAGATCAGTTTCCCCAAAGCTGGATGTAATCTCCTCACCTACATACTTTCAGAGGCATCCTACTGCCTATCAACAGAAGGACATACTCCCTGCCCTGACTGTCACCTCCTTCCATTCCTATCCCCTAGGATCTTGAAATAGCATTGCTGCCAGAAAGTTGTGAGTAAAATGCAAGTGTTATATATGTACACAAATTTATTTGGGATTAAATTTAGGAGTTAGGATTATAGAAAATAAGATATGATGTATATTAACCACAATAAATAAGATCTTGAATAAGTAGAAGGAAACAAAATATTAAATTTGTATGTCATTATCACTTGCAATAGTAATATTATTCTTGACATTCTTATATCAAACTACCCCTCCTCTTGCCCCAAGCAAAAGTATATTAACCAAGCTATATTTTCTGACATTATTTATAAAGTCCTCAGCTGACTTTCAATGCTCCCCACCTCATGGATTCAGAGTACATTTCCAGTTCCTCTCTCCCAAGCCCTCTGTGCTTTTGGCAAACTGGGCCGATTTCTGTTCCCTGAAGATGCTCCTCCTGCATTTTACTTAAATTTATTTTAACATGATAGGACTCAATTTTCACAGGGCTTGGCTCTCTCTCACACACACACACGATGTCATAACATGCTCAAATCAACCCTATAAGAAGCATTGTTATCCTCATTTTAGAGAAGAAATCAAGCCTCAAGGAAGGAGAAAACCAGCCTTAACTTTGGTAAAGAAGCATATTGCTGGAGATTAGAGAGGAGTGGAGGAAATGAATTTATTTTGGGTTCAATGACAAAATGAATATAAATTTTTAGTATATATCAAAGTCACATAAATGATGTTTATTATTATAAAGTTCCATAAACAGCAGTGGCAAGAATTTCCCCTCCGCTTCTAGCTCTATTTTTAGATTTTGTGTCCTTACTCTTATCTGTTTTGTGGAAGAAGAGTGTTGAGGAAGGAGAAGAGGACGGGAAGGCCTGGGGAGGAGGGTTCTGTACTTGGGCTTCCTCTACCAAGTAGAGGGTAATTAAAGTAAACCACCTTTCCCCAAGCAGAGTCCCTTGCCTGAGCACAATAGGTGCTCAATATATTTATTTCCAATTGACAGTTGCCTTTATTGTTTGTGGATTGGGATGACATGCTTGTGTTTTGTTCTGGAAGCTCTCATCACTGAGCATATCAAAGACAAATAGTTCACCGACTGTTCCAGCACTGTTTTCAAATTTATACAAGAGTACATAAACTATATAGGAAGATTTGCTGCATATGATCTTGGCTTTTCCATTTGATTCCAATTTAGTATTTTTCAATTATATCAGTTTACTTTTTGTTGGCTAGAAAAAAAATTATTCTCTGCAGAATATACTGCAAATGTTTTACCTCCTCTTTGGAACCGTTTTTCAATTCACTAGCCACCTTGATTTCTTGCCTTTTGGTTATTTTAAAAGCAGATTTTCAGTCCCCCTTGATTGGTCTCTTACAATTTCCAATGTGCTAATTTTGTCCATTCAATTTAGCCAAACAAAGGCTATAGCCTCCACAAATGCTGATTGAGTAGTCCATTAAGAAGAACAGATATCTCACAGGAAATCAAAAGAAACCGGAGTAGCTATACTTATATCAGACAAACTGGACTTTAAATTAAAGACAATAACAAGAGATGAAGAAGTGCACTACATAATAATTACAGGGTCCATCCATCAGGAAGAACTAACTATCATAAATGTCTACACACCGAATATAGGAACACCTAAATATCTAAAACAATTAATCAGAAACAGAAACAAGCTTATATATAAGAATGTGCTAATAGGAGGGGACTTTAATACTCCACTTACAGCAATGGATAGGTCAACCAGACAGAAAATCACTAAAGAAATAATGGACTTGAAAGACACATTGGACCAGATGGATCTGACGGATATATTTAGAACATTACATCCTGAGGCCAGGGAATTCACTTTCTTTTCAAGTGCGCATGGCACATTCTCCAAGATAGATCACATACTGGGACATAAAGCAGCCCTCAATAAATATAAAGAATAGAGATCATACCATGCACACTGTCAGATCACAATGCTTTGAAACTTGAAATCAATTACAGGAAGAAGTCTGGAAAACTTCTAAAAACATGGAGGTTAAAGAACACCCTACTAAAGAATGAATGGGCCAATCAGGCAATTAGAGAGGAAATTTAAAAATATATGGAAACAAATGAAAATGAAAACACAACAATCCAAAATCTATGGGATGCGGCAAAGGCAGTCCTAAGAGGAAAGTACATGGCTCTCCAGGCCTATTTCAAGAGATTAGAAAAAGTGCAAGTCCAAAATCTAACAGCTCACCTAAAGAAACTAGAGTCAGAGCAACAAGAATGTCCTAAACCCAGAAGAAGAGAAATAGTAAAAATTAGAGCAGAAATAAACAACATAGAGACCAAAGAAACAATTGAACAGATCAATGAAACCAAGAGTTGGTTTTTTGAAAAAATAAACAAAATTGACAAACCAGCCAGACTTATCAAGAAGAAAAGAGAGAGCACCCAAATAGACAAAATTATGAATGAAAATGGACTTATTACAACCAACCCCTCAGAAATACAAGCAATTGTCAGGGAATACTATGAAAAATTATATGTCAACAAATTGGACAACTTAGAAGAAATGGATAAATTCCTTAACACACACTCACTACCAAAATTCACACGGGAAGAAAGAGAAAACCTGAACAGACCCAAAAGGAGTGAAGAAATCGAATCAGTTATCCAAAATCTCCCAACAAATAAGAGTCCTGGACCTGATGGCTTCCCTGGGGAATTCTACCAGACATTTAAAACAGAATTGATCCCAATTCTTCTCAAGCTATTCCAAAAAATAGAAATCGAAGGAAAACTCCCAGACTCATTTTATGAAGCTGACATCACTCTGATTCCCAAGCCAGACAGAGATCCAGCAAAAAAAGAGAACTATCAGTTGCATTTTTATACACCAACAATGAGGCAATAGAAAGAGAAATCAAGAAACTGATCCCATTCACAATTGCACAAAAAACCATAAAATACCTAGGAATAAACCTAACCAAGGATACAAGAGATCTGTATGATGAAAACTATAGAAAACTTACGAAGGAAATTGAAGAAGACACAAAGAAATGGAAAAACATCCCATGCTCATGGATAGGAAGAATAAATATAGTTAAGTTGTCATTACTACCCAAAGCAATCTACACATTCAATGCAATTCCAATCAAAATTGCACCAGCATTCTTCTCAAAACTAGCATAAACTATCCTAAAATTTGTATGGAACGACAAAAAACCCCAAATAGCCAAAGTAATACTGAAAAATAAAACCAAAATGGGAGGGATCACCATCCCAGACTTTAGCCTCTACTACAAAGCTGTCATCATCAAGACAGTATGGTATTGGCACAAAAACAGACACATAGACCAATGGACTAGAATAGAGAACTCAGATTTTGACCCAACAGTGTACAGCCAACTAATCTTTGACAAAGCAGCAAAGAGTATCCAATGGAAAAAAGATAGCCTCGTTAACAGATGGTGCTGGGAGAACTGGACAGCAACATGCAGAAGAATGAAACTAGATCATTTTCTCACACCATACACAAAAATAAACTCAAAATGGATAAAGCACCTGAACGTGAGACGGGAAACTATCAAAATCCTAGAGGAGAAAGCAGGAAACAACCTCCTTGACCTCCACTGCAGCAACTTCTTACTTGACACATCCCCAAAGGCAAGGGAATCAAGAGCAAAAATGAACTACTGGGACCTCATCAAGATTAAAAGCTTCTGCACGACAAAGGAAACAACCCACAAAACTAATAGGCAACCGATGGAATGGGAAAAGATAGTTGCAAATGACATACCAGATAAAGGGTTAATATCCAAAATCTATAAGGAACTCACCAAACTCCACACCCGAAAAACAAACAACCCAGTGAAGAAATGGGCAGAAGACGTGAACAGACACTTCTCCAAAGAAGACATCCAGATGGCCAACAGACACATGAAACGATGCTCAGCATCCCTCCTCATCAGGGAAATACAAATCAAAACCACACTGAGATACCATCTCATACCAGTCAGAGTGGCTAAAATGAGCAAATCAGAGAACACGAGATGCTGGCGAGGATGTGGAGAAACGGGCACCCTCTTACACTGTTGGTGGGAATGTAAACTGGTGCAGCCCCTCTGGAAAACAGTGTGGAGGTTCCTCAAAAAATTAACAATAGAACTCCCCTATGACCCAGCAGTAGCACTGCTAGGAATTTACCCAAGGGATACAGGAGTGCTGATGCATAGGGCACATGTACCCCAATGTTCATAGCAGCACTCTCAACAATAGCTAAAACATGGAAAGAGCCTAAGTGTCCATCAACTGACGAATGGATCAAGAAGATGTGGTTTATCTATATGATGGAATACTACATGGCAATGAGAAAGAATGAAATCTGGCCATGTGTAGCAACATGGGTGGACCTTGACGGTGTTGTGCTGAGCGAAATAAGTCAGGCAGAGAAGGACAATACCATATGTTTGCACGTATAGGAGGATTAGGAGGATCTTAACGGAGGACCATGGGGGAGAAGAAGGGCGGAAATGGTGGGGGAAAGGGAGAGAGGAAAACCATGAGCGACTCTTGAATTCTGAGAAACAAACTGAGGACTGATGGATGTGGGGGGGGGGATGGGCATGGAGGAGGACACTTGTGGGAATGAGCCCTGGGTGTTATATGGAAACCGATTTGACAATAAGCTATTTGTAAAAAGAAAAAAAAAAAAAGAAGAGCAGATATCTCATATTTCTTGTGGAAGGAATTGTTAAGCAAAACCAGGGGGCATAGAATAGCATCTTCATACATTGCTTCTAGTAATATATGTAAGTCTGCTTTTTTGAGGGGAGTAAATTATTTGAAAAATGTCTTATTAGTTATCCATTGTTCCAAAACTACTTACGCCCAAATTTAGCAGCTTGAAACAACAAACCTTTATTATCTCACGTGTTTCTGAAGGTCAGCTGGGAGTGGCTAACTTGGGTGATTATGGCTCTGGGTCACTCATAAAGTTGCAGTTAAGATGGCCAGGACTGACTGCAGTCATTTGAAGATTTGACTGGAGTTAAAGGACCCACTTCTAAGATATTTCACAGAGCTATTTGCAAGATGCCTCAGTTCCTCACCATGTAAAACTCGTCATAGGGCTGGCTGAGTGTCCTTAATGACATAGCTACTGGCTTCTTCCAGAGCAAATGATCTGAGAGATATTTTGTCCTAGTCACTGCCACTTATGCCATGTTCTTTTAGCTGGAAGTGAGTAATTGTCTTGGTTGTCATGGTTGTTATTTCCTCACAGGAGAAGTAACATCAATAAAACTCTGACATAGTTGCTCCTGGTGTTTATAGAGCAGGGTGGGAGGTGGTGCAGGACTATCAGACAGCTATCAGATGATGAAACAAACACAAAGGTGAGAAGCTTTAATGAAGGTGGCCCTGTATTGGGAAAGGCGGTCTGGGAGCTAGGCTGCCAGCCTGCCTGGTAATCAGTGTCTACTCCTTCCTGTCTATCTGTGCTTGTGTCTGTGTTTTGATAGATAAGAATAGCAGGCCAAAACATACTTCCTAGAGAGCATGGGTAAATACAATATGCACCTCTGATAGTAACCAAGGGAGTCCAACAATTGAAAGGAAATCAAAAAGAATATAATGGCTTTTCTTTCAACCCTAGTTCAATCAGACCAATTGATTGTACCACACAGAGATGGTACATTGTATATCAATGTACAAAATGCTGCTTATTTTCCTTTTCACTGTTAAATTTCCAAATGCTATCCATGGCATGGTTGGATTGGTTTTTTTTTTATTCTGAATTAATTCATTTTCAGAAAGGAGGTAGCAGGGAGAAAAGAGAAAAACTTACATTTAATGAGCAATTCCCCCATGCCAGACATTTCATATAGGTTTTCTCATTTAATTTTTACCACTACTCTGAAAATAAACACTATTATTTTTACCATTAACTGACAAAGAAATGGATATTTACAAAAGTTAAATAATCCTTTCAGGATCACTCAACAAGTAAGTGGAATAAGCAGGACTGAAACCCAGGCTTTGTATAACTCCCAAGCCTGGGGTATTCTTTTTCAGATGGTGATCTTTCAAGCTCAGGGTCAGGTTGATTAAAATTGGTTATGTCATGGCAATGAGAAAGAATGAAATTTGGCCATGTGTCACAACACGGATGGGACTTGAGGGTGTTATGCTGAGCGAAATAAGTCAGGCAAGAAGGACGGCTACCATATGTTTGCACGTATAGGAGGATTAGGAGGAACTTAACGGAAGACTGGAGGACCGTGGGGGAGAAGGGGAAAATAGTGGGGGAGAGGGAGGGATGCAAACCATGAGAGACTCTTGAATGCTGAGAACAAACTGAGGGCTGATGGGGGTGGGGGGAGGGAAAGGGGGTGATGGGCATGGAGGAGGGCACTTGTGGGGATGAGCACTGGGTGTTATATAGAAACCAACTTGACAATAAACTATTTAAAAAATAAATTGTCTATGTCATAAAGTTGCTTTTTAAAAAAATTAATGATAAAATGAATGTAAATCTTTTCATGTTACATAAATAGTATTTACTATTATGAGGTGCCATTAGCATTAACACCCTGAACTCCATGGCTTTAAGGGCCTGTTTGTGTTTGTGATTAATTGTTTTATATATTTAGGTGCTCCCATATTTGGTGTGTAGACATTTGTAATTGTTGGTTCTTCCTGATGGGTAGACCCTATAATTATTATATAATGCCCTTCTTCATCCCTTGGTACTGTCTTTACTTTAAAGTCCAGTTTGTCTGATATAAGTATGGCTACTCCAGCTTTCTTTTGACTTCCAGTAGCATGATAGATAGTTCTCCATCCCCTTACTCCCAATCTGAAGGTGTCCTCCAGTCTAAAATGTGTTTCTTGTAGACAGCAAATAGATGGATTTAGTTTTTTTTTTTTTAATCCATTCTGCTACCTATGTGTTTTGACTGGAGCACTCAGCCCATTTACATTGTGTTATTCTTGAAATATATGGGTTTAGAGTCATTGTGTCCTTTGTGGGATTCATGCTTGTGGTCGTGTTTCTGGTATCTTGCGTTCCTTGCAACATTTTCCTCAGAGAGTCCCCCTCAGGATTTCTTGTAGGGCTGGCTTAGTGGTGACAAATTCTTTCCATTTTTGTTTCTTTGGAAAGACTTTTATCTCTCCTTCTATTCTGAATAGATATAGATTGCTTGCTGGATAGAGGATTCTTGGCTGCCTATTTTTCCATCCATCACATTGAAGATCTCCTGCCATTCCTTTCTGGCCTGCCAAGTTTCATTAGATAGGTCTGTGACCACTCTGATAGGTTTTCCTTTGTATGTTAGGGCCTTTTTCTCCTTAGCTGCTTTCAAAATTCTCTCTTTGTTCTTATGTTTCGCCAGTTTCACTCTGATATGTCATGCAGAGGATCAATTCAAGTTACATCTGCGGGGGTTTCTCTGTGCCTCTTGAATTTCAACATCTACCTCCCTCCCCAGGTTGGGGAAGTTCTCTGCTATAATTTGTTCCAGGACTCCTTCAGCACCTTTCCCTCTCTCTTCCTCTTCTGAGGTTCTTATGATACAGATATTGTTCCCTTTGATTGTATTGCTGAGCTCTCGAACTCTTCTTTCATGCTCCTGGATCAGTTTATCTTTCTTTTTCTCAGATTCCTGTTTTTCTATAATTGTGTCTCCTAAATCACTTATTCTCCTTTCTGCCTCTTCAATCCATGCATTGGACGCCTCCGTTTTATTATGTATCTCATGTATAGCATTTTTAAATTCATCATAACTATTTTTGAGCTCCATAGTGTTTGTAGCAATAGTTTCTCTGATGTCTTCCATGCTTTTTTCAAGCCCAGTGATTAATTTTATGACTATTGTTCTAAATTGTTGTTCATTTATGTTGCTTATATCTGTTTTGAGCAGTTCTTTAGCTGTCAGTTCTTCCTGGAATTTCTTTGGAGGAGAGTTCTTCCATTCCATAATTTTGGTTAGTTTTCTATCTCTTGTTAATTTTAAAAGCATGTTGTACACATGGCCCCTGCGAGTTCTGCTGTATTAAAAAGGGCTCTTTGACTGTTCAGGGCCTGTCCATTCAGGAAGTGTTCTTTGAATGGTGTCTCTTGGTTTCTCTTGTTGAGAGTTTGGTTATTTTGTTTCCCTACTCTTAGCGGTATTTGGAACTCTCCACCATGTGTACTTTGGCTTGTTTCTTGAGGTAGCCCTTTTATCCAGGCAGGCGATCCATTCAGCTGAGGAGGAAGAATGGGTCGTGTGCACAGCGACCATATTGGGCAGCGGCGCGCGGTGTAAGGGCCTAACTGTTTGGTTTCAGAAAATTCAGTGTTCTATAGACCAGTGATTCTCAAACTTAAATGTATGTATGAGTCACCTGGGGGTCTGTTTAAAATGCAGATTTTGATCCATTAAGTCTAGAATGGAGCCTAAGATTCTCCAGTTCTAAGAAACTCTCAAGTGATGCTGATGTTGCGTGATCTCGGATCATACTTTGAGTAGCAACTCTAAGAACTAGTCCTCCATAAATATTCTTGGAATTCCTGGGGTGCCTCCAGTTGTCCAGGAATTTGTAGTTACAGATCAAGAATGGCTAGCTGAGTTAGAACTCTTAAGTTTGTGGCAACAGCTATTTTTTTAAATTTTTATTTATTGTGTGAAGAAAGAGAGCAGGGCAGGGGCAGAGAGAGAATACCAAGCAGGCTCCACACTGTCACCACGAAGCCTGATATGGGACTTGAACCCACAAACCGTGAGATCATGACCTGAGCTGAAACCAAGTGTCAGACACTTAACCAACTGAGTCACCCAGGCGCCCCTGCACAGATATTTTAGACTGTCTCTTCTCTGCGTCAGAGTTCTGCTCATGATACCATTTCTATCTATCATAGATGAGTGGATTTGGAAATATTCTATGCCAAGTATTACTGGATCTGTATGCAGATCTTTGGAGGCCCTTGATGTTAGGGGTGGCAGATGAACAATAGCAGGGATGGCAGATGAACAATAGCAGCCAAGAGTAGGGTGAATCAGAGAGGCAAATACTACTTTCTGTTGCTTCACAGGAAAGAGGAAGAGCCCTGGACCATGAATAGCATGATTTATTCTGTATGGCAGACCTATAACTTGTGGTGTAGATGAAATACCTACATCAAGTCACAGCTTAATGGCCCAGTTGGTAGAAAGTATCTAACTCAGTCCCCCTTGCTCTGATTGCATGTTTTTCATGCAATCAATATGCAGGTCAATATGTGATCATTGCAGATGGGAGCCAGGAACTGTCTTCTCTGCTAATGTTTCTCCCAGGGTTTGCAAGTGTTTATCAAGGCATGCATTCTGACAGTAATTCATTCAGATAACCAGTCTGTCAAAGAGCACTAATACTAATTAGTACCTTCTGTGAACCAGAGAGATAAGATTCTAGAGATATAGTATCTCTACCCTGAAGAAAATTTCATCCTGGACGGTGAGACACAAATAACCTACAGTAAATAGTGATGGGTTTTAGGGAATTATCAGAACCCATAGCAGAGGCATCTAACACAAATTTGGGATAGGTGGGGAGGAGGCAGGGCAGTAGTGTGCTGGTAAATGTTTAACAATGAGTTCTCTGAAAAAAGAAAAGTCCTGACTTGTAGTTTTTGCTAATTTTCTTGTTGTAAGTGCTTTCTTCATGGCCAATTTCAAAGCTTTCAACTTGGCGCCACTGAAGTTGGAAAGAGATGTGTATAGTAAGTTCATGAAAGTCAGGGAAATCTAACTCTAGTACACCACTGGGGTAAAGAAGGCTTTTCAAAGTAAATTATGTCTAAGAAAAGACTTGGGGGAAAAAAAAGCAGAAGTTAGTCTACCAAATGTGGAGGACAGACAACAGGATTCCAGGCAGAAGGAATAGCAGATACAAATGACTTGTAGGAAACCTGGTGCTTTGGCAATAAAGGATGATAGTCTGAATAAAAGAGTGAGGTGGATGGTGTTAGAAATCTAACACAGGATGCACATTAAGCACATACCATACAGCATGAGCAAGTGGGGATTTATAGCTAAGGAACAGGATGGAGGTCATTGGATGACAAATTAAGGGGAAACATCAAGGTTAAGGGAAATTTTGGCTAAACCAACCTGACAGGAGTTTTTGCTGAAGACTGTTTGGGGTGATCAGATATCACCTGGGAGGTGGTAGAAGATGAGAAACCCAATCAGATATCAAGGGTGGAGTGTTCTGGTTAAACTTACCAGATTTCTTGCTGCAAGTGGATTTTACAAGGAAGTGCACACATGGGCCTAGGAGATGGCTCAAGAGCCTAACTAAAGTTTGGTCAATCAAAGAATCTTTGTTAATTACACTTCTTGTTCAACGAAAGAAGAGACCTTTTTCTTTGCCTTGAACAATATAAGTTCACTTCTTGTATGATTGCCTTTTGTTCATTAAGGGTCAACTGAATCATCTACTGGGACTTGGTAATAGGGGTATTTGCTGGATGGTGCTAGCAGTCAAGCATTTAATGAGAAAAACTTCTATGAAAATAAAAGAAAAACAAATATGAATAATTTGAAACCCAGTTTCTGAGTCCAGAAGGCAGGTTAGTTGAGAAGATTTCTGGATGTTGGACTCAAAGTATCTTTAAATGATGGAGTGAGGACAGCAGTGGTAATCCAATGGATTTCCTGTTTTATGGTTTGAATGTTAGTGGTGATGACATTATGTTTCAGTGAACTTTCTGAGTAGCCCATACAGTGACAGATACAAAGGTAGCTTATACATGATCTGTTATGTTGATTTCCTTGAAGCTTTTACCAAGCCATCCAGCTTCAGCTTGCAAGGCTTTGGGAAAATAACAGTTTTGGTTCTCAATGATTTCAGTCAGAAGGAAGAAAAATTGGAAGTGTTAATTTGGAGAATTATAGCCAGGCATTGGAGAAAACTAAAAAGAATTCAGGATCCAAACCAATTTACAGGTACATAACAAATATTTAAAGACAATGAACACGACTAGAATTTAAAATCTACAAAGGTATACTATAGTTTTCTATTAAACATAGTTTTCCTCTCACTACCCACATTTCTTTTTTTTTTAATGTTTAATATTTATTTATTTTTGAGAGACAGAGAGAGACAGCATGGACAGGGAAAGGGCAGAGAGAGAAGGAGACACAGAATCCGAAGCAGGCTCCAGGCTCTGAGCTGTCAGCACAGAGCCCCGTGCGGGGCTTGAACCCACGAACGTGAGATCATGACCTGAGCCGAAGTCGGAGGCTTAACCAACTGAGCCACCCAGGCACCTCAACATTGTCATTTTTAGTAGAAAACCAAATTCTAATTTTGCACCAGTGTACTTTGTATGTTATGATTCATTTTTTTAAAAACTTAAGAATTTGCTCAATCTTAGCAACTTGATCACATATAAAATACTTTTCCACTAACTTTTTACAACTTATTTTATAGATATCCATTCGGTTTTTGTCCTACTTTTTCCTCTTTTTCATTCTGGACCAATCAGTCATTCTACTTGAGGACAAAACTACTTTTTTCCTTATAAAAACACATCTTATTTTCCTTGCATACAGAGTTTCTTCTTTACTTTTATTATTACTAGTAGTTTCATTTACATCTATTGATTAAAATCTTTAAGCATTAGCAACAGCCCACATCTCCCCTTTCAAAAATATTTATTTTGAGAGAGAGTGAGAGAGAGCGCATGTGTGTGCACACAAGCAGGGGAGGGGCAGAGAGAGAGGGAGAGGGAGAATTCCAAGGCTTTGGTAGCCTGATGTGGGGTTCCAACTCATGAGCTTTGAGAACATGACCTGAGTCGAAATCAAGACTTGGACACTTAACCTACTGAGCCACCCAGGTGCGCCAACAGCCCCCTCCCCCCCCTTTTTTATTTAACAGAGAAAACTGGAAAGTAAGCACTTGTGAACTGTCTGCCACAAAGTACCATTCTGTAACAAATTTAAGACTAGATCATTTCAGGGGTGCCTGGTTCAGCAATTAATGTTTCAATATTTTATCTTATTTAAAAATGACCTTGATAGTTAATGAACGTCCGTCATTTAAGTTAACATAGTAGAGCTTTAAGGTTTCAAGTTATCAAAAAGATTTTTGAAACTACTTTTACATAGATATAAAGCATAATTATTGTTAAGAATTTAATTTATAAATTGTTGTCCTGCTTATATTTAATTTACTTGTTCTTAACAATTATGGCTTGAACTGGTTATGAAAATTTCATGAGGGGGCTCCTGCATAGCTCAGTCGGTTGAGCATCTGACTCTTGGTTTCTGCTCATGTCATGATCTCACTGTGAGTTCAAGCCCTGCTGTCAGCACAAAGCCTGCTTGGGATTCTCTCTCTTTCCCTCTCTTTCTGACACTCTCTTACTCTCATTCACTCCTTCTATCTCTCAAAATACATCAATAAATATTAAAACAAACAAACAAAGTTAGCCATCATATTCAGTTATTTTTCTCATTGACCAGTCAAGCAAGTATCAAAAAAATATAGAAGCAAAGATCCTGAAAAGTTAAGCATAATGGTGCTTCCATTCTTTTTTTTTTTTTTCTTTTCTTACTGGCATGCTTGACATGTATCAAGTGATTGATATTTATTTTACATTTTGTTGTCAGCTTGGGTTTGTAGTTTTATAATTTTAAACATCCAGTAGAGATAACATAAGCTTGTTTGATGAGTAAACTTAGGTAGAAAAATTTTTATGTCTGCATTATATTTAATGTTGACAATTCCGAAGATAGTTGTTTTGATTTTACCAATAACTGTATTGTATTGTATTTAATAATAAAAATAAAAATTTATTATTATTATTATTATTTTAGAGAGAGAGAGCATGAGTGGGGGAGAGAGAGAGAGAGAGAGAGAGAGAGAGTCTTAAGCAGGCTCCATGCTCAGTGCAGAGCCCGACACAGAGCTCAACTGAGACACCCAGGTGCCCATGGTTTTACCAATAATTTTTAAACTAGCTTTATTTACCAAAGATTATCTTAGGTCATCTGAACTTTAAAAACACATTTGGGGGTAGAAAAATAACACTTATACATAACATAGCATAACATAACATAACATGCATACATATACAGACACAAATAGAGATCTTATATCTTTCACTCTAAAATGTTAGCCATTAGTCAGTTAAACATAGTAATACAAACTCATTGGTTTATATAAAATAACTACCTCTCATTTTTTCTCCATATTATGTTTTTCTTTAAATAGTGTTTCTGGGCGCCCCTGGGTGGCTCAGTCAGTTGAGCATCTGACTTCAGTTCAGGTCATGATCTCACATTCATGGTTTGTGAGTCTGAGGCCCCAGTTGAGCTGTCAGCGCAGAGCCTGCTTCAGATTATCTGTCCCTCCATCTCTCTGCCTCTCCGTGCTCATCCTCTGTCTTTCAGAAATAAAGAAATATTTTTAAAAATTAGTGTTTCTGGCAAATGGGACAAGTTAATGTCGCTCATTTACTAATATTTGGAGCAGAGATTTATGATTTTCTTTTGTCCTTATATGTAACCTTTGGAGGCTGTAGAACAAATTTTGGGTAAGTGACTGAGGAGACATATAGTATCTGTCTAGATGTCACTACAGCCATCGGAGTAGATAAAACTTCCAGTTATGGTTCCAAATACTCTTTTTTTCCCTTTCAACTCCAAGTGGTTGCTTTTGGAGGTCCTTGAGTTCCTTGGGAGACCTCAATAGCATTAGGGCCCTAAAATTCAGGTGAGTGTGGGGAGCTGAAGTGGGAAGGTAAAAGGTAAAAGTTTGGCAGAGTGGAAACAAGGATGGAGGAGGTAAGAGTTTGAAGGACATAGCAAAGGATTTTTTTAATAGTTTATTGTCAAGTTGGTTTCCATATAACACCCTGTGCTCATCCCAACAAGTGCCTTCCTCCATGCCTAGCACCCTCCTTCCCCTCCCCCACCCACCCCATCTGCCCTCAGTTTGTTCTTGGCATTCAAGTGTCTCTCATGGTTTGCCTCCCTCCCTCTCCCCCACTATTTTCCCCCTTCTTCTCACACATGGTCCTCCGTTAAGATCTTCCTAATGCTCCTATACGTGCAAACATATGGTATTTGTCCTTCTCTGCCTGACTTATTTCGCTCAGCACAACACCCTCAAGGTCCATCCATGTTGCTACACATGGCCAGATTTCATTCTTTCTCATTGCCATGTAGTATTCCATTGTATAGATAAACCACATCTTCTTGATCCATTCATCAGTTGATGGACACTTAGGCTCTTCCCGTGTTTTGGCTATTGTTGAGAGTGCTGCAATGAACATTGGGGTACATGTGCTCCTATGCCTCAGCATTTTTATATCCCTTGGGTAAATTCCTAGCAGTGCTATTGCTGGGTCCTAGGGGAGTTCTAGTGTTAATTTTTTGAGGAACCTCCACACTGTTTTCCTGAGGGGCTGCACCAGTTTACATTCCCACCAACAGGGTAGGAGGGTGCCCATTTCTCCACATCCTCACCAGCATCTGGAGTCCTCTGATTTGCTCTTTTTAGCCACTCTGACTGCCATGAGGTGGTATCTCAATGTGGTTCTGATTTATATTTCCCTGATGAGGAGGGATGCTGAGCATCGTTTCATGTGTCTGTTGGCCATCTGGATGTCTTCTTTGGAGAAGTGTCTGTTCACGTCTTCTGCCCATTTCTTCACTGGGTTGTTTGTTTTTCGGGTGTGGAGTTTGGTGAGTTCCTTATAGATTTTGGATATTAACCCTTTATCTGGTATGTCATTTGCAACTATCTTTTCCCATTCCATCGGTTGCCTATTAGTTTTGTGGGTTGTTTCCTTTGTCGTGCAGAAGCTTTTAATCTTGATGAGGTCCCAGTAGTTCATTTTTGCTCTTGATTCCCTTGCCTTTGGGGATGTGTCAAGTAAGAAGTTGCTGCAGTGGAGGTCAAGGAGGTTGTTTCCTGCTTTCTCCTCTAGGATTTTGATAGTTTCCCGTCTCACGTTCAGGTGCTTTATCCATTTTGAGTTTATTTTTGTGTATGGTGTGAGAAAATGATCTAGTTTCATTCTTCTGCATGTTGCTGTCCAGTTCTCCCAGCACCATCTGTTAACGAGGCTATCTTTTTTCCATTGGATACTCTTTGCTGCTTTGTCAAAGATTAGTTGGCTGTACACTGTTGGGTCAAAATCTGAGTTCTCTATTCTAGTCCATTGGTCTATGTGTCTGTTTTTGTGCCAATACCATACTGTCTTGATGATGACAGCTTTGTAGTAGAGGCTAAAGTCTGGGATGGTGATCCCTCCCATTTTGGTTTTATTTTTCAGTATTACTTTGGCTATTTGGGGTTTTTTGTCGTTCCATACAAATTTTAGGATAGTTTATGCTAGTTTTGAAAAGAATGCTGGTGAAATTTTGATTGGAATTGCATTGAATGTGTAGATTGCTTTGGGTAGTAATGCCATTTTAACTATATTTGTTCTTCCTATCCATGAGCATGGAATGTTTTTCCATTTCTTTGTGTCTTCTTCAATTTCCTTTATAAGTTTTCTATAGTTTTCATCATACAGATCTTTTGTATCCTTGGTTAGGTTTATTCTTAGGTATTTTATGTTTTTTTGTGCAATTGTGAATGGGATCAGTTTCTTGATTTCTCTTTCTGTAACATCCTACTAATTTCTGGCATTACAGAAAAAGAAGCAGTCAGCACATGATCTCACCTCCTAAACATTTACATTTATTACACTTATCTAAGTATATATTTTAGTGTCATGATCTCACATTAGTGGGTTTGAGCCCCGCGTTGGGCTCTGTACTGACAGCTCAGAGCCTGGAGCCTGCTTCGGATTCTGTGTCTCCCTCTCTCTCTTCCCTTTCCCCTCTCATGCTCTGTCTCTCTCTGTCACAAAAATAAATAAAAACATTTAAAAAAATTTTTAAATGTGTTTCTCGAGCTACTAAGAAATTTGAAAACTTAAAATGGTTAATAAAAACCATTCATCTATACCGTAAAAGAAGGGGTGTACTGGAAAAGCTGATAAGACTTGGAATAAGTATGCCAGTCAGACTGAATTTCTATGCTTTCTTTTTTTTTTTTTTTTTTTGTTTCTTCTTTCCTGCACTCTTTAGTGTTTTTGTTAGCTGGTCCAGTGAATTTCCCTTTTTTCTCCTCCTTTTTCTCATGTTTGCACATTTTCCCTAAAGATTTAACCTTTCTTGTTGCATTTTGTTTTTTTACTTAGTTTCAACTTTTGCAGAAATGGGCTTGGCTACAACCTGTGGCTCTCCTCTTGGGCTTTTTCTTTACTGTCTCTTCAGCTGAACTTATCTTCTTCTTAAAAATATGGGTGGTGGCCTCATTGGGAAAGATCGGTGTCTAGGTTCCTGTGGACCTTTGCAAAGTTGGGCCACCTAGCTATTCACACTATCACAGCTTGAGTTCCAGATGGAAGTGGATTGGGAATCTGCCTATTATCTTGATTTGATATAAAGGATCTACATATCTATCTAGCATCTATTTATCTATCATCTATCTAAATATATCATCTTCTACCTCTGTCATATATGTACTCATCCCTCCCTCTCTCACATTTTAGATAAATGGCAATATGCTATTTATACATCTCTCCACCTTGCTTTTTCCACCTTAACAATACATCAGTAGATCACAAAGTAGTATACAGAGTACATATTCCTCATTATTTTTACAGCTGTATAATACTCCAACACATGGAGGTGATCCAATCAGTCCCTTATTGATGGCTATTTGGTTTTTTTTAACCTTATGCTATTTCATATAAAACTGCATATGTCTTAATTTTTGCCACTGTACTCTTGATATAGATTCCTAGAAGTAAGAATACTCATGTAATTTTGCCAGATTTGATGATTTTCCTTCCACTGGGTGGTACTATTTTATATTCTCACTGTCAAAGCATAAGAGTTCCTCTTCATAGCCTCACCAAAGAACTATATGATCAAACCTTTGAGCTTTTGCCAGTCTGATAAATGAGAAAGTGTATCTCATTTTAGTTTTAATTTATATTCCTTTTATTATGAGTAAGGTTGAATATTTTTTCATTTATTTAAGAGTAATTTGTGTATCTTTTTTTGAGAACTGTCTTGATAGTTTTAAAAAATATATTCAATGTGTTTTGATCTACAATTGTCTTTTTTAAAAATGCTCAAGTTCCATCTTTGGTTAGTGGAAGCCTCTTCAGGTTATCTCCTGTGACTTTTTAATATGACTCAGTGTTTGAATTCCCTCCTTCCTCTAGTAATCTTTGACAGCTTTTCTTTTAAAATTTTTTTTAATGTTTTATTTATTTATAAGAGGGGGAGAGAGAGACAGCGTGAGCAGGGGAGGGTCAGAGAGAGACACAGACACAGAATCTGAAACAGGCTCCAGGCTCTGAGCTGGTTGTCAGCACAGAGCCTGACGCGGGGCTCGAACCCACGAACCGTGAGATCATGACCTGAGCCAAAGTCAGACGCTTAACTGACTGAGCCACCCAGGGTCCCTTTGACAGCTTTTCTACTAAATGATATGACAAGCTACCCTAGACTTATCTTGTACATTATATGCTACAGAATTTTCATCAGCCATTTCTGCAAGCTGCTTATGGAATAATAATTCAATCTACTAAGCTTCATATCCACATGCATATTCATAGCACATATCACTACCTGACATTACAGTTTATATGATATTTCATTGTTTATTGTCTATTTTTTCCTCTCTATTCTAAGAATCTAGAATATAGGATGCATGGAGGGCAAAGACTTTGTTTTGTTCACAAATGTATCTCAAACACCTAGAACAAAGCTTGATACACAGAGGTGCTCAAAATTTGCTACTTTGCTTTTATTAAAGGTCATGATTGTAGCCTTTTGCCTTAGGAACTAGATGATCATCTAGAGACTGAGCCCAGGAGTCACTATTATTTATTTATTAATTCATTCATTATAATGTACTGAGTGACTGGTATATTACAGATGGCATTTCAGGCAAGATGGCAATATTTGCATTAGTCCTGAGGCTCAGATTGGCTGTTGCTGCTTTGCCTGACCAATGTCTTGACTGGATGATGATAAACCTCTAGCCACACTGATCAGTCAGGAATAATTCCTCTCCATTGTAAAACTTGTGCTAAACTAATTAGGACAAGTAAGCACCTGGAATAAAAGGAAATGGTAAGAATATTTTATTCTCTCAGAACTCACATCCCTCAATGAAGGCATGGCACCAAAGCTTTATACATTACGCAAATGTGTGTATCTATTACTTTTTGCTTACATTTTCAGATGATGTTTATGATAGCTATGTTCCATGTAGTTTATTTCAAAGTCATTTCTTTTATGTAAGAGAAAAATTAAGGTAGGCTAAGACCTTTTGTTGAAGTGCTATTGTGTACCAGACATTATAAAATAGTTTTCTCAGTATATTTTCTATTATAGTCACCTAGAAGAAAAAGTAACGACAAGAAGCACATTTTTAAAATAATGTATTTTAAGGGTAGTTTTAACACATTAAAAAAAGAAATGGATGTGGTACCTGGGTGGCTCAGTTTGTTTAGTGTCTGACTCTTGATTTCAGCTCAGATCATGATCCCAGGGTCATAAGTTCAAGCCCCACGTTAAGCTGTGTGCTGGGCATGGAGATTTTCTCCCTCTCCCTTTGCCTATTCCCAGCTTGCATGTACACACATGCTCACTCTCTCAAAAAAACAAAACAAAACAACAACAACAAAACAACCCCAAAACCAAAAATCTTAAAATAAAAGGAAATTGTATAAAGATTTTTTATTATTTTCCCAGCTCCAGAAGGTAATTCATCTTACAACACAGAAGTATCAACAGGTACCATTTGGAAAGGATTTCCCATTTATTCCTCACACCACTGTGGTGAAGTGGGAGTATTTTTCTTTTTTCTTTTTTTAAGTTTTTTTAATGTTTTTTTTTTTTTTTTTAATTTCTAGGAGAGACAGAGAGAGAGACGGCGTGAGCAGGAGAGGGTCAGAGAGAGAAGGAGTCACAGACTCGGAAACAGGCTCCAGGCTCTGAGCTGGCAGTCAGCACAGAGCCTGACGCGGGGCTTGAACCCACAACCGCGAGATCATGACCTAAGCGAAAGTCGGACGCTTAATCGACTAAGCCACCCAGGCGCCCCGAAGTGGGAGTATTTTTGACATTAACTGAGGAGATCAGAGAAGTGATAGCATATAATAATACTCTGTCAGTCATTTCTGGATTAGAGCAGAGGATTTCAAACATTGTTCTTTATCACCTGTAGGATGTGTAAATACTAATTGCTGAACTGAATCTGGGTGAGGCTCAAGGATATGCACTTCTAATAAATTCCCAGGTAATACTAATGCTGCTGATCCAAGGACCACAGTTTGAGAACCATTGATGTGGTTAATAGAAAAATAAACAAAGCATCATTTAGCCTTTACAGAATACCTACCTAGAGAATCACAGTGAGCAGAGAAGGCTGGTGGATGTACATGGTTTGGGGTCAAACAGAGGGGACACAGTGTGCAGTGTACTCAGGCTTATTATCTGGGCCATACACTCAGGCACTGGGTGACACTATGTCGTTCCCTTAAAGTGTGAGGGGCTGAATCACTAGTCTATAAAATAGCTCATGTGACATTTTGATGTCAACATGTCTTCCACTCTGGAAAGCCTTGTGTGTGAGGGACTAAACACCAGGATCCCAAGATCTCTTTTGATCTTAACAGCTATTCAAGCTACTTGTTATTAAATCAGTAATTCAGATCAGGCTATAGAAAGTTAGGAGAGGTTAAGTCTTCCAGGGACTCTATTCCCTCACTCTCGGCTGGTCCTGCTCCAGTCTCACTGACCGCTGGAATGTGCAAGACGCTAGCGCAGATCCCGCGGGCTAGGAGCGAGGCCCGAGCTTCCCCATTTATCCCGTGTGTTGATGACCAACAGTTCTCAGCTGTCAGGAGAGGTTAAGTAAATCAGGGAAATCACCCCTGTAAATGGCTGCTTAGTATGAAACCTGGAATTATGCTAAAGGTTTCCTACTATGTCTTGAAGCTGCCAGGGCTTTGAATACTCTAATCTCCTTGAGCAATTGATGCTGGCCAGGGTGTTGCCTTTTTTTTTTTAAAGGGAGTTGTGTTACTTTTAAATTACAATATTACTGAAAAATTTTAAATGCTGTATGTCAAACGGGCATCTGGGTGGCTCAGTTGATTGAGCAGCTGACTCTTGATTTCAGTTCAGGTCATGATCTCAAGGTTTGTGAGATGGAGCCCTGCATCAGACTCGGTGCTGGATTTTCTCTCTCTCTCTCTCCTTCTCTCTCTCTGTTCCTCCCCTGCTTGTACTCAGTCTCTCTCTCTCTCAAAAAAAAACAAAAAAACAAAAAAACAAAAAAACAAAAAACTTAAAATGCTGTATGACAAAGAAATAAGCAAAGCTTGTCTGAAATGGTTAGAGTAAATATTTGCAAATCGTCTGGGGCTAATTTTCATGGTACGTGAAAACATTCTCAGTAATCAATATAGAGAGATTGAGAAATGACATTGCAGTAGGCAGTCCCTAAAATGGCCCCAATGAGTCATGCTTCCTGGTATTCATGCATGTGAGTAATGCGCAATCCCTATCACTGATTGTGGGGTGAGTTAGCAGAGATAAGTACTTAAAACTGGAATTACCCTAAAGCCTTGCCCTTTGTGTCCTGAAGCCTCCAGTTTCTGAGTGATCTAATCTCCCTGGGGCTAGCATTTGATGCTTGGCAGAGTATTGCTCAGTTTCTGTTAAATGGACTGTATCATGTACTTATGTATGTATGTGTATACACTTACAATTTGAATCTCTTTTTGTGTACAGTTCAGTGGTATTAAATACATATATTTTGCTGTTCAGCCATCACCACCATCTATCTCCAAAACTTGTTTCATCTTGCTCCATATCCTCTGTATGCCAATTTCCTATTCTGCCCACCTCCCAGCCCCTGGCAACCAACCGTTCTACTTTCTATCTCTATGAATTTCACTATTTGAGGTACCTCATAAGTGGAATTATATGGTATTTGTCTTTTTGTGTCTGGCTTCTTTCACTTGGCATAATATTTTCAAGGTTCATCCATATTGTAGCATGTGTCAGAATTTTATTTCTTTTTAAGGCTGAATAATATTTCGTTGTATGAATGTGCCATATTTTGTTTTTACATGTGTCCATCAATAGGCATTTGGATCGTTTCCATCTTTTGGCTATGATTGTTAAAGAAAAACAGCTGCATAGTAGTTAAAGTGGTAACAACAGTAGTTAAAGTGGTAACAACAGATTAAAAAATTTTTTTTAATGTTTTTTATTTTTAATTTATTTCTGAGAGAGAGACAGTGTGAGCAAGGGAGGGTCAGAGAGAGGGAGACACAGAATCTGAAGCAGGCTCCAGGCTCTGAACTATCTGTAAGCACAGAGCCCGACTCAGGGCTCAAACCCACAAACCATGAGATCATGACCCAAGCCAAAACCAAGAGTCGGACGCTCAACTGGCTGAGCCACCAGGTACCCCTTATTATTTATTTTTAACATAAGCTTTATTTTGTAATAATTTTAAGATTTACAAAACTTTATAATTTTAATTAATAATATTCAAAATTTAAAACACTGTGTTTTGCAGGAAAAATGTAAAAATTATGTGTAAAGCAGAGATAATATTTGCACACTCTATGGGGTTCATATATGTGGTATATTAGGCAGATAGGCAGGTTGATGATATCAAAAGAATATTCACGTGAAGGGCAATATTGTGCACAATAAACACTAGCTAGTGAAATGTTAGTGAAAATTAGAGATTTTCATATTAAGTGAAATAGGCAAATTGCAGAAGAATATGTATGATTACAATTTTGAAGAACATGTGTACTTCAGTATATTTTATGCATTTTTGTTTATATGTAACTACATTAATAAACTACATACAGAGAAACACACCTGGAGAAAGAACATTCACCTGTATATTTTCAGTGCATATCTTTGGGTCATGGAGTGAGGGTTAGGCAAATGAGATGTTCAGGATAATTTAATTTACACATATATATTTTTGTCATGTTTAAAATTGTTATTGTTTATTAATCATTTTATTAATTATTATTAATATATTATATTAATTTTAAAATTTTATTAATATAAAATTATAAAGAGCAAAAATATGTAACCCAATTGACAAAATTTATGTACAGATATGTTTTGGAAATGTGTTCACAATATACTAGTTTGTTGAGAAAAGAACAGATTAAAGTAACTGATTTGACATTGTATCTGTGAGTGTGTTTCTGTATCTCAAACTTCTTCACTCCAGGTAATAATAATACACTCTCATATGCAGCTTTTTCTTCAGGTCAGAGGAGACAAATGTCTAGTTTTCAGGCTTAGAGACCACAGAAGTTCCTATATTCAGAGAGATTGCTACCAGTGGATGGTAAATTCTAGGAAGACCTGGCTAAGGTCATATGGAAGTCCTTCCCTTATTTCCTCCTCCCCTTGAAAAGCCTCTGTCCTGAATCTTTTACTACTGCAACTCTGATTCTGATCACCAGGTGGCATCTGTCTCCATTTTTTTCTCTCTCTTTTTTTTTTTTTTTTTAAATGTTTTATTTATTTCTAGGAGAGAGGAAGACAGCGTGAACAGGGGAGGGTCAGAGAGAGAGGGAGTCACAGACTGAAACAGGCTCCAGGCTCTGAGCTGGCAGTCAGCACACAGCCCGACGCGGGGCTCGAACCCACGAACCGCGAGATCATGACCTAAGCGAAAGTCGGACGCTTAACCGACTAAGCCACCCAGGCGCCCCATCCATTTTTTTCTCTTTAAATGAAGCAACATTAATTTTCTTACTGAAGTATACTTGACATACAATGTTATATTAGTTTTAGGTATACAGCATAGTGATTCCATAATTCTATATATTATGTATGCTACCATGATAAATGTACTTATTGTCACCATACAGCGTTATTACAATATTATTGACTGTATTTCCTATGCTGTACTTTTCATCCCCATGCCTTTATTTTATAACTAGAAATTTGTACCCTTAATCATCTTTATCTATTTCACCCATCACTCCAAGATGTAGTGATTACACACACACACACACACACACACACACACACACACACACACACACACAGAGAGAGAGAGAAAGGAATATTACTTAGCCATAAAAAGGCATTTTTTAATGAAACAAAATGTTATTTTTAAAGCCTTTTATTTAAATTATATAGGATGGTACAGATTGTGCTTGAAAATGTTTTTTTCATATACAAAGACTAAAAGTCTAACTATTCACTTTCATATATTCTTTACTCATTAATCTCTCTCTCTCCTCTCTTTCCTTTCTCTCTCTCTCTCTCACTCTCGCTCTCGCTGTCTCTCTCTTCATCAAGATTTGCTAACCTGTCCACTTTGTAGAGAGGTCCTTCTAGGAAAAAAGCAGGTAGCTTAAGCCTCAAGTACCAAACCCTTGTGATGGCTTCCCAAATCTTCTACCTGCCTCTTTCCAGGTCACTTTACACACAGATGCCCTGAACAGTTTCTTTGAAGCTGACTCTGTTATTGCAACAGAAACACCCTCAGAAGCAATTCACCAAGAAAACTGCAAACTCCTTTCCCCTGCTGATTTTTCCCACCTGGTGGATCCAGACTACATATCCAGCCTCGTCTACCAAGTGTTCTGTGCTCTGAGCAACCTCAACCATGGGCTGTTTTCTCAAGGGACTCCTGTGTTTACTGTGTTGTGCCTCTTTAATTGGGTGGGGAATAATTTGCACAGAGCTTGGCCCTTGTACATAGATGGTGGCATTACATACTCAGATCAACCTTTTGAGGGAAGATTGTTATTCACATATTAAAGATGTAGAAACTTGAGTCCCCAAAAGAGGTGAGAACCAACCTTGTGTTTGGAAAAGATATTGGGGTTACACAAGTAAGATATCCAGTGATAGCTTAGTAGTGACAATGAACTGTATTATTTTGCTCTATAACAAAGAGGAATAGGTATGGTGCCCACCACTATTAAGTGTCTGTTATGGGTAATAGTAACTTTATTTTTCCTAGAATTTAAGTAATACATGTTCTTTGTAAACATTTGGAACGTACAATAAGACAATAAGAAAATAAGAAAATAAGAATAGGAATAAACACCCACAATCCCACAACCCCAAGAGCCCATCCTTTTCTAGGATTTGCTGACATCTAGTGGTAGAGTAAAGAATATCAAATTGTTCCTATAAATGAAGATCGGTCAAGATAGGATAAAAACATTTCCAGGTTACATCCAGGCTGGGTTCTCACCCTGTCTTCAATATGCATAATTTTGCAATTTTACCATATTGCCTCACATTTTGGATGAGGAACTTATAGGGATCAAGATTTGGCTGTGTTTACAGCTGTTTGGAATGGTGCACATTTATCATGAAATGACACATACATATAGGTACCAGTTCCTCAACTTCTCTTGATGAGATGAGGAAGAGAGATAAAAACCCTTTCCTTGCCCTACAGGGCTGAAGTATAGAACCAATGTCATTTGGTTTCCAAGGCAGTGATGTATGGAGGGAAAAGCACAGGGTTTGGAATCACAGATGTGAGCGAGAAATGCAGTCGAGGTATCTAAAACTTATTTAGGAGTGCTCTATATCAGACAGAGGGAAAATGGAATTCTAAAAAAAAGTCAAGCAATCCAATGGAGGGGAAGAGAAAAGAGAAAAAGCAATATAGCATAAGCAGAACAAATAGAAAACAAGTTAGCAAAATGATAGATTTAAGCCCAACTATTCCAGTAATTATATCATGGATGTTACAGCCTAAACATTCCAATCAAAAGGCAAAACTTGTAAGACTGGATTTAAAAAATAACTGCATGGTGCTTAAAAATATCCACCTTCAATATAAAGCAACAATCCATTTCTCTACTCCTACACAAATATTGAGAATTATATTTCTGGTAAGAAAATACAATATTTCACTGTCATTTGAATTTGCAGATTCTTGATCACTAGTGAGGTTGACTTCTTTTTTAAAGTAAGTCTTTGGAAATATAACAGAAAGTACAAAAACCACAAATTTACACCTTGAAAAATTTTTACAAAATGGACATATTTGTGTGACCAGAACCCAGATCAAGAAAGAGAACATTACCAGCAATCCAGAAGCTCCACTGGTGTCCCCATCCAGTCACAAAATTCTTTCTCCCTAGCAAGAATAACCATTATTCAGAATTCTAGAAACATATATTACTTTTGCCTGTTTTTGAATGTTATCTAAATAGAATCATTCACTATGTGCTATTTTGTATTTGCCTTCCTTCATCCAATATTGCATTTATGAGATTCGTCCATTTCATTGCATGCAGTTACAGTTTGTTCATATCATTGTGGAATAATATTTCACAGGAAAAATAATGGGATATTTTTAGTAGGTCCCTCTTTTTATTGAAAAAAATTATAATAAAGGCAAAAATAGTAAGAATATATTTGAATAGCACAATTAATAATCTTAACAAATCAACAAATGTAGAACCCTATACTGTATAATTGCAAAATACACTTTCTTTTTAGGTCCAAATTTTGTAGGAACACCTACAAAATTTGCCTATATGAAGGGCATAAAGCAAATCTTGACAAATGGTGAAGATTGAAATAATACAGAATATGTTCTCTGACCATTGTGAATTTGAGGTATAAACTATTAAGAAATAAATAAGGAATTGCTAAATGTTTTGAAATTAAGAAATACATTTTCAAGTAACTTCTAGGTCAAACAAGAAACAAAAATGGAAATTAAAAAATATTTTGAATTAAGCATTCATGAAGTAACATCATAATTTGTGAGGTGCAAAATCCTAACAGGCCTTTTCGTGGAATTCAAGTTGATAAGCTGATTTTAAAATTTATATGGAAAAACAAAGGACTTAGAATAGCCAAAACAACCGTGGAAAAGAACTAAAGTGGGGGGCTTACATTACCTGATTGTGAGACTTACTGTAATACAGTCATCAAAAGAGTATGGTTTGGGGATGGCCTGGGTGACTGAGTTGGTTAAGCGTCTGCCTCTTGATTTTGGCTCAGGTCATGATTTCACAGTTTCTGTAATCGAGCCCCAAGTTGGGCTCTGCCTTGGAGTCGGAGCTTGCTTGGGATTCTCTCTCTCCCTCTGCCCCTCACCTGCTCCCATGTGTGCTCACTCACTGTCTCTAAAAATAAATAAATAAACATTAAAAAAGAAGAGTATGGTTTTGGTGAAAGGACAGACAGTGGAACAGAATAAAGAGTCCCCAAACATACCCACACAAATGGCCAAGTTGATTTTCAACAAAGGTGCAAGGTAATTCGGTGGAAAAAGAATAGTCCTTTCAACAAAGAATGCTGGAACAATTGGGTACCCATACAGAAAAAAATAAAATCTCACCCCTTACACAAAAATCAACCCAAACTGTATCATCTACCTAAAATTAGGGCTGAAACTACAAAATGTCTAGAAGACAATATAATAGAAAATCTCTGTAATCTTGTGTCAAGCAAATTATTTTTACCTTTAAAATACTTTTATTGAAATATAGTAAGTGCAGAAAAGTGTGAAACTCTTAAGCACACAGCTCAATTAATTTTCTCAATTTGCAAATACTATAAAAGGTACTTAGATCAAAACACAGAAGAATAGAAGGATCCAAGAAGCTTGCCTGTGCACTTCCTAATCTCATCCTATGTCTCCTTCCCAAAGGCAACCTCTCTCTAACACTAAAATTAATTTTTCCCTCCTTATGAAGGAAGACTTTATATATAAATTTTATGTGAATGGAATTATATGATGTGTATTCTTTTAGGTTTAGCCTTGACCTACTTGTGAAGTATGCGATTCATCTATGTTATTGCATATAAATGCAATTCTTTTCATTGCAGTGTAGTAGTCTCTTCTGTGAATAGATTACAATTTATGTATCCATTCTACTGTTGATGGACAGTGGGTTGTTCCCAGGCTGAGGTTTTCATGAATAATTCTTGTACATGTCTTTAGGTACACAGACATAACCCTCATTGGATCATAGGATATGTATACTCAAATTCAGCAGATACTGCCAAAATGTTTCCCAATGTGGTTGTACCAATATTTTCTTCAGTTTAATCAGTAACAGTTGTGGTTGGGCCACATGCTTTCCTACACTTGGCATTTTGTGTCTTTTCTTTTTTCTTCAAAAGCATGGTGTTATTGATGAGGTTCTTTTTTTTTCTTAAATTTTTTTTTAAACGTTTATTTTTGAGAGAGAGAGAGAGAGACAGAGTGGGAGTGGGAGATGGGCAGAGAGAGAGGGAGACACAGAATCTGAAGCAGGCTCTGGGTTCTGAGCTGTCAGCACAGAACCTGATGCGGGTCTCAAACTCATGAACCACGAGATCATGACTTGAGCCAAAATCGGATGCTTAACCAACTGAGCCACCCAGGTGCCCTTTTTTTGTTCTTAGAGAACTGGTATATTCCAGGTCTAAGTCAGGGAAAATACAAGATTATTATTATTATTATTACTTTATTTTTGTTTTTTTGTTTTAATATAATTTATTGTCAAATTAGTTTCCATACAACACCCTGTGCTCATCCTAACAAGTGCTCTCCTCAATGTCCATCACCCACTTTCTCCTCTCCTCCACCCCCCATGAACCCTCAGTTTGTTCTCAGTATTTAAGAGTCTCTTATGGTTTGCCTTCCTCCCTCTCTGTAACATTTTTATTGATAAACATTGAACAAATGGCTAAGGAAGAATTCTTGAGTCATTTTTGGTGCCAAAAAAGGTGATTTTACTATAGCACAGGGACAGAACCTGTGGGCAGAAAGAGCTGCACTGGGATTGTGAGTAGTGACTAATTATATACTTCTAAGTTAGTGGGAGTTAGGGATAGTGTAAGTCTAAAGAATTTGAAAGCAAAGCTTTCAGGACCTTGAACGCCTAGCTGCTGTGAAGATAAGGTTACTTTTAGTTTTTGTTTGTTTGTTTGTTTGTTTGTTTTTTTAAATTTCTAGGATAGAGAGAGACAGCGTGAACAGGGGAGGGTCAGAGAGAAGGGGAGTCACAGACTGAAACAGGCTCCAGGCTCTGAGCTGGCAGTCAGCACAGTTCCCGACGGGAGGCTCGAACCCACGAACCGCGAGATCATGACCCAAGCGAAAGTCGGACGCTTAACCGACTAAGCCACCCAGATGCCCCAACTTTTAGTTTTTAATAAAACAAAAACATTAAGGAAGTGAGGCAGCCATGAGTTCCTTGAGGAAGGTCATGCTCTGCATATTTCAGATGCCTATCAGTAGGCTGCAAGCTGTAAGGAGGTTTAATTTAAGCTACATTTCTCTTGCCTTTGTTCCCCTCATCAATTTCCCCCTTAACAACCTTGGCCTTAACAATCTTTAAGATTGTTGAAGGCAGAAGGTCTCATCTTCTGTAGCTTTTTCTTGCTGAGTAGGGGCATAGAGATGTCCCTGCCTATGGGTCAACATTGGTTAGTTGAGAGTTTAATCAGAGTTAGGAAAGGCTAAGACAGCTGTATCTAGAGTGGCTAACATATGGGAGTTCTCTTGAGTAGAAAGGGTCATCTGTTGGCTTGAAGTTATGGCAGTGAAGGAGTCTTGGCACCAGGTAGAGAGACGTGGGAGAAAACAGCAAAACATGACTAAAATAACAAAAAGAAAAAGAAGCCCAAATAAGAGTCCTTTGATAGTTGACAAAAATCCTCCTTTAAGTCCAGGAGTTTAACCAGTTATTAAAGGAAAGAGAGGAATCATTTAAAGTGCCAATTTGAGTATTTGTCAGGTAGAAATTAAAAAATATTTTTGTGGTAATCTGGAATGTATACACAGCATTTTCTTTTTATGAGAGCACAAGTTCCACCTTGTTTAGTAGTTAAAACATCTAATGCCATTTTATTTTGTAGAACTCTTTAATGCATTTGAGTTATTTTAGTGTTTAATAATACAATGCTATTTTGAGAGTCATTTAAGGCCTTGATTGTGGTGGTGTGGTGGATTGTAGTAGGTGGTGTTAACCATCATGCAGATTCTGTTTTGCTTAGTAAGCAATCAGGTAATTAATAAGAGGTGCTTTTGGGGCACCTGGGTGGCTCAGTCGGTTAAGCCTCCAACTTCGGCTCAGGTCATCATCTCACGGTTCGTGAGTTCGAGCCCCGCGTTGGGCTCTCTGTTGACAGCTAGCTCAGAACCTGGAGCCTGTTTCAGATTGTGTCTCCCTCTCTCTCTGATCCTCCCCTTTTCACACTGTATGTCTCTCTCTCTTTCAGAAATAATTAAAAATATTTTAAAAAATTTAAAAGAGGTGCTTTTATAGAAACAAGAAAAATATAGGTTAATGGTTAAAGCAAAATATAAGCTGAGTGTCTGAATCTCCAGCACTGCCAGTGAGAAGATTTCTAGATGTCAGACTTGAAGGATCCTCAGATGGAGTGGAAACAGGCAGCAAGAATCAGATGGGTTTTTCTGGTTTCTAACTCAAATACCACTGATGATCCTTCTGAATGGTCCATATAGCAGTAAGCACAAAGATTGTCTATACATGAGTTTTCTGACAATTTCTCTGAAGTTTACCTCAAGTTGTCTAGTTTAGGCAAACAACAAACATTTAAAGACAATCAGAACCAGAATTTAACATCCATAAAAGTGCATTATTGAAACATAATTTTTCTCTGTAATAACCCTCATTTCCAGAGATAGCCAAATCAAGACTAATTCATTGGTAGAACAAGTCCAATTTTAACAAACAGCCTAATTATTTACATAAGTTCAGCAAGAATAACAATTGGTCATATAGCTCTTTTAAAATTTGCTTTGCTGGAACTTTTTATAAGGAATATATATTTTTTACATTTATTTATTTTTGAGAGACAGAGTGAGACAGAGCGCAAGCAGGGGAGGGGCAGAGAGAGAAGGAGACACAGAATTTGTTTTCTTTTTTAATGTTTTTTATTTATTTCTGAGAGGGAGAGTGTGTGTGTGTGTGTGTGTGTGAGAGAGAGAGAGAGAGACAGAGAGAGAGAGAGAGCAGGGGAGGTTCAGAGAGAGAGGGAGACACAGAATCTGAAACAGGCTCCAGCCTCTGAGCTAGCTGTCAGCATAGAGCCCGACATGGGGCTTGAACCCACGAACCATGAGATCATGACCTGAACCAAAGTTCGACGCTCAACCGACTGAGCCTCCCAGTCACCCCTATAAGGAATCTTTATTTTTTATTTAAAAAAATTATTTTTTTTTTTAATGCTTTATTTCTAGGAGAGAGAGAGAGAGACAGCGTGAGCAGGGGGAGGGTCAGAGAGAGAGGAGTCACAGACTGAAACAGGCTCCAGGCTCTGAGCTGGCAGTCAGCACAGAGCCCGACGTGGGGCTCAAACCCACGAACCGCGAGATCATGACCCAAGTGAAAGTCGGACGCTTAACCGACTAAGCCACCCAGGCGCCCCTATAAGGAATCTTCAGATTGAACTTTTGGTTCCCTCTGCAGGCCAGAAGTCAAGCCAAGTACTTGCCATCAGACATGCCTGCAGTACCTGTAGATTGGGCAAATTCCTTTTCATGAGGTCCCAAAGATATCCTGAAGTTCCTGCACCTGCCAAGAAGTGACATTCTTTACTCACCTGGTAAGACTGCTGGGAACTCTGTAAGCAACGTATCAGGCCAACATTTCCAAGGGGCTTTATTAGTTTAATGCTTTATAAAGTCAACCTTAGTTCCTTAAAACTGTTTGGTCATGTCTGAGTCTATGCATGTCACTCTCAAATATGACATTCCAGTCAAAGCCTTGGTAAAATAACCAGTATTTCCAATTGCATCCTGTTACAAAGAGAACAGATTCTTATTGAACTTATGCAAACAACTGTAATTACCATGGAAGAAAGAATACTTGCTGAGAGCTTTTGAATTTCAGAGGATTCAGGTAGAGAGAAAAGTTAAACACCTCAATTTGTTCACAAATGAGTACTTTGTCACATTTCTGTATGTCATAGATATTTTAAGGACATTTTCCTTAATCTGGAAGAGCAAACATTAGAGAACTAGCAGTATTTCCAACAAGAGTCACAAAAACTATAATCTTCCTCCGTTTATTTAGTCCCATGTTACTAATTCTTGTTCAGTTTGAATACAGCTTTTTAGCTCTGGAAATTTTTACTTATTTGTTTTATGATTTTAAAGATGTCAAATATCTGCAAGAGGCCCTCAGCTCTGGATCCTTATTTAGGGCCATAAAAACCTGGACTTAGGGTCTCTCAGTCCATTTGCCCTGTTTCTTGCAGAAGCAATCTAACTGATAGATTGCATTAAAGTTTAATTTCCCATTAATGGGACATTTTTCCTCATCTCCTAAGGAGTTTTCTCATCTCCTAAGGAGTATTGAGGCCAGGCAGTACTACAAAAGAGATGCAGTTGGTTTTTTTTCTTTCTTAGATCTTGCAATCTAAATTGATTCCAGTGGGTTAAAATTCATCACAAGGAGAGTCCTCGGGGACTGAAGAAGAAAATCCCATGTTTCTTGCAAAGTAGACAAGGTCAATTACCAAAAATCACCCCGACTCCTGGTGGCATCCCACGCAGGATCTGTCAGAGGTTCCTGGTGTCAAAGCGACTGGAGGTGTCCCTCAAACAAAATCGCTATGATCACTGACCAACAGCTAAGGGCCCCTGCGGGAGGCATGCTAGCATACACCCACATTCCCATTGCATCCTAGGCTACAAATGGGTGCCTGGCGCTTGAAACAAAATATTGTGCCGTGCTTTGAAAGTCGTGTTGTAGTTTACCTTGTCTTGAAAAGCATGATGTTTTTTAACGTTTATTTTTGAAAGACACAGAGAGAGGAGCACGAGTGGAAGAGGGGCAGACAGAGAGAGGGAGACAGAGAATCCGAAGCACTCTTTAGGCTCTGAGCTGTCAGTACAGAGCCCAACTCAGGGCTTGGAGGCATGAACTGTGAGATCATGACCTGAGCCAAAGTCAGAGGCTTAACCAACTGAGCCACCCAGGCACCCCAAGAGCATGCCATTTTTAACCTATGGAAAACACTAGAAAAGTTTTACAAGGGGGAAATACCCAATTCTGTAATTTAAGTAGTTAGTGGAGGACACTGACAGAAAACAGTTAAGATAGAAATCTGTCATAGTCTAAGCGACATTCCAATAAATATAGTCTTTACAGCCAAATTCCCTAGGAAACGGTCTCTGGTTGGGTTTTAATTCAGTCAAATACTGGTTTCAGCTAGCTCCCAGTGGAGGTCCCTCAGCCAGAAGCGGCTAGACCAGAAATGTCACATTAGACCACATTAGACCAATGAGGAGGAAACCTCACAGGGGAATCTTAAGATTGGCAGGTGTGCTGGTCACTTAGGTGGCTGTCCTGTGCCCAAGACAGACAACTTTGAATAAGGACAGGAATAAAGAGAGGACATCAAGTTTCGGGGTCTTATTCCTGCCAGGGTACTAACTTCCAGCTAAAAGGCAGGCTTTCTCCTCCAGGTAGAGTATTGCAGCCTGAGCAATAGACATGAAAGTGTTCCAATAAGACCTTACTCCTTGAAAAGCCCCTGAAATGACAGTAAAGGAAGAAAAGAGAAAGTATTCAGCAAGTTTGTACCAAGGCTCAGAGTCCAGATGAAGATCCAAAGTCCCATGTTCAGACAACAAAATGATGGGGTTTGTGAGCAAATAGTTAACAAAGAATTCTTGAGACATCTTTGGTGCAAAAAAGGTAGTTTTATTATAGCACAGGGACAGGACCCATGGGCAGAAAGAGCTGCACTGGGATTGTGAGTAGTGACTAATTATATACTTTTAAGTTAGTGGGGGTTAGGAAAAGGGTAAGTCTAAGGAATTTGAAAGCAAGGCTTTTAGGACCTCGAGGGGCTAGCTGCTGTTAAGATGAGATTACTTTCGGTCTATAATAAAACAAAAACATTAAGGAAATGAGGCAGCCATGAGTTCCTTGAGGAAGGTCATGCTCTGCATATTTCAGGTATCTATCAGTAGGCTGCAAGCTGTAAGGAGATTTAATATAAGCTACATTTCTCTTGCCTCTGTTTTCTTCATCATTATCATCTCATTGTGGTTTTCTAAAATTATTGAAGTATAACTGACATACAATCTTATAGCAGTTTGAGTTGTACAATATATTGATTCAATAATTCCATATATTACTCAATGCTCACTATGATAATTACAGTCACCATACAATATTATTATAATATTATTGACTATATTTCATATGCTGTATTTTTCATTCCCATCACTTATTTATTTTATAGCTGGAAAGATGTACCACTTAGTTCTCCACATCTATTTCACCCATTCCTTGCCTCCTTCACTTCCCTTCTGGCAACCACCAGTTTGTTCTCCATATTTAAGAGCCTACTGTCTCTCTCTCTCTGTCTCACATATAAATAAACATTAAAAATTTTTAAAGAAAATGGGGGACACCTGGTTGGCTATGTCTGTTAAGCAGCTGACTTCGGCTCAGGTCATGATCTCATAGTTTGTGAGTTCGAGCCCCGTGTCAGGCTCTGTACTGACAGCTCAGAGCCTTCAGCCTGCTTCAGATTCTGTTTCTCCCTCTCTCTTTCCTCCCCCAACATGCTGTGCCATTTATGACCTCTCTCTCTCAAAAATAAACAAATATTAAAAAAGATTCTGTTTTGGGGCGCCTGGGTGGCTTAGTCGGTTCAGCGTCCGACTTTCGCTTGGGTCATGATCTCGCGGTTTGTGGGTTCGAGCCCCGCGTCGGGCTCTGTGCTGACTGCCAGCTCAGAGCCTGGAGCCTGTTTCAGTCTGTGACTCCCTCTCTCTCCCCTCCCTGCTCACGCTGGCTCTCTCTCTCCTAGAAATAAATAAAACATTAAAAAAATAAAAAAAAAAAAGATTCTGTTTTGTTGATGGGGCTCCTGGGGGGTTAAGTTGGTTTAGCATCCTACTCCTGGTTTAAGCTCAGGTCATGATCTCATGGCCCTGAGATGGAGCCCTGAGTCGAGTTCTGTGCTGACAATATGGAGCCTGCTTGGGATTCTCTCTCTCTGTCTCTCTGTGTCTCTCTTTCTCTGCCTTTCCCCTGCTCCTTCTCTCTTTCAAAATAAATAAACTTTTTAGGGGAGGGGCCAAGATGGCTGAGGAGCATGGAAGTTTTTTTTTGCCTCTCTTGTCCCTGAAATGCAGGTAGATCAACACCAAACCATCTTGCACACCTAGAAAACTGATTTGAGGATTAATAAAACAATCTGCACAATTTGAATCACAGAACTCAGCAGGTACACAGCACAGAAAGGTGAACTGGTGCACTTCCCGCAGAAACAGCTGTAGAGAAAGAGAAAGAGTGGAAACACCCACAAGGGACTGAACAACAAATGGAGAAAGGAGAAAGGAGAGGATTTAGATTCCATTAAGACTCTATAAACAGGGGAGCACAGAATCTGAAACTTCACAGCTCATTACCTGGTGGAGCTCTGGTGGGAAGGGCAAATCCCCAGGAACAGACAGCAATGTCCAAGGGTTCCTCGGGCCATACAGGGAGAGGCGGTTCCCCTGCTGGGAGGACATTTGGCAGAGGCCCCACAGGTAAATGTCCCAGTGGACCCTGGAGAACAGCCACATCTGCTGGTGTTGGAACAAGGACATTAAGGATGAAGCTTGGCACCAGCTGTGTGTTGTAATTTACCATAATCCCTGAAACACTGCTGCTATATGATCATACCAACATTTTCTGGAGCAGGCTGGCACCTGGCCACAGTCTCTGTGCATCTGCAGCAGCAGAATCATGCAAACATTCCTGGGGGCAGGCCTGCACCCAGCCATTGCTTGTAGAGACCATTTCCCCAGAGGGTCTGAGCAGGTCAAAGCCACAAGGCCCTCAGAAATGAGCATGGGGAGGGACAGAGAGAGGAAGAGATAGAATCCCAAGCAGGCCCCACACTGTTTGTGCTGAGCCTGACATGGGGCTTGAACTCACAAACTGTGAGATCATGACCTGAGCCAAAATCAAGATTCAGGTGTGCTTAACTGACCGAGCCACCCAGGCATCTTCATATCATATAAATTTAACATGATGTATTTAATTTTTCCTTTATTGATGTACATTTTGTTTCTTCAGCCTTTTTTTAACCTTTATAGTTACTGCAATAGATATCCAATAGATATTCTTTACTAGATATACATACATACACACATATATACACACACATATACACAATGTATATACAATACATATATACAATGTATATACAATACATATACATTCCTTTGTGAAACTGTGTAGGTATATAGGCTGGTTAAATTCCAAGTAAAAACATTGCTGGGTTTAAGAATTTATGGAATATTGTATTTACCATTTAATAGATTTTGTCAAATTGCTCTTTGAAAAAAGCTTGCATCAGAATATGTGGCACAACAGAGTGTGGGAGTTCCCATTTCCCCACAAACCAATCAACAATATTATCAAATTTCTATATTTTGACAAACTTCTAGCTGAAACATGTAAGACACAGTTGTTTGGATTTGATTTGCATTTCTTTCAAACTGAGCATCTTTTTATATATTTATCAGTCATTTGTATTTCTTTTCTGAGAACAAATCAGTTCATGTCTTTGGTACATTTTTCTAGTGAGTTATTTTGTTAGTGATTTGTAAATTTTTTAGATTATCACAAATTAGCCATTGGGGTTGGTATATTGCTTTATTAAAATATTAAATGTTTGTGTAATCAACTGAATCTTTTAATTTGATGGAGAATATAAGTTAGTCATGGGCAATCAAGTTCTGAGAAGTCATTATCAAGGTTCTAAAGCACTCTGAGCTCCCTGGCTTACTTCTTAGAGGGGCCTCCCTCACACAGGGGCCCCTTGCAGGGAGAGCTTCCTGCTAGAGTGTCATATTTCAGCATTCAGAGAAAGAGGCTGCTTAAGGGTCTATATTTAGTTTATGACTCCCTAGCTGGGACAGCTGAATGGGAACTAATTTCTACATACTTTGTCCCTGAGTTCTGGGTTTATTCTGAGGGGCTTGTATGGGTGGTGCAGTGAAATTGTCACATAACGAAGTGAGTGAAAAGGCCTCTTTCTCCTGGTGACTGCTTGGGATCCTGTAAACTGTGTTTTTTTGTGAAGTGAAAAATGCCAAAGATATGAGGGGTGTTGCAGTGATTCACAGTCACCCACAGACATTCACCACTATCTTCACTGGAAGGTGCTGAACACAAGCAGCTGCTAGGGCAACATATAGTACATGAACAACAGATCCAGGAGATATCTCACCAATGTCTTGATTATGTGAGCATTCCACTTGCTAAGCCTCATTTCCATCAGTGGGATAACAGTAGGTCCTGTCCAGGGTGTGAGGAGACTGATTTGATCATATGCCTGTGTAAAATCCAAATAAAGCCTCATAAATGGAAAAGAGATTAATCTGGGAAGTCACCAGTTTTCAGGCACTGGGTTCATCAGGAGTTGGGTCTTTAGTCAATCATCCAGAAGTCATCTATGAGAAAGTTCTCAGACACCTGACAAGATCAGCCAGAACCTCAAAAGGTTGTAAATCACTTGTGGGAAATTGCCAGGTTTAGAAAGCTGAACATTTTCCCAAGGATTACACATCACACTGAAACCGTGCTGGTTTTGTTTAGGAAATTTTTGTATATAAAATGTTGATAATTACTAATATGTTTTGGAAACTGAAATAGTTTATAGCAGCTAATGTGGCACAAAATAAGGTGAACAAATGATTGTTCTGTTATTTTCACGAACTAAATTTTAAAGTCAAATGAAAATGGCTTGACTGCATTTCCCGATTACAAAAACAATGAATGCAATGATAAAAGGAAAAAAAAGAACATAAAAAAATAAAGTTAAGTGCCCTTTCTAAATGCATTCTCTGCTTCCTTTCCTGACATCCCTTCCCTAGCCCATTTTGGTGCAGCACAGGGGAACATTGGTCTTATAGTCTAAGGCACAAAGAGAGGATTCCTCAAAGAAACCAGAGAAAAGGCCCGAACCAAGCCTGGGAGAGGGTGAGATGCAGACCCTCCCAGGTAAACTGAGAAGGGCAAACCACAATCGCAAGGTGATGAGGCCACTAGTGGGCCTTAAGACTGGAGATGACAGAGCTGAGTGACTGCGCTGTGCGCGCTGAAGCCCTGTGCAAAGACGGGTGGATGGGGAGTGGGTGCACCCGGAGGTGGGGTGAAGGATCCTGCAAAACTCCCTGCCATCCGGAAGGGGTGGGGTGGGAGGGGAGAGAGTCTGGTGACGTAGGGCCCTCACGTGACCTGGAGCTGCAGAGCGACGCAGCCTTCGGTGTAGTCATCACTCCTGTCTGGGTACCACCTCCCCTCTGCCCTGCGCCCGGCGGACTGGCACTGGGCCCAAGGAAAACCGGAAAGCCGAGGAGGTAAGGAGCCAGCGTGTCAACGCCGGGCGGGTGGGCTTAGGGCAGCGGCCCATCAACCCTGGTAGCAGGTTCTCGGATACCAAACAAAGCGGGCTCAAGTTCCAGGAACCTTCCCTGTGACTTTCCCAAGTCCCCTCCCCCTGCCTACGTCTGTGCTGGGGAACCTTGGGCTCTGACTGGGAGGATAGTTGGGGGTGGGGAGAGGAAGTGTCTCAAAAAGGAAATGCAGAGATTGAGATGCCCCATCCTGATTCTAATCACTGACCGCACATGTCTGTTCAGCCTCCTGCTCATTTCAGTGTAAGGGACATGCCACTGTGGCATTTACACAGAAAATGGTGGGCCTGGGGACTGGACGGTGGGGTTGGTGGGGATGGCGTCTTGGAATGCGGGCAGGGACATTTGATAACCGAGATCCTGAATCCAGAAAGGTGAGTATTGGTATCTGTGTCCTGGGTCCTGGTCCAAGAACTCAGCGCCTTTCTTCTCTCTTGTCTGATGGACAGTAGCTCGGTGTGGCACTGTTTGTGGCGAGGGAAGAAGGGAAGAAGGAGAGAAGAAAACTGCACGGGATCTGTGGAGGTTAGTGTGAGCATGGGCACTGCCTATGGACGGTTGAAGTTTTGTGTGAATTCTCTATGACAGGAACTTAGGCGCCACTGTCTGTTTGGGATATGGGGTGGGGCTAACTAGGGGACTTTCCCTAAACTGCGTTTACTTGCCAAGTTTAGGATTTTTTATTTAAATTGTATGTTGAAAACCAATAAAGATAGCAAACTTTTCTATGGATGCTTTAATTTGCACTTCAGATAATATTGAGAAAATGCAAATTGTATCAATGAACATTATTATTATTGTTATTATTGTTATGATGATGATGATGATGATGATGTTTTTGAGATAGCCTTTGCCAGGCGGCATAGAGACTTTACAAAAGAAAAAGCCTTCCCTCACTCCTTGTCTCTTCTACTGGAGACTCCTAGAAATGGGTTTAAGGAGAAGTAGGTGGCAGTCTGCTATGTATGATTCTAGAGTAGGGGATCCCGGGGCCTCCATCTCTTTCTCCATTTCCAGATACCCCTGCCTGTCTGAACACCTTGGTGAAAGAAACGATGGACTTTTGGGAGAAATGCTAGAATTGTACAGGTGGTTTTAAAATAATTTGCCTCTGTCTCTTCCTTTTTATTTTTTCTGCCTCCCTTTTACACCCTGCCCATTTCAGTGCTGGGGAAGCCCTAAGCTCTGCTTGCCAGATCATGGGTCTCTAGATCTAGCACAGCAGGTACTGGGACCCTTGTCTTAGATGCTGGCATGTAACAGCACTCAACACTTACCTTCCCCTTTTTGTCTGTTTGTTCCTAGGTCTTCCCATAGGCTTACAGTTGGGCTGTTTACCACTGGAAGCAAGGGAAAGGGGGACATTGGCCTGGAACTCTGAAGATTGGTGTGAAGGTAGGCAATGCCTGGTGATAACAAGAGGGTGAGCACAGAAGATGATCAAGACTTGAGAGGGTCTCAGAAGAGGGTACTTCTGCCTCTCCTACACTGTCAGATTTCCACAGTGTTGCCACATTCCTTGGTGATTTCTGTGCTGGAAACAGGAGGAATAGTGGGATAGGGGTGGGCTAGAATGTGACTGAGAAGATTTAAGAGGAGGGATCACAAGATGGGACACATTAGCAACCTGGACATGGGCTCTGGCAATGACAAGTCTGGTACTGGGGTAAGTGAACAGGACATTTATCTGTTCTATGAGGACTTAGTGTCTATTACCTCCTGTTTGTTTACTTGTCCATAGATCTGCCTGCAGTTCTGCTGTAGGGCTTGAGATTACTGGAAGCAAAGAAACAAGGAGGAAATTGCCTCTGATCGGTATAGACTGGTAAGAGGATGGGAAATAACTGTAGTCCTCCAGGGTGGGTTGGTGGAGATCAGTGTGCATCCAGTAGGGTCAGTGTCCAGTCTGGAGTATCCTCAGCCTTTCCCTTTCCCAGCCACCTTTCCCCCATCTCTGTCACTTACCCCCACAATCTTACTTTTCTTTTGGTACAGAGAGTGGGGTGAACTGAGTGACATAGAAAGGTAGTTTGATAATATGCCTGTCGCATCAATAACAAAATCTCCAGTCCCATCTGTCCCTCCATCTGTCTGTCTGTCTCTAGGTCTACAGATCTCATGAGTTTATAGATCTACTTTAGGGTATATCACCAACCAAGAGAAGGAAAGAGGAGGGAACTGCCTTGATCATTACAGGTTGGTATGAGAGTGGGGACCTCTGGGAGTGGTGACAAGAGTAGGTCCAGTAGAAATCAAGGTCTGATGGCTTCTTAGTCTCTTCCATTCATAGTCAGTGCCACATTCCAACATCTTTCCCATTATTCATTTAGTGTAAGGAAATGTGTATGGATGTACCTTAGGGGAAAATTGTTGGGCACTGGGGAAAATGGTGACGGGAGAAAATAAAAGGGATGGAGAGAGTTTGCTCATCATCCTCTTCTCCCACCAAGCACATCATTTCTATACTTTTCTGTCCTTCTGTGTATCTATCTGTATGATGCACAAAATTAGAAGAGAAATTTTAGTCCATTTCCTTCCTCCACTTCTAGGTCCACCTCCAGTGGCAGCTGTAGTGGCCTTTAAGTGGCTGAAGACCAGCGCCCTCACAGGCCTACACCCAGACCTACTACCCTCTTTCCCAATCCTGATTGAGATCCCTGTACCTTGTTCGTGCCTTCAATAGGGGTGATTACATGGGTCGCATTCAGGATGTGGGTTTGGTGACTGCAGGACTGGTGATCTGGGCTGGTACCTGCTACTACATTTACAGATTAACCAAAGGAAGATCCCAGAGAGTGAGGAAATTTGCCAGAAATGGGTCCAGAGTCAAGATGGAGACTGTGGTTGGGGTACAGAACCAGACCTTGGCCATGAGTGAAGCCATGGCTGGGTCAGAGACTGAGACTAGACCCATGGCCAAGACTGGAGCAGAAACTGGAGCAGAAGGTAGGGTTGGGGCTGAAGTAGAGACTACCACCACTGCTAAAGCCAGACCCAAAGCCAACTCTCAGGCCAAAACAATGGTTGAGGTAGAGGCAGAGAACCAGTCTGAGGCCAAAATAGTGGCCACAATAGTGAGCATGACAGAGGCAGTGACTCTTAATGAGGCCCAAGTCAGAGCTGGGGAAGTGGCCATGAAAGAGGCAGTGACCCAAACTGACTCTGAGGCTGGGAGAGTAGTCAGGAAGGAGGCTGTGACCCAGACTAAGGCTAAAGCTTTGGCACTGGTTGCCAGAGCAGAGACCAAGAGAGAAGTAATGACCCAGATGAAAGTGGAAGCTCGTTTACTGGCTGAAAAAGAAGTGAACAAAGTAATGGTGACACAGAGTGAGACCTTGGGAGTGACCAGAGAAGCGGCCAAGATGAGTGCCATAAATAAGACTGGAATTATGGCTCAGACCAAGGCAAGAGTCCTGGAAGAGACTGTGAGTGCAGCCAAAACTCAGTCTGAGGCCAGGCCTGGTAACATAGTTGATGCTAAAGGAAATCCTAATACCATGTCCAGGGTAGAAGCTGGAGTGGACATGAAGTCTTGTGAACCATCTCAAACTGTGGCCAAGATCCAGGTTGACAGCATGCCTGGTGCTGGGGTTGAGGCCAAGGGCAATCACAAAACCATGTCACAGGCAGAGTCTAGGGCAGACATGAGGGCCTCTACCCAGCCTCAGATTATAGCCAAGACCCAGGGGTCTTTGCTAGGGACAAAGTTTGATGCTGGGGGTAAAACCAATGTCATGTGTAAGGCAGAAACAGGGGCAGATATAAGAGTTTCTACACAACCTGAGACTGTGGCCAAGAAACAGGCTGAGGCGATGTTTGGGGCCAGGGTTGATCACAGAGGAAATACCAATGTCACATCTAAGGCAATGACTAGAGCTGACATGAAGGTTGCTGCTCAACCTCAAGCTGTAGCCAGTACTCAGGCTGAGGCTATGCCTGATGCCAGAGTTAAAGGTAGAGGCAATTCCAATGCTATGTCTAAAACAGGGGTCACGGCAAACTTGAGGGCCAATTCCCAGGCTGAGGCCTTGCCTGATGCCAGGGTTAAGACCAGAGACAATCCCAATGCCATGTCTAAGATGGGGGCTGGGACAGACACTGAACTCTATACACAGCCTCAGGCTATGGCCAATGTCCAGGTTGCTGTGTTGCCTGATGGCAAGATTAAGGCTAAAAGGAATGTCAACACAATGTCTAAGGAAGGGGGTGGGACAGACACAAAGGCACAATCTCAGGCTTCTAATAAGAGCCAGGTTGAGATTTTACCTGGTACTAGAAGTAAGGCTAGGGGAAAAGCCAAAAGCAAGTGTAAAGCAGAAGTCGGGATAGAAATGAAAGCCTGTGAACAGCTTAAGGTTGGGGTCAAGACCCAAGCTGATGCTTTACCTGATTTCAGGGGTGATGGCAGAGATGATCCTAATGCCATTTCTTGGTCAGAGACTAAGGCAGAACTGAGAGCCTGTGGTCAGCCTCAGACTATGGCCAATTCCCAGGGTGAAGCCTTGCCTGGTGTTAAGAATAAGGTCTGGGGCAATTCTAATGTTATATCTAAGTCACGGGCTGGGCCAGATGCAATGGGCTCTTCCCAGCTCCATGTTGTAGCCAATTTCCAGGATGATGCCTCATCTAATACTAAGAATAAAGTCAGGGGCAATCCCAAAGCTGTGTCTAAAGCAGGGACTGGGCCAGATTCAATATGTTCTGCCCAGCCTGAAACAGATACAACAGGCTCTGCCCAGCCCCAGGCTGTGACCAATTCCCATGGTGAAGCCTCATCTGGTACTAAGAATAAGGTCAGGGGCAATCCCAGTGCTGTGTCTAAGACAGCAGCTGAGCCAGATACAATAGGCTCTGCCCAGTCTGAGGTGTCTAATTCCCAAGGTGAAACCTTGCCCAGCACTAAGGATAAGGTCAAGGGCAAGTCCAATGCTGTGTCTAAGGCAGGGGCTGGGCCAAATACGGTGGGCTCTGCCCAACTCCAGTCTGGGACCAATTCCCAGGGTGAAGACTTGTCTGCTACTAAGAATAAGGTCAAGGGTAATCCCAGTGCTGTGGCTAAGGCAGAGGCTAAGGCAGATGCAATAGGTTTTGCCCAGCCTCAAACAAATATAACAGGTTCTTCCCAGCCCCTGACTGTGGCCAGTTCTCAGAGTGAAGCCCCGCTTGATATCAAGAATAAGGCTAGGTGCAAGTCCAGTGGTATGTCTAAGACAGGGGCTCAGCTAGATGCAGTGGACTCTGTCCAGCCTCAGGTTGTGGCCAATTCCCAAGGTGAAGTCTTGCATGGTACTAAGAACAAAGTCAAGGGCAATTCTAAAGCTGTGTCTACATCAAGCACTGGGCCAGATACAGTGGGCACTGCCCAGCTCCAGGCTGTGACCAATGCCCAAGTTGAAGCCTTGTCTCGTCCTAATAATAAGGTCAGGGGCAATTCCAGTGCTGTGTCTAAGACAGAGGCCAGGGCAGATGAAATGGGCTCTGCCCAGCCTCAAAGAGATACAACAGGTTCTGCCCAGTCCCTGGCTGTGGCCAATTCCCAGGGTGAAGCCTTGCCTGATACTAAGAACAAGGTCAAGGGCAATTCCAGTGATGTGTCTAAATCAGGATCTCGGCCAGATACAGTGGGCTCTGCCCAGTTCCAGGCTGTGACCAATGCCCAGGTTGAAGCGTTGTCTGGTACTAAGAACAAGGTCAGGGTCAATCCCAGTGCTGTGTCTAAGGCAGTGGCTAAGGCAGGTACAATGGGCTCTGCCCAAACTCTAACAGATACAAGCTCTGCCCAGCCCCTGGCTGTGGCCAGTTCCCAGTGTGAAAACCTGTGTGGTACTAAGAGCAAGGTCAGGGGCAATCCCAATGCTTTGTCTAAAGCAGGGACTGGACCAGATATAGTGGGTCCTGTCCAGTCTCAGATTGTGGCCAATTCCCAGGGTGAAGTCTTGCCTAACACTAAGAACAAGGTTAGGGGAAATTCCAATGCTGTATCCAAGACAGGGGCTGGGCCAGATATAGTGGGATCTGCCCAGCTCCAGGCTGTGGCCAATGCCAAGGGTGAAGCCTTGTCCGGTCCTAAGAATAAGGTCAGAGGCAATCCTAGTGCTGTGTCTAAGACAGAGGCCAAGGCAGATACAATGGGCTCTGCTCAGCCTCAAACAGATATAACCTGTTCTGCCCAGCCCCTGGCTGTAGCCAATTCCCAGGGTGAAGCCTTGCCTGGTAACAAGAGTAAGGTTAGGGGCAATACCAATGCTTTGTCTAAAGCAGAGAATGGATCACATATAGTGGGTTCTGCCCAGCCACATATTATGGCTAATTCCCAGGGTGAAGTTTTGCCTGGTACTAAGAACAAGGTCAGAGGAAATTCCAATCCTGGGTCTAAGACAGGGGCTGGGCCAGATACAGTGGGCTCTGCTCAGCTGCATGCTGTGGACAGTTCCCAGTGTGAGGCCTTGCCTTGTATCAAGCATAAGGTCAAGGGCAATCCCAGTGCTTTGTCTAAAGCAGGGACTGGGCCAGATCCAGTGGGCTCTGACCAGCTCCAGACTGTGGCTGATTCCCAGTATGAGGCTTTGCCTGGTGTGAAGAACAAGGTCAGCAGTCATCCCAATGCCGTGTTTAAGGTAGGGGCCAGAGCAGATACAACAAGCTTTGCCCAACCTCAGTCTGAGTCTAATTCCCAAGGTGAAGCCTTGTCTGGTGCCAGGAGTAAGGTCCAAGGCAATTTCAGTGTTCTGTCTAAATCAGACACTGAGCAAGATAAGCAAGATATAGTGGGCTCTGGCCAGCCCCAGGCTGTGACCAATTCCCAGGATGAAGCCTGGTCTGGTACTAAGAATAAGGTCAAGGGCAAGCCCAATGCTGTATCTAAAGCAGAGGCCAGTGCAGATATAACAGGTTCTGCCTGGCCCCAGGTGGTGGCCAATACCCAGAGTGAAGCTTTGTCTGGTATTAAGAATAAGGTCAGGGTCAATTCCAATGCTGTGTGTAAGGCAGAGGCCAGAGCAGATACAATGGGCTCTGCCCAGCCTCAAACAGTTACAACAGGCTCTGCCCAGCCCCAAGCTGTGACCAGTTTCCAGGGTGAAGCTTCATCTTGTACTAAGAATAAGGTGTGGGGCAATCTTAGTGCTGTGTCTAAAGCAGGCATTGGGCCAGATACAATGGGCTGTGCTTGGCCCCAGGCTGTGGACAATTCCCAAGGTGAAGCCTTGCTTAGCATCAAGAATAAGGTCAGAGGCAATCCCAATGCTGTGTCTAAGGTAGAGGCCAAAGCAGATACAACAAGCTTTACCCAGCCTCAGGCTGTGTCTGAGTTCCAAGGTGAAACCTTGCTTGGTGCCAGGAGTAAGGTCCAGGGCAATCCCAGTGCTATGTCTAAGCCAGGCACTGGGCCAGATACAATGTGTTCTGCTCAGCCTCAAACAGATATAATAGGCACTGCCCAGTCCCAAGCCAAGTCTAATTCTCAAGGTGAAGCCTTGTCTGGTGCCAGAAATAAGGTTAGGGACAATCCCTATGCAGTATTTAAGGCAGGGGCTGGGCAAGATAGAATAGGCTCTCTTTCACCCCAGGCTGTGGCCAGTTATCAGGGTGAGGCCTTGCTTGGTGCCAAGCGTAAGGTCAGGGGAAATACCAATGCTGAGCCTAAGGTAGAGGCTTGGACACATATGATGGACTCTGGCCAGCCTCGGTCTGTGGCCCATTCCGAGAATAAGATCTTGCCTGAGGCAAAGGACAAGGCTATACTGAAGTCTGAGGTAGAAGCCACAGAAAATGAAGGCTATGCAAAACCTAAGACTGAAACCATACTCACTTCTGAGAGTGGCAGTGGGACAGGCACTCAGGCCTACAGAAAAACTAAGCCTAGGGTCCATGACTATTACTGGAATGGGATTGGTATTGAGGATTGGATTGCTTCTGAGCGATGGATCAAATTTAGGTTTCAGGCCAGGGATGGATACTGGGAGAATAGCATGTCCTGGGCTGATGATGAGAATGAAACCAGTCTCGAGTCCTGGAGTGGGGCTAGTGATAAGTCTGATATTAAGTCTTGGGCTGGGGCTAAGGCTGAGAATGAAATTGGTTTTCCTTCTTGGGCTGAAGCTGGGGACCAGGCTTGTGGGGGACTCTGGGTTGGGAGTCAGGCCAGTGAAGAGTCCTGGGCTGGGAGCAAGGCCAGTAGGAGAGGTTCTTTGTCAGAGGTTAGGGACATGGCCATTGGAGGGTCTTGGATTGGAGCTCAGAACCAGGCCAGTGTGGGATCTTGGGCTAGTACTGGGAACCAGGCTATTGGTGAACCCTGGGCTAGAAGTCAGGCCAGTGCCGTGTCCTGGGCTGGGGAAGATGCCATTGGAGGGTCCTGGACTACAGCTGAGGAACAGGCCAGTGGAAGATCTCAGGATGGGGCTAGGATCCAGGCTAATGGAGGGTCTTGGGCTGAACCTATAGCTGGGAATGTGGCTAGCATGGTGTACTGGGTTGGGGATATGGACCAGGCTAGTGAAAGGTACTGGATTGGGAACAGTAATCTGTCTGGTGGATCCAAGCCTAGATTTGAGGATCAGGCCAGTGGAAATGTATCCTGGGTTGTGGCTGGTGGCCAGTCCAGTGGAGGGTCTAGGCTTGGGCCTGAGGATCAGTCTGGTAGAAAGTCCTGGTCTGACACTGCTGACCAAGCCAGTGGAGGGTCCAGGATGAGGCCTGTGGACCATTCTGGGGGTGGGTCCTGGGCTAGGGCTGTGGAACAGGCCAACAAAGGGTCTAGGCCAGGGTGTGTGGACCAGTCGAGTGTTGGGTCCTGGGTTAGCACTGGCAACCAGGCCAGTGGAGGATTCTTGGTTGGGACTGTGGACCAGGCCAGTGGGGATTCCTGGGTTGGGACTGGTGATCAGTCTGGCGGTGAGTCCAAACCTAGATTTCAGGATCTGGTAAATGACAAAGAGTCTTTGGTTAGGGCTGTTGGCCAGGCTGGTAGAGGGCCCAGGTTGGGGCCTCAGGACCAGTCCAGTGGAAGGTCCTGGGCTGACTCTGGGGACCAAGCCAGTGGAGGGTTCCTGGTTGAAGCTGTGGACCAGGGCAATGGAGGGTCCTGGGCTGTACCTGGTGATCAGGCCGGTGGTGGGGCAAAGCCTAGATTTGAAGAGGAGGCAAGTGGAAGAGGGTCTTGGGCTGACAATGGGGGACAGGCTGGTGGAGGCTCTAGGCTAGGTCCCAGGGATGCGTCAATTGGAGATTCCTGGGCTGGCACTGGGGACCAGGCCAGTGAAGAATCCAGGCCAGGGCCCAAAGATCAGTCCAATGGATGGTTCTGTGCTTGCAGTGGGAGTCAGGCTAATGCAAGAGGGTCTTGGGGTGGGGGTGGTGGCCAGCCTGTTGGAAGATCTAGACTAGGGCCCATGAACCCATCCAGTGGTGGTTCCTGGGCTGATACTGGGAGTCGGGTCAGTGGAGGGTCTTGGCCTGGGGCTGGAGATCTAGCTAGTAGCTCTCCCAAACCTGGATTTGAGGATCAGGCCAGTGGAGGAGGGTTCTGGTCTGGTGCTAAGGACCAGGTTGTTGGAGGGCCTAATCCAGGGCATGCAGACCAGTCTAGTGGTGGATCCTGGGCAGGCACTAGGAGTCAAGCCAGTGGAAGGTCCTGGGCTGGGGCTGGGGATCAGGCTGATAGCTATTCTGAACCTGGATTTGAGGACCTGTTCAGTGGAGAAGTCTCCCAGGCTGGCACTGGGGATCAGGCTAGTGGGAAATCTTGGCCTGGGTTGAGGCCTGGTAATGAAGCCAGTAGAGGATGTAGGCTGGGGTCTGAGGACCAGGCAAGTGGAGGGTCCTGGACTAGGGCTGGTGACCAGACCAGTGGAAGACCGCAGGTCAGTGCTGAGATGGAGGCCAAAGAAAGATCCTGGTTTGGGACTAGAGGTGAGACTACTACAGGGTCCTGGGTCAGGAGAAGGGAAGAGGCTGGTATTGTGTCAAAACTTGGAGGCAAAAATGAGGCCAGTATTGAATCCAGATCAGGGGCTAAAGAAGAGGCCAATATTGGGTCCTGGACCAGATCTGAAGAGGCAGCCTGTGTGGATTCCTGTGTGGGGGCTGAGGCCGGGGCTGGGACTGAGGCAGAGGCTAGGAAGGAGTCTTGGCTCTGGGATGGAGATGCAGCCACTACAGAGTCTAGGCTTGGGGGTGAGGAAGAGGCTTGCATGGGATCCTGGACTTTGTCTGAGGAGGTAGATGAGGATGAGCTAAGTAGAGCCTCTAGCCCTGATATTGAGGAGATCAGTTTAAGGTCCTTGTTTTGGGCTGATAGTGAGAAGAGTAATGAGTTCAGATCCAAGAGTGAAAGAGATGTGTATTTTGAGTGTGGAGCTGGAGGTAAGGCCAGTGCCAAGGATAACCTTGAGGTTGTTGGTGGAACTGATGTAAGGTCTTGGTTCTGGAATAGTAATGAGAACAGAAGTGAGGACAAATCTGCACCTAAAACTAAAGCCAAAAAGTCAGCTGAGTCAAGAGGCACATATCCATCCATGGTCCCTGGGGCAGGAATGGGGTCATGGGCAGGAGCCATGATCTGGACGGAAATGAAATTTCCATACCAAAGTGAGTCCTGCTTCCCACCTGAAGATGAGCTCAGAAAACAGATCAGGTGTGAGGAGAAAACTCAGCCCTGGACCTGTCGCTGTAAACGTGAAGCTAATATGGATCCACGAGAGCTTGAAAAACTCATTTGCATGATTGAGATGACTGAAGATCCTTCTATTCATGAAATAGCCAATAATGCTTTATATAACAGTCTTGATTATTCATTTTCCCATGAAGTCATTCGTAATGCAGGTAGAATATCAATTATTGAAAGCTTACTCAATAATCCCTATCCCAGTGTTAGGCAGAAGGCTTTAAATGCACTGAATAACATCTCAGTGGCTGCTGAAAATCATAGGAAGGTGAAAACATACTTAAACCAAGTATGTGAAGACACAGTTACCTATCCCTTGAATTCAAATGTGCAGCTGTCTGGACTAAGATTGATAAAACATTTGACTATTATTAGTGAATATCAGCATATGGTTACAAATTATATTTCAGAATTTCTTCGTTTGTTAACTGTGGGAAGTGGAGAAACTAAAGACCATATTTTGGGAATGCTTTTGAATTTCTCTAAAAATCCATCTATGACAAAAGACTTACTCATTGCCAATGCACCAACATCACTGATTAATATCTTTAACAAGAAAGAGACAAAAGAGAATATTCTTAAAGCTCTTTCACTATTTGAAAATATAAATTACCATTTTAAAAGAAGAGCAAAAGTATTTACCCAGGACAAGTTCAGTAAAAACTCCCTTTATTTCATATTCCAACGACCCAAAGCATGTGCCAAGAAACTTCGAGTCTTAGCAGCAGAATACAGTGACCCTGAGGTGAAAGAAAGAGTTGAGCTATTATTAAACAAACTCTGATTAGTTATATGTTTCCAAACAAATCTGAGTAATGTTTTGGTTTTGCAGCCTGGAGGTAATGCACATTGTAAATTGCATCATAACTTCGAAACTGATGTTACTTATGATGGTCTATAGCTGGATCACTTTATGAACACCAAATGAATTCAAACTTGTACTGAAAATATATGTGTTGATTATTACCTTGTCTGGATCAAGATATTTTTAGTATGCTTCATGAGCAGAAACTAACCTGATTCTTCATAACTAAGGTAATTTTTGGTCCTTTGTGTGGACTTATGTTTATACATTTGAGGCTTTATTTTTTATGTTATCAATAAAGTTGTGTGTTTTAAGCAGAAAAAAAGAGACACATCTTTGTCCTTGAGTTTATGATCTATCTGGAAAGGCGAGATGTATGGAAAGAAAAATATATTACAAAACCACGAGTGTCTGATCATGGCCAAACCCTTCGCAACAGTGCAGAAACTTCTGCAGGCAACAGTGGTCAGGGAAAATTTTACAGAGGAGGGAGACACTTAAATAAGCTGGGCTTGAGGGATAGGATAAAAATGGGGTGGGAGAGCATTTGGTGGAGGGAGGAGCGGTGGGAAGAAAGGCATTGAGGTGGGAATCCTGCTCCAGAGAGGAGGCTGGCCTGCTTGGAGTTCTAAGTGTGAGGAGAGTGATGGGAAATGTAATCCATCAGTTTGGGTGAGCCCCTTCATGGAGGATCCCTGATTGCTAAACTGAGGTGTCAATGTTACTCCATCCACCCTGGGAGACCCCAAAACCTTCTGTGACCAAAGGAATGAGTATGAAAGGTAAAGAGTGTAGCTGATCTGTGTGCAGAATGGGTCAGAGTTGGGGTGGAGACAGGAGGGGCCACTGAAGATTGGAAGTTACTGCCATGGTCCAGGTATGAGATGATAAAATTGTGAGACTTCACTGCTGGCCATGGGAATGGCAAGGGGAGGAAGGAAGTGAGACTCTTTGAACAAAGAAATGATGGAACTTATCTTGAGGGCATACATAGAGGGATAATTTTATTTTAGGGTCCTGGTGGCATTTAATAGGAAAACATTCTCTTTGTTGGCTAACTCTGGTGTCTGTGTAAGTAAATACATTACATATTATTCTGAAATAATAAGAAAATATAATAGAAGAAAGAACAATGTTTAGTGCTTCTATTAGATTTCTTTTAGAAGGTTGATTGAGGCAGGGCCTTTATGGAACCACTGAGAATGGTGTTGGTATCAATACTGAAAAATATCCACCTTTCTCCTACCCCAGATTGTGGTGGGGGTGTGGTGGGAGGGGCTCAAACTGGGCTGGTGGGAGCATACACTGATACAAGGTCCATTTGGATACATGTTTCAGAGGCTTTAAGATGCACATGCTCTTTGACCCAGTAATTCCACTTGTAGAAATTTATCTACAGAAAATGATCAAATAATTGGGTTGTACAAAGCTGTGCATCCTCATGGTGTTTTAAAGAGTGAAAAATTGTGAATGACCCAGGTGTCTCAAAATAGGCACTTGGCTAAACAAATTAGGGTGTGTCTACATATTGAAACATCTTCCAGCTATTGAAAATTGTGATCATTCAGCATTTAATCTTAAGTGGGAAAAATAGACTGCAAAAGCACATGCTATACTTTTTATAGAGTAAAAGAATATATTTAAATTATGTTCTATATAAACTTTGGTGTATACTCTGAGAATGTTAATAGTGTCCTATGGGTGTTAGATTAATGAGCAATTTTATCTGTTTTTTGCTCATCTGTATTTTCTGATTTTTATATGCACCACAAATTTTTGCATGACTTACCAAAATGAAATGGGTGGATTTGGGCTAAGCAGACCTGTCAATAGTATATCAGGGAACTAGAGAAAAATTATAAATAGAGGCTCACATATTGATGTCTAGATATTTGGAAGGTATAAATTAAAATTTTAAATAAATATTTAAATAAAGCTATAAATGCAAGTGTAAATGTTTGAAAATTTAAATCTTCTTAACCATTTAAAAAGTAAAACTGTTCTGAATTCAATTATTCAATGGCCACTAAATATCTAGTGGAAAAAATGATGTCACATTTGTGGTAGATTCTGCAGTCTGTTGCCCTCATCCTCCTTCAGGAATAAAGAAGTTGTTATTTATTTGCTAGGAGAGCTGCCAGCAGACAGCCCTCAGCTGTCATCCCCTTTGAGGAATTGTCTCAGCTGGGAAGTCACCTCCCACAAGGTCACCCTCTTCCTGGGGTACTTCCATCCAATGGCTGATTGACATGGCCTTCTTGCCTCAAATGGGACAGCTAAACTTCCTCCTCTGTCCAATCCTGCTTCCTTCTCTTCCCTTCCACAGATTTTGATCTCAAGAGATCCCTAATAAAAGCCCTCCATGCTGAACTCTGAGTCTGCTCTCCAGGAAGCCAACCTACAACAGTTGGTATGAGGAGTAGTTCAGGAAGGCAAACACTGTGATGAAATTTTGAAGATGAATCACCTGCTGCCCAGCTGGCAAGGAGGACCCCATCACTGATGGTAGGTGGAGTAGATAGGCACCTGAAACAGGTGGCAGAGGAATTGTCAGCATTTTCAATGATGGTGACCTGGGATGGAACTGGTGGAAGGGGATGCATTAGCTAGTTCTATGTAGCACATTTTTGAGAAATAGGTGGGAAATATTAAATATAAAGAAGGCCAGAAAATTGTATAGCTATTTCTATGCTTGATTGACTTCTAGAAAAAAATAATGAAAAGCTGAATTAAATTATTCAGCAATTAAATGCTATATGTGAAAGCCAGAAAGTTTCATTCATAGCATATAAAGAGGCCCTCTTCTTTCCTAGGTAGAAGATAGAGAAATATTAGGACAAGGCCTAGGATTTATTGAAAGCAAGCTTCAAAGAAAGTTAAAATCCCAACCAAGACAAGTCTGCAATTCTAGTTAGGAAGGAATGGGATCCTGACACATGGGATGGGGACTTATGGATTGATATTCCTGAAAATCTTGTAACCTCAGATTTCCCTGGACAT
>JAESUZ010001252.1:0-225827 GCA_017311185.1 Proteles cristata cristata
GTCCTTTCAGGAAGGAGCCTTGAACAAAGCTGGCTTGGCTGGGAGGTATATTTTTTGCCCTTTCTTCTTCATTCCCTAGTATAGGTGTGACGGCTGACACTCTAGCAGTCGCCTTAAACCAGGAGGCAGCACTGAAGGTGAAAATTGTGTAAAGATGGTGAAGCAGAAAAAGTAAAAGAGCCTGAATCTCTGATGTCCGTAAGAGCCAATATAACAGCCCGAGACTGTCCGTGTTGGGATTTCCTTTAACAGAGCTTCAGTACTGTTTGTATTTCCCGTTAAAGGTAGGCGTACTAAACTATGTATAAATTAAACTCGCTATTTACCAGGCCCATCAGCACAGACTGGGGCAAAGGCTGCAGAGCGAGGACATGGACAGGGAGCAAGCAAGAGCAGCCTGGGACCCGTGCAGGCGGTGCCTGGAGAAGGCCTCCTTGAGGAGGAAGAGGGGTTTTGCCAAGTCTCAAGGAGGAAACAGACCCACAGATTCAAGAAGAGGGCACGAGGGTGAAAAGAGCTTGAAGCGTTCAAGGGACTGAAGTGTATCCTGTGACCTGGGTGCCGGCAGGAGGATGAGGTCAGTGAGGGGGGTCCGGAAGTGGGACCTGGCTGTGATGAGGAGACGGACACCTGGAATGACTGAAGGCAGGGGAGTGGTAAGACCTGATTTGAGCTTTTAAAAGATTAGCTGCTGGGGGGAGAAGAGACTGGGGAGATGCTGGTCTGGGGAGAGTAGAAATGAGATCAACACTAGAATTAGTAAATGAGTATTCTACTTTTTAAAAAATTTTTATTACAAGAATTTTTTTTGTTTAATTTTATATTTGAGAGAGAGAGAGAAAGAAAGAGAAAGAGAGACAGAGCCTATGCAGGAGAGGGTCAGAGAGACAGAGAAAGAATCTGAAGCAGGCTCCAGGTTCCAAGCTGTCAGGACAGAGCCTGACGTGGGGCTCAAATTCACTAGCAATGAGATCATGACCCGAGCCAAAGTCAGACGCCCACTGACTGAGTCATCCAGGTGCCTCAACATTTGCTTTTTTAATGTTTTATTTATTTTTGAGAGAGAGAGGGAGCATATGCAAGCATAAGCATGAGCAAGGGAGGGGCAAAGAGAGAGGGGGATAGAGGATCTGAAGTGGGCTCTGTGCTGACAGCTGAGAGCCTAATACGGGGTTCGAACTCACAAATTGTGAGATCATGACCTGAGCTGATGTCGGACAGTCAACCAACTAAGCCATCCAGGCGTCCCTAACATCAACTTTTAAAACAAACTGATTTACTAAGTTGGCCAATCATTCGAAAGTTACGATATGAAACTGTGCTTATGTATTTCTGTGTGTGAAAGACTGGAAAGAAATACATTAAAATTTACCAATGATTATAATAATGACGATGTGCTTATATGGGAGAATGTCCTTATTTTTCACAGATGTAGGACTGAGGTATCACGATAGGTGCAAATTACTTTCAAATGGCTTAGAAAAAAAGATACCCTAAAACAGTATCATTATTTCTTCTATAATGTTGAAAATTTTCATAAGATAGAGCCGGAAAAAAGTTATCAGAGGTGATTTCGTCTAGGTAATAATTTTGAGAATGATCAAACATTTGTGCTTCGTACTTTTCTTAATTTCCTGAATTGGTTTAATTTCTTTCATTAGGAAAAATAAAAATAAAAAGACCAGGCGTCAGCTACACAAAGCTACTGAATGTCAGTCTCGATGTCCCTCTCTCTCCCCCACTCCCTCCCTCTGTGTGGCTCAGTCGGGCTCGGCTGCAAGTGCCACCACTACCCTTTTGTTAACAGGCATCCCCTCGTGGACTTAGTCCCAGGGTCCCAGAGAAGATATGGCTTTGTCAGAGGCCCCAAGAGATCCGGCCAGAGCAGCAGCCATACTCACAGCTCGATGCCGTGTTCAATAATCTCCTTTTGTTGCTTGATGACCTCAAACTGCTCCGGATCATCCTGGACAGCCATCTGGGTCCCTGAGGACACCGTGGACTCCATGGAGGTCACACTGCTGCGTCTGGCCATGTCCAGGCCCTTCCCGTCCCCCATTTCCTGATCTGTGGGCCTCTCCTGACCTGACATAAAAGCAGAGGAAACCAAATAAGCAGACGGGATACAGACACACCCGAGCTCAGGTCTGGCTCTGCGGCTCCCTTTCCCAGACCTACAACAATAAAGCTCATGCTGGAAGAATCCTAAGCATGAAACCTTGGTATCTCTCGGATACTTTACTTAAAAACTTACTTTTTGTGGAACTTGATAAGCTAATTCTAAAAACTGCAAAAACTGTCGAGCCACTTGAAGAGCAGTGAATAGGAAGACCTGCTCTAACAGGTACAAACTCACTAAGAACTCAAGGCCTCTGAAAAGGCACAAGAACAGACAAACCCATAGAACAGGCTTCTTTCCACAGGGAAATCCATGTATCATAAAGGTGGTGCTTCAGGGAGGTGAGGGAAGGAGAGACTACTAACAATATGTCACAACTGTCTCTCCATTTGGGTAAATGACATGAGAGCACAACTCACACTATTCCCCCCAAATCCCAGGGGCATTAAGAGCAGAAGCTTTAACGTAGTCAGTAAACTAAAGCGTTTTGCTAGTTCTGAGATGGCGATACAAACACAGCCTTCCCCAGCAGGCATAAGCAGCCTGTGGCGAAGGGAGGTGGCGGTAAGAAGTGCCCTCTCACCGAGGCTGGTCTGGTGGTTGGGATTCACATACAGGTCTTTGCTCCATTCCACCATGCACTTGAGAATGGACACGAGGCACTCCAAACCTTTCTTCCTCAGACTGAGCTCCTAAAGGATGGAAGGGACATGGCACAGAGACTTAACAGATAAATTGAGTGGAGACACCTACGGGGCTCTTGGGGAATCCTGGGAGTATAGAAGATAATCGCTGACATTCAGTGCTAGTAAGCAGAACCCAAGGAAAAGTGAACAGGTGACCTAAGGACTAAGGGCAAAACTCCTGAAAATCTCTAAAGCTGCTCATCACAAACACTCTAGCAGCAAATATGTGAGATGTGTGCTTTCTAAAAGTGAACAATGTTATCTGCCTTTTTTTTTTTTTTAAAGTAAACTTTACACCCAATGAAGGGCTTGAACTCACAACCCCAAGATCAAGAGTCGCATGCTCAGGGGCTCGTGGGTGGCTCAGCTGGTTGACTCTTGATATCTCCTCAGGTCATGATCCCGGGGGTCATGGGATCAAACCCCGTGATGGGCTTCACACTGAGTGTGGAGCTTGCTCAAGATTTTTTTGTCTTTTTCCCTCTCTCCCTCTACCCGTCTCCCATGCTTATGTGTGTGCGCTCTTAAAATAAAATGAATCTTAAAAAAAGAAAAAAAAAAAAGTTGCACACTCTACCTATTGAGCCAGCTAGGTACGTGCCAAGTGTTATTTGAATTTTTAAAAGGAAGTTATTCATTGTTTATGTAATGTGAAAACCACTTGACACTTTACTTTTTAAAAAACCAACAGGGTCTTAACCAGTGACTGCCGCCCTCCCAAAGAAAAAAAAGAAAAGAATTTTATATCATCCAGCAAATGAGTGATTCTAGACACATTCTTACTCCTCAATCCCTCACAAGTGTATTCTGTTTAAAGGTTTGTTCAAAAAGTAAACAAAAATATTGTTTTTTTTTAAGTAGCACTTCTTAAAAAATTGAATGTGAATCACAGATAACTTAAAGAAATGCAAACAGTTTAGGCTCAAAACAGCATCTAAGGTGGCACAGAGCTCTCTGCAAATCTAATGATAGCTATGGACTTTCTAGGGAAAATACCCATACACCAAAATTGTACACATCATTCCAGGCAGCTCACAGACCATTTGACCAGTTCCTTCAGAGATCTTAGCTTCAGATCCTGTTCTCTCTCTCTTATCGGGCAGAGGCAATCTGATAAGAGGCAATTTACTTTGCCTTACTGAAGCCTGAGATCCTGTCTTCATTCAATCTTTGGAACAGTGACTGAGTGTTAACTCACTTCCTACAGGTCTAGGCTCAAATGTCACCACAGAGGGACTACCCTCATGACCCCATTAAAAGTGGCAATAGCCCCACTTCTAGCACTCCTTTATCCCTGCTTTATTCTCCTCTACAGCTTATTTCTCCATTGTCCACTAGTGTCATGACCACAGCAACTGTGCAGGCTCACGGGAGTGTCTTTTCACCACTGTATTCCAGCACCACGGACAGCACCTGCCTGGCACACGGTGGCGTGTTAACTGAGTAAGTAACTAAATGTTAATTGAAACAAATGCACTTTAAACATAAACGGGTGTTCTCAGGGTTTTTACCTGCAGAGGTGTCATTCCCAGCTCATGTCCACTTCTTCCCTGAGCGATTTTGGATAAATCATTCACAAGGCGCTCAAAAATGTTAGCAGCATTTAAATCACAGTCGTAGTTGACGTAAATGTCTACAACACACTGGGCATCTTGGAAAATAACATACAGATATTAGAAATTCTGATAAAACACACACAGCAGTTACGTTTTCTTATCAAATGAGATTCCTTTGTCAAAAATGCTTCCCCATAAACTACTGACTTGGGTGGACACACCTCCCTCAAGAAAAGTGTGTCAGTCGTTCTAGAAGTTGGGAGGCCCAACCTCTCCAAGGCTCACTCTACTCAAAAGAAATAACAATTGCTTGATCTACCTCTTAAAGTTGTGTAATTAATGAAATCATGCTTGATGACAGACGAAGGTGGGGGCTCTGTGGACAACCACACAACTGTGGGTGGATAAGGTAAATCCAAATGTACCTTACTGTCCACAGTCGAGGGTTGGCAGCACCAACACCTCGGGTCCTGTGACTAACAAATGGTTCAGTTTGTAGGTAGAGTGACCAAGTCTCCTAGTTTTGCAGGTTTCCCAGGACTTTCTGTGCTAAGACCACAAGACCACAAAGTGCTGGGCAAAAGCGGATTGAGCTGTTCATCCTCTAAAGGAGAAGTGGGGCAGGACTAGACATTAGGTTAGCATTAGCCTTTTAGGAAAGGGTTTCCCAGCACTTCATTAAAACTCTAAAAGCAGAAAGTAAAGGGCTCAATCTAGATTCTGGAAAACAAAAGCACTTCTGGGTAAGTCAACGGATAAGCACTCTCGGGGTGAATATACCTGCACAGATCCTTGTCAGAGTCTGAATGACCATCCACCTGTGCTCAAAAGAACTTGTTGATGTTTCTAAAATGTTCAGGAAAATCTCTTTGAAAAAGACCTACATGGCATGAAGACAAAGGAGTATACCAATTAATACAGTTTAAATTAGGGCTCAAAAACCCTAAAGGCTTTAGGGAACAGGCAGAGTGAAGTAGCTGGATAGAAGTAAAAGAGCCATGCATACATGCACCTCGGAGGCGCGCTGAAGCCCCGGCCTCCTGCGGGGATGGCTAGTGGGCTGGGCCCACAGTGACCTGGAGAAGGTCGGCCCCCTCAGAAGTAGGAGAAGCTGCTCCTGAGCGACCAGTAAGAAGAGCTGCCAGGCACAAAGGACGACTAGGGTATGATTTTGAGAGAAAACAGAAATCTGGTTTCCTTACATGGATTTTCATTAAAATCTGACTTCTCGATTTGCCAACTAATTCAGGTTATTTATTTCAAACAATTTATAGGCTAAACAAACATGTTCAGGGAACCGAGCCCAGCAGAGAGACCGCTTGATTTAAGCTTCTGGTTAAAATGAAATGCATGCAAGATTTTGGGGCAAGAACTTTAAGGAGAAGGTATTGCTCATTCAAAAAGTCCTTCTTTAGGGTGCCAGCAAGTAGACTGTGTAACTCGCAAAGTCAACAGGAGTTAACTCACTGAGTATAAACATCATCATCAACATCATCATCATCATCATCATAAAAAAAAAAAAAAATCATTTCAGAGCCCATACCTCTATCTGCATTTTCAAGTGCATTTTAAAGTTTGAGAGAAGAGTAAGAAAAATGGCAAGAGAGAGCTCAAAGACATCAGGCACTGAAGAGACGCCGTTTTTGGACAACGCCACACAGAGATACTGCTTGATCGCATTGATGAACATCTCATGAGTCCTGAAGACGGGGCCCGCGTTCTGCAGCACCGACAGGAGCAGCTGCAGGGAGACCACCTTGGAGCGCAGCTCGTGGGACCTGGGACAGAAGGTGAGAAACGGTCACAGTGCTACAGGATTCCATTTCAAAAAGCACGTTTCTTGACAAAGCTTCGCTCCTCTACCAGTGAGTAGAGTTTTCTGAGAGCCAGTGAGTTAAGAACTGGCACCAGCAGAGGCACCTGGGGGGCTCAGTCAGTTAAGCCTCCGACTTTGGCTCAGGACATGATCTCATGGTTCGTGGGTTTGAGCCCCGTGTTGGGCTTCTAAGCTGTCAGCACAGAGCCTGGAGCCTGCTTTGGATTCTGTGTCTCCCTCTCTCTCTGCCCCTCCCTTGCTTATGCTCTCTCTCTCACTCTTGAAAATAAATAACAAAACATTAAAAAAAAAGAATTGGCACCAACACCTAAAGAGCAGGGAACTGTCAGCTCCTACGACTTTTTTTCTCTCCCTGCCAAAATTAGGGAATACAGCAGGAGCAAAATAAGTGTAAACTGACTCCAGAAAGCTGGTTCTGCAACTAACCTAACAGAATGAATCACTTTACATCGTACATCATGTGAAACCGAAACGTGTGTCCTGCTCCACCTTTATGGATGATAAAAGTGCTCTTTGTCTACCTGCCTCCTGCTCCCCACCACCACCCACGGGGCTGAAAAGGAAGGGAAATTTTCCTGAATCATTTCCTTAATGGTCAGCGTATCTCAACAGAAGATCTGAAGATTATTATTAGCAACTAATAACAACAGTAGCTATAAAACTCATAAAGTGCAGAGCCCTGCACTCAGGATGTGATTACATCATTGCATGTAATTGATCCTGCGGCAACTTTCCACGTTCCCATTTTTCAGATGAGGTTCAGTAATTCATATGGCTGTGGAGTTGGTCTCAAGTGAGCTAGGAGGGAACGCAGCTTTCTGGCTCCAAAGGGCTGTCATCCTTGCAGTAACTGGTTCACTAGAAAGAATGGTTTGGCTTCTCTGGGTTGAGTCTGAGGCTTAAATCTATACCCGTGAAGCAGAGGTTTCCAACGAAGGCAGGGCAGGGAGGTTCGCATGCACCCTGCCTCTGCCCACCCTGCCCAGGACTAAATCTATCAGTCAGGAAAAAGAGGGAGCACATTCAATAGAATGATTATTTTTCACACGCAAACCAAGGAAAGCAACACTGGGCAAAATCCTGGCTGGTGTTAATGTAGGGACAACTCATTAGGACTGTAAATTCTGCATTCACAGCAACCACGGGACAAGGCACTGGGGTTTTCTGAAACCCTCAAGATCCTCCTGGGTCATCTGGGTTATGTTACACACGGCCAAGAACTGCTGTCTGCTTACTTTGGATCTGGGGGCCCTTCACCAAGGGGCTTCATGGACAGCTTGCAAAGGGAGCGAAACACTAGGAAGGCATCCTTCTGCAGAATGTGAGAGAACCTAGCGGCCACCTGATGTCCCTGTGCATCTGATTCCTGAGATGAGAAACAAATAAGAGAAAAATCAAACCATCAAAACCAAATAAGAACTCTTTTCAAAAATAAGAAATGTAATTAACTCATGGAAATTAAAATTCTTGTATTTATTCAATGGGGAAGTGAGGAATGTGGGGAAGGGGACAATATGTCAAAATAGGAGCGATGGGGGAGTCACTATAGCAATTCTAAAACCTTGTTCCTTGTCCTTTAAAAACTGGTGTGGATGGCTTATGATAAATGAGCAAACATTAAACCATTAAAAATCTAAGACAAATACAGCTGACCCTTGAACAACACAGGTTTGAACTGCATGGATCCACTTATCTGTGGATTTTTTCAACAAATACAGTACAGTATTGTAAATGTATTTTTTCTTCCTTATGATTTTGTTTTGTCAAGTCTACTGTTTAGAATATAGTATATAATACATATATATGAAATGTGTTAATCAACTATTTATGCTATTGGTAAGGCTTCCAGTCAACAGGTTATTAGTAGTTAAGTTTTGGGGGAGTGAAAAGTCATATGCAGATTCTCAGCTGCATGGGGGTTACTGCCCCTAGCCCCGGCATTATTTAAGGGTCACGTGTATAAGTAATTCTATTAGCTTGGATAACAGTACTTCTAAGAACACTATTGCAGAATAGATGGGAGGAAATGATAGGCATTTTAAAATATACTTCTTTAACTAAAAAAATTAGCTACGTTTAAAAATAAAAAAATATTTGTAACATATGACAAAGATTAATATGCTCAACATACAAAAAGTTGTTGTAATTCACTAAGGAAATACAGAAACCTTCCACCCAAATGAAAAACAGGCAAAAAAACAAAAACAAACCATGAATAAGCAATTCACCAAGAAATGCAAATGATAGATTAACCTAAATAATCTTACTACTGACTATTAAGGCAGGATCTTTCTCCCAACAGACTAGCAAAATTTTGAATGAATTCTATTGCCCGGTTTTAATGAGGGAATGGGGAAATGAGCACTGATAGCCTACAGGTGGGCAGAGAGTTGAGCATTACCTTCCCAGCAGGCTAATGTGATGTTAAGGAACAAAAGCCTTAAAGCTTCCAACTCGTGACCCAGCAATATCACTTGTAGGAATTTATCCTAAAGAAAGAATTAAGGATGTGCACAAGATTTATCTATAAGGATGTTCATTATAGAACCATTTCCTGTGATAAAACCGAAATAACATAAAAATCTAATGGGGAATTGGTAAAATAGATTATGGTAAATCTATACGACAGAATTTTACATGACCACTAAAAAAATTAGTTAGGTCTATATGTACTGATGTGGAAAGATGTCCATAAAATAGTGCTGAGTAAACAAAGCAAGTCACAGCCTGGTATATAAGGCATGTGTCCTTCATATAGATTTAAGTACATTCCTCTAAGTGCATTCTTTCTTAATGGGAATGACATAACCCCTTGGGGACCTCTACAGACTGAATGCTTATGCCCCCCATCCCCATCATAAATTGGCATTTAATCCCCAAGGTGATGATATTTGGAGGGTGGGGCCTCTGGGAGGTGAATATATCAAGAGAGTGGGGTCCTCATGAATGGTAGTAGTGTCCTTATTAAAGAGGCCCAGAAGCTCTGGGCCACACAAGACAGCCATTTATAAATCAGGAAACAGGCCCTCACCAGACACCAAAACTGCTGGTACCTTGATCTTGGACTTCCTAGCCTCCAAAACTGTGAGAAATAAATTCTGATTGCTTATAAGCCACCCCATCTATGCTATTGGGTTCTGGCGGCCTAAACAGCCTAAAACTGGGACAGGTGCTGGTTCCTGGTGGAAGATAGGGGGAGAGGGTTGAAGAAAACCTTATTGTTTTTATGTATAAAGCACGAACACACATATAATAAATAAACAGATATCCAGTTTATCAGTGGCTTTAAAATTCATGAAAGGGGGTGGTGAGTCAGAAAAAGGATTGGAGCGGGGGCTGATAATTCAAAAGGTTGAGGAACACTAGTGAAAAGGTGCAGGCAGTGGGTTCAGGTGGGACATTAACATCCTGTTTCTCCCTGTTTTGAATGCTTATATACAGCATTTTCAAGAGAACAGCAAAGCTATTTAAAAAAAATAATGTGGCAGACAGATCTAGGAGTCTGAAAGGATGTTCATAATACACACTAAGTTTCAAAAACAGGTTCCGAAACAGCATGTTATCTTGTGTGATTACATTTAAGTGAAAAAAAAATATGAGAAGGGGAGAAAGCTCTAGAAGGATGTAAGTAAAATGTTAGCAAGGCTTATCTCTAGGTTAGGGGATCATGGATGACTTTTATTTCCCTATTTTTCCTTCTCTGTATTTTCTTACTCTTCTCTAATGAATATATGTTGAAGGAGAAGAAAAGGGCAGGAAGTGTTAAGTTTTTACAAGTCTGAATAACAAGGGTTGACAACAATGGTCTATACAACCAACAGGAACACAGTCCAAGAATGGACCCACTAATACAAAGCGTATCAGAGACTAGGACAGTGTGACTGGTGAACAGGGCTGGCTGGTTTTCACTCGCTGCTTCTGCTACAGATTTAAATCTGCACCTTCTAAAAAAGGGAACTTGGAGACGCATCTGTAGGGGGTCACCAACATACCAGATTATCCGCCGACGACAAGGACTGCCTGTCGTCCGCGAGCCCGTTGCTCTGCAGATTTCCATCCGCTGCCGGGGGCACAGCACCTTCCTGGCACTCCGCTTCCCCTGGGACCCTCTCGGGTTCGGTCAGACCTTGCTTTTGTGCTGCTTCTTGAAACACAGGTGCAGAAGTCATCACCAAGTTAGTACTCATCCTCAACGGCGGCCTGAGCCCAGGAAGAAGTTATTCCCAGGATTTGCCAGCTCCTGCTTTCTCCCTTTTCTCCTTGCACTCCCTTAGGAACTGACACAATACTCAAAAAGGCCTGGCCAAAGCGGTGCTTAGACATTACATGTGTCATGTGTCCATTATCCACAGTCCCATTCCCCGGAGGTTTCATCCATAGTGCAGTCCACATCAGTGGTGTCTTTAGACTTGAGCAATATAGCAGACCCCTCCCCGCCCCCCTTACCGGCCACTTCTGGAAAAGGTTAGAAGCAGCTAAACATGCAAAGCACAGATTTTTTAAAAAGGGCTACTAATATAGGCGTTAAAGAAGAAGAGCCATGTAAATGAAAAGAGTTTGACAGTTGTGACGGAAGACCTCAGTCATGAGGCGAGGGGAACAAAAAAAAAACCCGGAAAACAAAAAACAAAAAATGATCTGAGCTTCCTGGCAGCCGTGTGAAAAGGGAAAAATAAAGAATTAAATTTATTCTATTTTAAAGATATTTCTACCAGAGCATACGTTTTTACATGCTATTAATTTTATTTAATTCTACATTAAATAAATTATGAAATCTATGAATACAGACTGGTGGTAACCTAAATTAACAAAAGGACAGGGCTTAGAATAGTGGATCAAACTTCTTTGACCATGACCCTCAGTAAGAAACACATTTTTAAATTTTATTTATTTATTTATTTTAATGTTTTATTTATTTTTTAGAGAAAAAGAGAGCATGAGCAGTGGGGGGGGGGTGTCAGAGAGAGAGGGAGACACAGAATCAGAAGCAGGCTCTAGGCTCTGAGCTGTCAGCACAGAGCCCAGCGGGCGGCTTAAACCCACAAACCATGAGATCATGACCCAAGATGAAGTCGGACACCCAATCGACTGAGCCATCCAGGCGCCCCAAGAAATACATTTTAATGGGGCGCCTAGGTGGCTAAGTTGGTCAAGTGTCTGACTTCAGCTTGGGTCATGATCTCACGATTCGTGCGCCCGAGCCCTGCGTCGGGCTCCATGTCGGCAAAGCAGAGACTGCTTCGGATTCTCTTTCTCCCCATCTCTGCTCCTCCCCCACACATGTATGTGTGTGCACAATGGGCTCTCTCTCTCAAGGTAAATCAACTTAAAAAAACAAACAAACCATGACCCAATCAATACACATGTGATCATGAAACAGTGCTTAACGTTACCATCGTGATGTATCCAATTTCTATTTTTATTTTATTCTTGCTCATTTAAGAAAGGCTGATTCTAACACCCTGCTAACTTAATGATTTCTCAACCCATTAATGGTTTACTGCCACTGGAACCAAGCGTTCAACACATAGGCACTGACGTAAGATTTGAGGCAAAAAAACCCCAACTCATTAAACAGTCATTCTCAGCTATACAAGTTTAATTCCACCAAAACCACACCGTAAAACTGAGGGAGCTATGAATGAAGACTAACAAAACAAAGGTTCTCTGCACATCTGATACCCCACTGATGTGGGGACTGTCCCACTGACACATCAATGGTTGGCCAAAACACTCAGCAGCACCTCAGGACTCCCAGCCACTCCTGGGAAAAGCTAGACATACACGGGAGCGGCCTTCTGTCTTTCATGTGGAGCGCCCAATGCTAGCATTGTCAGACTGTGCTTTCTGAACCCAGCCCCAGTGAGAATAAACTTAATCACTTAAAAGAAGTAATTTCTGAGTTTCATATGAAAGATGGGCAGATACGGGCAGACTCAGTTTCCATGACTTCATGGGAACTGGGCACTCCACCACTGAATCATCTGCCCAAGAACTCTCTTGGAGGAGAGGCTGGGCTCTCGGTTCTTACCTTTAACAGCAGATGTGACCACGTCTTCTAAGATCTCCTTCACCACCTCCTGGGCTCCGTCATCAGTCCCTACACACACCCAGAGACATAAGCACATACATGTGGGTATTTCCAGGGAAAGCGAAGGAAGGAGCAGAAGGTCACATCTCAGGGGCAAAGAGGGCAAACAAGTCCTCTCGCCAACGAAAAACAGGTCCTGTACAATCTGGAAACTGAGGCAGCGTCTGCCATGATTTTGAGTCTCCCTCTGTGGGTCACTCTTCCTTCCAAAGTCACAGCCACGGGGCCAAGAGACCTCTCCACCACCCCCAGAGTTGGAGGTAGGAGCCAGATTTCATCCAGCTATACTGCTCAGCAGAACAAAAGACAGGGCTTTCTCTTGTGCCTTCACGTCCTGTACCCCAAAGCCTTGGGAAGTGACATGCCTCCTGCTGCCTCGACTACCCCACATGTCGCCCCCAGAACGCAGGATGAGGCTTTACTAAATGTGGTGCTGATTTACTAAATTTTAAATAAAATTATTCTGTACACTGTTAATACTTAAGTGGAAGAGCTTCAGCACTAGTTGTTTTTGTAGAAAACTAGTTTTGGGAGAACTAGTAAACAGGCCTAGACTGGACTTTTAGGAATAAACATTACTGACTTCTCAAACATCATACTAACCAAAAAAAAAAAAAAAAAATCACCACACTTAACAGAGCTAAAATTACCCTTTAAATTCTTCCTGAATGAGGACTTCCAATCAAGCCCTTATTTTTATGAGTTCTGTGCTTAACCCACAAGGTCCCAGAAAGCAGCACAACGTATTTTCATTTCCAGTGAGCACTTGACCCACTCAAACTACTTATTTGTTCCCTCCCCACACACACCCCAAGCTTTGCTGAGATGAAAACGTTGATGTTGTGTATGCTTTTCTTAGAGGGCAAAAAAGAACCTGAAAGAAAGTCAGTCTGCAGCCACAGTTACAATCCCCGGTACCCATGTCCTCATCGGAATGTGCTGTGACCATATTCAGGCATTCTTGTACCACCTCCACCATTTTCACGCATTAGTCGTATTAGTATATTACACATGTATATTTAACAGTCCTCTTTACGTTAACTCACCTTAAACAAGAATATTCACAAAACCACAGATTTCATGCACTATCTTTTCTGAATGCATGTAAAAATAAATATGTTAACTATTGAAATAAAAACTGTTTATGTATGGGCCACCTAAGACCCTCTCATCTACATGTGACAAGATGTTTCTAAGTTCCCTTCTAGCTCCAACACTCTCTGATGCTATGATTTAATACAATCATGATGACAGTTTCCAATCTCTATTGTACATTCCAAAGTCCCTCGTACACACTGAACACCTGAGGCACACCAGTGTGGGGAATACAACATTTTATTCGAGGAGTCATAGGCTGGGTGAGCTGGATCAGAGTTTGTAAAGTGGAGGCTGCAGGGTACACCTGGTCTGCAGGCAGGTGCTGGTTAGCTTACGCACTGCCCACAACCCCCCTCCCCAAACTAAGCTTTACTGAGGTATAATTGACAATTAAGATTTGTATATATTTGGGGTGCCTGGGTGGCTCAGTTGGATAAGCGTCCAACTTCGGCTCAGGTCATGATCTCATGGTTTGTGGGGTCGAGCCCTGCATCAGGCTCTGTGCTAATAAATAGCTCAGAGCGTGGAATCTGCTTCAGATTCTGTGTGTGTCTCTCTCTCTGCCCCTCCCCAACTCATGCTGTCTCTCTCTCAAAAATAAACATTTAAAAAAAATTGTATATACTTAAGGTACACAACTTGATGATTTGACATACATATACACTGTGAAATAATCACTACAGTCAAGCTAATTAACCATCCGTCACCTCACAGGTAACATTTTCTTCTGTTTTTGTGTGCAGTGAGAACACGTAAGATCTACACTCAACAAATTTCAAGTATACAACACAGTATTGTTAACTACGGTCATACTGCTACATCTTACATCTCCAGAACTCTGTCCCTCATCCCAACAAGCACCTCCCCTTTTCTCCAACCATCATGCTACATTCTGTGTCAATGAATCTGACTACTCTAGGCACCTCATCTATGTGGAATCACACAGTATTTGTCCTTTATTTAAAAACTGTTTTGTTCCTGAGACAGCACAAGCTGGGGCAAGGCAGAGAGAGGGGTACAGAGGATCTGAAGCAGGCTCTGCACGGAAAGCAGCGAGCCTAGTGTGGGACCCTGACTTATGAAACGGGAGATCATGACCGAAGCCCAAGTCGGCAGCTCAACCGACTAAGCCACCCAGGTGCCCCAGCAGTTATCTGTCCTTTTGTGACTGGCTTATTTCACTTCGCGTAATGCCCTACAGACCCATCCATGCTGTTACATATGGCAAGAGTTTCTTCTTTTTCAAGGCTGAATGATATTCCAGTGTGCGTGTGCAGGCATGCGTGTATGTCTGCACTTTATCCATTCATCTTTGGACATTTCGGTTATTTCTGTATCTTGGCTAATGTGAATAATGCTGAAACAAACATGAGAGTGCAGACATCTCTTCAAGATCCTGATTTCATTTCCTTTGGAGATATACCTAGATATAAAACTTCTGGACCATAAAGTAGTTCTATTTTTAATTTTCTGAGGGACCTCCATGCTGTTTTCCATATCGGCCGCACCGATTTACATTCCCGCCAACAGAGCACAAGGACTCCCTTCTCTCCAGTGCTCACCTAGCTCTTGTCTTTCACCTTTCTGATAACAGCCCTTCTAATAGGTGTGAGGTGATATCTCATCATGGTGTTGGTTTGCATTTCCCTGATGATTAGTGAAGCCGAGTACCTTTTTAAGTATCCGTTGGCCATTTGTATGTCTTCTTTTGAGAAATATCTATTCAGGTTCTTTGTCCATTTTTCAATGAGTTATTTGTTCTTTTTGCTACTGAGTGGTATAAGTTCCTTGTATATTTTAGATATTAACTTCTGATCAGATATATGGTTTGCAAATATGCTCTCCCACCCCACAGGGAACATTCAAACTCTGCTTATTTTTTCATTTGCTGTGCTTATGCAGGGTTTTTAAAAACATGTGAATTCGCTGTGAACATTTAAACACTGGGAGACATGTCATAAAAATCCAGATCTGGCTTCAGAAAAAGATTATGTGGCCACATCAGGCCACAGCAGCTGGACCCAGGAGTAAATGGCCCCTTCAGCCAGGGTGTGAATCTGCAGATGTTCTGGTGCCTTGGTCCTTGCCAAGGTCAACTGTCTCTCATCCACAGAGGACAGGTATTATCACAGTCAGCAGGAATGTGACATGTGTCTCTGTCAAGACTGGGGAAAAAGGGAGGCCGACAGTGCTGGGTATTTGAAAGACATCAGAGAGAAAATGTTCCCTGTGGAAATGACTTCAACATGGGGAGGAGGCGTGAAGGTTCCAGAGCCAGTGTGTCTGGTTCACGTCCCTGCTCTGCCACTTCCCAACGTGGGGACTTAGGTCACCTGACCCCCTCAAGCCTCAGTTCCCTCAGTAGCGAACAAGGACAATTTCCACAGCACTGACCTCGAGGGCCTAATGAGTATTCAATAAAAGTAATACTCAGAAAACGTTTCAAATAGCGCCTGCAGAGTGAGGAGCGGAAGGTTTATTTTTCTTAGGCCCACAGAGTGTGACTGTGGTAAGGTGCTCAGAATGTCCTCATGACAGAGGACTTCTCATTTCTGTCATCTGCCTGGCCCTGGAGACAAAGTCCACACTGAACTTTCCCAACCAACCACATGGAAAGCAGTTTCAGTTACCTCAAGCCACCGCTATCTTTCATTCTAAAGAATGTCCATCTCTACAGGGATCTTCCTTTTCCCTCACGGCAGTTTTCCATTTAAACCACATCAGGACCACCATTATTTGGAGGGATGACAGTGTTTAACTCATTTTCCTCCACAGGCTGGATCCATAATGGCGTCTGTGCAAATCAGAACATTCTCAGGCTAGGAAGGGGTGGGAGAGTCAGGAGGCCCTAATTCCAACAGAAGGTTCCTGCACAGGGAGCTGCTGACAAGCCCCCAGGGAGGTCCAGAAGTGGCGGGACTCCCCACAGTATCCGTGGACTGCTTCGTGTCAGCCTGGGGTAGGTTACAGAAGAGGCCTTTCTGGATGACCTAATAACCAGTGGGAAGTCTGCTGTGTTTAAGTTTCAAGCATGCGGTCAAAATGTCAGGAAACCAAATCAAATCAAATTCTTGTAAGGTTCAGAGTATAACTTAAAAAACTCTGGTTTCTGGGGCACCTGGGTGGCTCAGTTGGTTAAGCATCCGACTTCAGCTCAGGTCATGATCTCATGGTTCGTGAGTTTCAGCCCCGCATCGGACTCTGTGCTGGCAGATAGCTCAGAGCCTGGAGCCTGCTTCAGATTCTGTATCTCCCTCTCTCTCTTACCCTCCCATGCTCACGCTGTCTCTCTCTCTCTCAGAAATAAAACATTAAAAAACAACAACAACACTCTGGTTTTGCTGGTTTCCTGGGATGGCAAGCAGTCACCTCTTGGCCATCACTGATTAGGCACCAGATCCTGCCTGTTTCACAGCCTCTGTCATGAAGAGGGTCACCTTGAATAGGTTCAGATGAAAGAAAGCCTTGCTGCCATTCCCTCCCTAGCCAGCAGGAGAATAACCCCCACGGTTGGGACCGTCAGGTACTAACTTGTCCCCTTAGCCCTAAAAGAGCTCTAATTTTGTTTTGGAAGGGGCTGTCCCCAGATTCCAGGCCATCCTAGCAGAGAGGGTAGCCATCTGACCAAGTTCCAGCCAATGAGGCATAAGCATAAATTACGGAAGACTGCACCAGGTTCCAGAAAGGCTCCCTAGAAAGGGGCATAACTCAGCTGGGAGTCCTGTAGTCCCACCCTCTTCCTCCTTCCTGCCTAGAGCAAAATGACAGCATCTGGAACCACGAGGTAGCCTGGAGGATGAAAGTCACATACTGAGAATAACTGGGGAAAAAATGGAGGGAATCTGACACAGACCCTCCCACATCCCTGTTTTCTGTCGAGTGAAGCAGGGACCAGGAGGAATGGGGGGAGGCAGGGAAGTAAGATGCATTCACTCATTCATGCAGTTAACAGACTGAGTGCCTATGTGTTTGGCACCATTCCAGGCGTTTGGCCTAGATCACTGTTTAAAGCAAAATCCTTATCCTCATGGTGCTTACGTTCTAGCTGGGATAGTAAATAACTATACAAGCTGTATGCTACAGCGCTAGGGAAAAAGGAGAGTGGGAGGCGGCGGATGTGGAATTGGAAGGGACAAATGTGAACACATGGTGACAAGAACACACGACATGCCTGTGTCCTAGAAACTGGGGTTTGGTTGTGCCCAACGTCCAAGCACGTGGTGATACTGAAGGGAAACAATGAGGGAACATAGCTGTTTGCTGTCACATTCCAGCCACATGCCAGTATGGTTCCTCAACAGGAAGGAATACATTAGGCAACTTCCTGTTGCAAAATAAATGTCCATCGTACAAATGCTGTAACCCGGTGAGCTGAAGCCTCCCTGCCCAGAAGCCTGTGTCAGCAACAGGTCAGAAAGGAGGGGGTCTGGGGGTACATTCTGTTATTTTTATAGAGTGTTGTCCTGAGTCAATTTTTGTTTTCTCCACATACAAAAAATTAAAATTCCTAAAGCAGAGGATCGGGTGCTAACATGGTAAACAGGCTCACATTACTCCACAGGACCACGCCTACCACCTTCACATCTGGTTACCATCTTAACTGTTGGCAATTGTTCTGTAACCCCCCCTTTTTTAAAAATAATTTTTAAAATGTTTATTTATTTTTGAGAGAGAGAGAGAGAGACAGAGTGCAAGTGGGGGGAGGGGCAGAGAGAGAGGGAGACACAGACTCTGAAGCAGGCTCCAGGCTCTGAGCTGGCCCAATGCAGGGCTCGAACTCACCAACTGTGAGATCATGACCTGAGTTGAAGTCAGACACTTAACCAACTGAGTCACCCAGAGCTCCTGTAACTCCTTTTTTAAGCTGAAACTTACTTGCACGTTAATTACAGCAAACACTTAACACAGATCCCAGGGCCAGATACCAGTCTTATTTGAGTCTCACAGACCTGCAGGGCAGGTACTGGCTGTAGACTCATTTTACAGATGAGAAGCCTGAGCTCAGAGAGGTTAAAGATTCTCCCAAGGTCACAGAGCTACTACATGGCAGAGTCATGGTCTGAAACCTGGCTGTCTGATCAGAATCTCCATACTGGTTGGAAAGAGGACAGCTTTTATTTAATGTATAGTACTTAGAGATTGGGTTGTTTTTCCCTTAAAGAATGAAATGCAACAAGAAAAAGTGAGCTAAGAAATCTTTAAACACACAGGTATTTATGTACCTACCATAGCTACTCATTTGCTGTATAAATGTAAAAATGCTAATTAATGTCTTGTGCCTGGTGGGAGTCAAAAAGTCAGGATCTTAAAAGAAAACAAGGAGTGGGGGGGCTGGGGGGCTCAGTCAGTTAAACGGCCAACTTCAGTTCAGGTCATGATCTCATGGTCCATAAGTTTGGGCCCTGCGTTGGACTCTGTGCCGACAGCTCAGAGCCAGGCGCCTGCTGCAGGTTCTGTGTCTCCCTCTCTCTCTGCTCCTCCCCCGCTCACGCTCTATCTCAAAAATAAACATAAAAAAAAAAAAAAGACAAAAAAAGTGACTGCTACTGAGTACAGGATTTCTTTTGGGTGTAATGAAAATGGTCTAAAATTGACTGCAGTGATGACTGCACACTCTGTGAATATACTAAAAATAATTGAATTGTACATTTTATTTATTTTTTTTAATGTTTTATTTATTTCTAGGAGAGAGAGAGAGGAGAGAGAGAGAGAGAGAGAGAGAGCGCGCGCCCCCCCGCAGGGGAGGGTCAGATAGAGAGGGAGCCACAGACTGAAACAGGCTCCAGGCTCTGAGCTGGCAGTCAGCACAGAGCCCGATGCAGGGCTCGAACCCACGAACCGCAAGATCATGACCTAAGCGAAAGTCGGACACTTAACCGACTAAGCCACCCAGATGCCCCTGAATTGTACTTTTTAAACAGGTGAATTTACAGTATGGGAACTGTATCTCAATAAAGCTGTTTTTTAAAAGAATTGACAAGAATAGGCAGGCAATGAGGAGGAGTGTAATGGACAAATGCAGGTCCCCTCGGGAGACTGCTGGCTGTGCCCCCAAATACACATAAGCTAGCATTATCTCGGGTTCTAAAATCTCATTTTGTGACTTTAAAAGAGCAATCTAATGTATGACTTGGACAAGCTGATAAGATTTACCAAGTGACTACTGATTTATCAACTTAGGATGAAAAACTTCTAAGGCGAGAGAGAGGCTCAGATCAGTTGGCGAACTGTCTCCATCTACGCAAATTTCAGTGCGGGAGGCGAGCGACCCCAGGGCAGCCGTGGGCAGGGTTCTTGGGGAAGGAGACAGGAAAATGTATCTGGAGTCCCAGTGACCGGCTAGCGAGGGGTGGCTCCCGTGGCCCCGCAGAAGGCAGGCTGTGTTATCTCCAGCACAGAGGCACCAGAGCCCGGGCCTTGGAGTGGCCGCACCGGCCTGGACTCGGGCCCAGGGCACAGCCTCCCAGCACGGGCACCTCCACCACCTGCCTCTCACGCAGTCCTTCCTCTGGCTTCTCTGGCTGCTCAACCCCTTCTTCTGAAGGAGCGGTTCTTTCTTTAGAGCCACATATTAAGAACCAGAACCAGAAGCCACTCACTCTTTTTCAGTGTTAACAGGCCACTTCCATTCTGACCCACTATTTGCAGGTTTGCTGTTGGATTCTTACAGGTGGTCTGATTCCCACATTCTTGGGGGAAGCCTTGCAGGGGACATCAAGTACTGGCAACAAAATCCACAGCAATATACTGAGTACAAATCATTCTTTGTTACTGCAGAATTTTAAGTTACTGTGTTCCTGCAAAAGCATATTTTAGACGTTTTTTTCCCCCATTCATTAAAAAAAAAATGTGTTTATGGAGACTCTGCCATGAGTGCCGGGCACATTCAAGTGTTGGGAATGTAGTGGTGAGCAGAGTGGTCTAGATCTTGGCCCAGGAATAAGTGAACGTAAATTCTTCAGTGCTCTCAGGTAACGATGAGTGCTATGAAGGACATGAAAGAGGCTGATGGGGCAGAAGCAGTGGCAGCTTTGGAGAGGGCGATCAGTTCGAACAGAGACACTTGAAGATAAAGGGGGTGGGGCGGGGAAGGGGTAGGAGGTGCAAAGACACCAAGAGCAAGGGTGGCACTTTCAAGACAGAAACCTGCCCGCACACTGCGTGGCAAGCATGGGGGAAAGAGGTGCACGAAGGGGACAGAGAGGTGGGCAGGAGCTGGGTCACAAAGGGCCTCAGAAGCCACGGGGCAGGGCGGGCACAGATTTCACTCTAAATGGGATACAATGGGAAATTACCATAGTGTTGGGGGGGGGGGGTGAAGGGCTGGATCTAATTCATGCTTTTAAGACCTCACTTTGGCTGCCATGTAGAAAATGGGCTGTAGTGGAAGCACTTTCATGCAGTTAAAGAGACATTTGCATCCGCACAGCTATGCTTACTACCTACTGTGTGTTTAAATATTAATACTTATTGATTGTCCACAGCCTGATAAGGGTTACAGTAAAAACCTGGTCCTTTCTTTGAGAGCTTAAGAAGGCCAAGATGGTGACAGATACATAGGGTGGGCCAGTAGTTCTGAGCACCCTCCCTGGGACACAAGACAGCAGGACTGAGGAGACAGCAACTCTGTGCTCACCCCGAGGCACATGCCATTCTTAGCAGTAACTTTCTCTTTCTCTTTTGTCCTTTCCTGGAGTAAAGATACAGAGAGGCCTTCCAGTCACAGCACTTGGTCTGTTCCTGCGCAGGCCATGGGCTCTGATAAACAGAGGAACGAAACCTGCTCAGATGTGTGTGCTTTCACAGAACACACTACCAACAGAAACTGCTATCCATAGTGGGACACAGAAAGAGGTGAGATAAAATGTAAGGATGGGTCAGATATTTAATGTACACTAAGCCGCCAGAGTGAAGAATTACTGGACAGAAATCACTGGGGAAGGTACATTTCTGAAAAAAATACGAATTTGAGAACTGGTTCATACAAATTGTCCAGGGAAACATGCAAACCTCCAGAAGTAATCTGATGATAATCCAACCCACCATTTCATGCTTAATGTTTCATTTACTTGAAGACTATAATCAGGTGTGGTTTATCTCTTTCATTAAAAAAAAAAGCGAATGAAAACATGCAATGTACTAGGTCACAGAGGGAGAAAACAAAGCTGTCTGTCCACCTATATGCCCACCTACTCATCACCTTCTTGCTTCTTTCACAGATGTGCAGGAGTAGCCACCACCTACCAGGCTGTGGGCACGGTGCAGAGTCCCATGGATATGTGACGTGACAGATGAGGTCTCCCTGTCCCCTCAGGGTGGATAAGGCAGGCACTGAGTAACTAACTACCCCAACAATTAACTACTGGGAGATAAATACTCCAAACTGAACCCGTGGCACGGAAGCTGACATCAAGAAGCAGCAGCTTGATGCGTTCCAGGGACTGTTTCAAGAAAAGCACACAGCTGACACCAGACATGAGACACTGACTCTCTGGCTGTGTTCAAGAGAAAAGTGACAGGGGAAGGAAAGGCCCAGAAATAGACAAGCGGCTCTCAGAGGTTTCCTGCAGGTGTTACCAGACTCCTTCAACTGTCCCTCGGACACAAGAGGGGTACCTCTCACAGTGGGAAAGGGACAGTGCCCAGGACGTACCTGACAGCGACGGGCCTCTGTCTCCGGGTGCGTCTCCATTCTCTGAGGTCTCTTTTCCAGAACCACTCATGACATGTTCGCCGTTAGTTAAATCTGTCTTTTCAGGAGTCGTTGGTTTGCTTTGTGCCTGGCTCTGCTTCAAATGACTGACCTTTGGAGACACTGTTGCGGCTTGGATCACAGGGGACTGGGGTTTCGACTGGACTGGTTTTTCCCATTCTCTGGCCTCCTGCAACTAAAAGGCAACAACAAAAAAAAAGGTTCACTCTAAACGGTCCCAGCAGTGAGGCACCTGGCTGGCTCGACTGGTGGAGCATGCGACTCTTGATCTCAGGGTTGGGAGTTCAAGCCCCACACTGGGTGCAGAGATTACTTAAAAATTATAAAATCCTAAAAAAAAAAAAAAAGGTCATTTTGAGAAGGATCAGAAAATAAGCTAGCCTGTTGCTTAAAAAAAAAATCCAAATGGGAAGATAACATTTTAAAAAGGAGATAAATTCTTTTGATAAAAGTCAGAACAAATTTTGAATGCCGATTCCAAAATTCATGCCAGATTCTCTGCCTTTTAAAGCAAGAACAAAAACAGAATTTAGGGGAAGAAGGGATAAACTTTAAGGTGAAACAGTTCACATACCAGAAGATGTTCCACCCCCGGCAGCAGGTAACAGCCACCACTTACCACTTGGTTTTCCATGCGGGTGAAAATGACGTTCAGCATCTGAGTAAGGGTAGCCTTGGCAGTGGTTTGATTGATGAGATTTTTGCTGGCCAAATAGATATTGTAACATGTCCTAACTGTCTGCAGGATAGTGCCCTCATGAATTTCAATGTGTGGGGATGTCACCGCTGTGAGAAGAGCCTAAAACAAAAATCCAGAACCTTTACCTTCACAAGCACCCACCTGCCTCCCATCCTTACACAGCCAAACTTTTATACAGGGTTTGGCCTTGGTTTGGTTTCGTACATTTTAAGATGGCTCTGCAAACCAAAACTTCCCGTTGCTCTGAGTTTAAAGATAATTATTCACTTTATAAAACCCAGATCACTTGACGTTAAGCTGTGTTGAAGGCGGCTTTCTACCAGCTTACTTTTTTAAAAGCCAAAAATACAGACCACTCTCGGGGCGCCTGGGTGGCTTAGTCGGTTAAACGTCCGACTTTCGCTTAGGTCATGATCTCGCGGTTCGTGGGTTCGAGCCCCGCGTCGGGCTCTGTGCTGATTGCCAGCTCAGAGCCTGGAGCCTGTTTCAGAGTCTGTGATTCCCTCTCTCTCTGGCCCTCCCCACCTCATGCTGTCTCTATCTCTCTCCTAGAAATAAATAAAACATTAAAAAAAGATATTTAAATAAGAAAAAAAAATACAGACCACTCTCTCAGGAGGGAAACTTGCTCTGACTCAATCTCGCTTATAATAATCACAAAATATACAGGTTCTGATAGGCGGTCAGTGTCCTGGTTCCCTGGAGGGTTTCCAAGAGAGTTTTGGGAGTGGCCAACATGGAGTCATCCTACACAAAGCTGATACAGGTAGGATTTAAGATCTGGATTGTTGGCAACACCCATCCTGATCCTATTCTCCCAACAAGCAGCTGGTACACTCCTGGCAGCAGAAATGGAATGGAACAAGGAAATGGAATGGGGGGTGGGGTGCAGGACAAGGGGCAGACTGGTGTTAAGATTATCAACAAGGACCCACTCAGAAATGGCAGGCTGGGAATCCAGAATTCCAAGGAGAAAGACCGGGAGATTTCAGGCCGATCCAATTGACAAGCAATTTACATTGTTATTAGCGGAACTGTTTACTCTGAAAACACACCTGGTTCCACTCTTCTTGTTTCAGTCTGGGCTAATAAATTCTGACACTTAACAAAAGATCTAAGTGATGCTTACAGTCTTCTGTTATAGCTCAGCACCACCTGAGACAACTAACACATGGTAAATTAGAAATTCAAATTCCCAAAGGAGACTGGCTTTCTTATTTAAAATCCAGATCAGGCAAACAGACAGAAATACCTTAATTATTTGTAACTGAACCCCTTCATCGGTCTGAGGGCCCTGAAAACAGTTGCAAACGGTTTCAACAATCCTGTCGATAAGCCGCTTCCCGGGGGCTCCGCTGTCGGGGGCGTTGCCGGTGATGTGCCCATAGGCGATGAGTTTCTATGCAGAAAGAACAGAAGGAAAAGTTTCTGCCTGACCAAGACTGAGGCTGCTCCTGGCAGCAAAAGCCGTGCTTAACTTCTGGTCTCCGCTGATCCCTCTGTTCCCTGGGTGCACGGTGGCATAGCCACCCTGTGGGTGCAGCGTTCAGCCTATCTCCCATGCAGAGGAGCCTCAGGACGGTGAGGCGGTGTCCAGTGGAACAGGCAAGGTATACCACAATCGCCAGTACACTTCACACACAACCACTAGTGTGAAGGAGGAGGGACTAAAATCTATACAGAATAGAGACAGGAAGTCATCAGTAGGAAACAGGCAGTGATTACTCATGAGCCCAGCGTTTCTTTCTGAAGTGATAAAAATAGTCTAGAATTTGATCGTGGTGATGGCTGCATACCTCTGTCAATGTACAAAAATCACTGAACTGCACACTTTCAATGGGTGGCTTGTGTGCATGTAAATCTTATCACCAGCTGTTAAAAATCCGTATGCACACATTTTTCTTTTTAAAAGGAAAGATAACATCGGAAACAACTGATCGTGTGTCTTGCTTAAGGGGGACCTCAAAATTCTGCACCTATGTCATCAGAGGTGTGTCAATCCCGTGGCTGAAGAGGTGAGGGGTCACTCGGGCCACGCCCTCTTGGTCAGGCGACCGAGTAGGTGGGACAGGGGCTGTGCCACCTCACTCGTCACCTGGATTTCACCACAGAGAACCTGAAAGCTGGAAAGGATCCCAAAGGTCAGGGGCAGGATGACTTCCAAGCCTGTCTGAGAGTCACAACCACCTGAGGGAGCCCATTACATATACAGATTCCTGGACCTCAACCCAGACATACCAAATCCTCACTTCTGGGGTAGAGCCTGGTGATCGGTATTTTTCTCCGAGCCATCCAGGTTATTCGGATGGCTGACCAGATAAAAGAATCACTCATCTGACACAACCCCTCTAGGATATGTGCCTCCTAAGGCATTCTCTGCTTCCACTGACTTAAAGACTCTTTAAAATGCTTTTCTGTTGTTTAACCTTTCTGGCTCCTGATCTGTCATATCCTTGCCTGTAGGCACACAAAATGACACCAGGTCCTGAGATTCTCTACAGTGCTGCCACCCTGGTGCTGCGACGACCAGAGGCTCCCATCCTCACTAGTCTCCCCCTTCGCCGACTGTGCCAGCAGCGCCATTCAGGAAGCCGAAACAAACGAGAGAGCGCGGCTGGGAGTAGAACACGATACTGCCAGATCACATGACTGACTGAGCCGGAGAGGCTTGCACAGTCTCTGCTCATCAAGTCCAGCCCCAGAGGTCACCACACAGGGGCAGGGGGCGGGGGCAGGAGTGGGGAAGGTGCGAGGGGGGGCTGCTAATATGTGTTTCTGAAAAACAGCTCAAGATGCCCTTTACCTCATTCCCCCCCGCTGCACATGCAGGCTGGCGAGGCAGGCTGGCGAGGAGGGGGCAGCGCTGGCTGCCTGGTGAGTGAGCTCTGGTTCCTGACGCTGCTTATGCCTCACTCCTAACGGGTGTGTAAGCCTATGTGGAGCACTGGGTTATGAGAGGGATGGTTATGAACTCCTCAATGGGTGTGTTAACAAGTGGGACCCACAGAACCCCACACTGACGCTGCAAAGCAAGGGCGGAGGGGATGTTTGATTCAAATACGAGAAAGGACTAGAAGTAGCCTCTCTCCCTTACAGACTCCTGAGAGGGCACATTTCCCTTCAAAGTTTAAAGCACCACTGCACCCCCTTGTCTGTGCAGTGACATGGGGCAGAGGAAAGAGTTCCAGTGACCTTCCAGTTCAGCCCTCTCTCTCCTTGTGCTAGATGCTGTTCTGGGCACTGGAGGTACAACAGGGAGTAAGATGGTCCTTCTTCTCACCGAGCGTGTACTCTTATGGGCAGGGGCAGACCAAAGCTAAAAGTCCTGGCTGGGATCTGCAGAGCCCTGTCTGATCTGTAGGCATCGTTTTCTTTTTTTAATTTTTTTTTTAATGTTTATTTCTGAGAGAGAGAGGGGAAGAGAAAGGCAGCGTAAGCAGGGGAGGGCCAGAGCGAGAGGGAGACACAGAATCTGAAACAGGCTCCAGGCTCTGAGCAGGCTGTCAGCACAGAGCCCAAAGCGGGGCTCGAACCCACGAACCGTGAGATCATGACCTGAGCCAAAGTCGGATGCTTAACCGACTGAGCCCCCCAGGTGCCCCTGATTTGTAGATATCTTAAAAAGAGCAAGCTGAAGTGATCATGCATAAGACTATCTCATTTCTGGAAAACACAAACGTGTGTGTGTTTGCATGCACCCGTGCATTTCTGTCAACATACAGGAAAAAAGCCTGGAAACGTATCAGAGGCCCAGCAGCATGAACGCGCTTGGCAAGCTCACTTGAGGAAAGTGCTCTGCACGGTGAGTGGGGTGGAAAGTTACTGGCAGGTTTAAGCAAAGGATTAACATGATGTGATGGGTTTCTAAAGGCTCCCAGTTCCCGTGTGGAGAACAGGCTGGAGGGCGACGGGCGAGAAGCAGGGGACCAGTGTGGAGGCTACGGAAGCTGTCCAGGAGGGAGATGCTGGTGGCTTGGACTCTGGAAGGGAGACAGAGATGGAGGGTAGAAATTCCTGCTTTACTCCTTGTCAAACCAATGGGATGGGAAGAGGCAAGGGGAGGGAGGCCTCTGGGCAGCTGGCTCACTGACCCTGTGTCTAAGGAGGCTGTCTGCACAGGGATGTTCACTGTCACCCTATTTGTCCATGCCCCTCAAGAGAGTGAGAGATAAGTAAAATGGTGGTATTACATATCATGTGTCTATCAAAAGGAATGCCCTGTATCTGCATGTAGCAATACAGCCAGATCTTAAAAGCACTGTTGAATGTAAAAAGCTGCAGAACACCTGAAACTAATACTATAGGTCAACTACACTTCAATACTAAACATTCTTTTAAATTATTTTAAAGAAAAATATTAAATACACGACGGTAAAGAGTGAAGACACGGAAGAAACTGTGCAGGAGCAACATGGCTGATCTGTGTTTGACGAACACTGAGTAGTCCTATTCGGGCCCCGTCATCACCTACGTAGCAGACGACACTGCTGTCACTCTGCGCCTGAGGACTCTGGACCCTGGAGAGGCTAAAGAACTTGTCTCAGTGAAGTGTGAAGCCAGTATATAAATGCTAAGCCATCTGTGAGCCAAGTCTGTGCTCTCAGCCTTGACTTATCTGGCTTCTTTATGGACAAAAAGTTGTCTTAGGTTGGGGTCATACAAAGTTACTGATATTTGAGTTTTTCAGTACGTGAGAATGACAACTTCATGTGGTTCAACATTAAAATGAGAAGGAAATGCCACGTATCCAACTAACATTCTAAAGATGAAAATAAATTAGGGAAACGTGTCAAATTCATAAAATAAAAATCTACTACCCACAGGCAAGAAAGAAACAATGAAGAAGAAAGGAAAAAAAGTGTATGACCTACATAGGCAACTGGGTTTGGGGCTAGCAGTCGAAGGAACTTCAGTCTTATCTCTCTCTCTCTTTTTTTAAGTGTTTATTTATTTATTTTTGAGAGAGACAGAGTGCAAGAGGGGGAGGAGCGCAGAGAGAGGGAGACACAGAATCCAAGGCAGGCTCCGGGCTCTCAGCACAGAGCCTGACGCGGGGCCCAAACTCACAAACCTTGAGATCGTGACCTGAGGTGAAGTTGGGATATTTAACTGACTGAACGCCCCTAGTCTTTTTTTTTTTTTTTAATATATTTTTTATTTATTTGTTTGTAGGAGAGAGAGAGAGACAGCATGAGCAGGGGAGGGTCAGAGAGAGAGGGGGATACAGAATCTGAAACAGGCTCCAGGCTCCGAGCTGGCAGTCAGCACAGAGCCCGACGCGGGGCTCGAACCCACGAACCGCGAGATCATGACCTAAGCGAAAGTCGGACGCTTAACCGACTAAGCCACCCAGGCGCCCTGAACGCCCCTAGTCTTATCTTTAAAGTTCTAAAAAAAAAAAAAAATGTTTAACAGAGAATGTAATCATATACAACTTTGATAATTATGAATGGGTTTTTTTTTAATGTTTATTTATTTTTGAGAGACAGACAGACAGACAGAACATGGTGGGTGGGTGGGGGGATGCAGAGAGGGAGACACAGAATCTGAAGCAGGATCCAGGCTCTGAGCTGTCTGCACAGAGCCCGATGCAGGGCACAAACTCATAACTGTAGATTCATGACCTGAGCTGAAGTCGGGTGCTTAACCAAACGAGCCACCCAGGAGCCCCTAAGAAATATTCCTTTAAATGCTCAGAGCAGAATGTGGATACGTCTGCAGCTGTCTTCAATTTGCCTAAACCAACCTTTACCCCTGGACACTGGTCTTCCATTTCCACAAGGGAAGTTACCTCCCCCACACTGGGAAAAGCCAGTCAAACAGGCTTTGCAAGGGCAACCTCCAAGGGGACATGAATTTCATTCAGTATCACAGGCAGTACTGGGTCACTTTCTAATGTCATAAAAAGGACAACACAATTTGCATTTTGTATACTAACCAAAGAAATTCAAGCGTACCTATTAAATTATAGAGAACTTCCATTCCTAAAAAGAAACAAGAAAAAAAAAAGAAGGGGTAACCACATGTCATAGGCCTCAAGTCACTCTTAAATTTACAACTCAAGTCAGACAGTGGGCTGAAGTAGAGCAGGATGTCAGTGTTTCCATTCCAGAGTTCTACAAACAGACTATTTCCAGGAAAATATAGAACATAAAATATAAACAACATATTTTTAATCGAAGAGGCCAAAACCACAGGGTAATAGGAGGGGTGGTCAGCAACCTTTTTCTGTAAAGAACCAAATGTTTAGGCTTTGCAAGTCATCTGGTCTGTTCGAACAACTCAACTCAGCTGTAGCAGTGGGAAAGCAGCCAGAGGTAACACATTAACAACGGGCACAGCTGTTGCTGTGGACTGAATATTTGTGTCCCCGTTCCGACGCTGAAGCCTTACCCCCAAAGAGACGGTATTAGGAGGAAGAGCCTCTGGCCTACAAGAAGAGACCAGAGATCTAATATGCACTCTCTGCCAGGTGAGAACTCGGCTGACAACCCAGGAGAGGGCTCTTAAAGGAACTGAGTCGGCTGGCCTCTGATCTTGGACAGCCCCGCCTCCGGAACTGAGAGAAGTACATGCCTCCTGCTTAAGCCACCCAGTCTGTTCTGTTAGGTCAGCCTGAGTAGACGCAGGCAGCCGTGTTCCAATAAAATATCATTTACAAAGGCAAGCAGCAGGCCAGGTTTGGCTTACAGCTGTAGCTTAAGGACCCCTGATTAAGAATTCAGACAGGGTGGGGAGAGTCCTAGATGCCCACTCAATTCCACCACTTCCTGGGCAGGGGAGCTCAGTTGGGTGGTCACTTTATTCTTTAAGCCTCTGTTTCCTCCATTCTGAAATGAGGATGTGAGTTAAGTAACCAGAGGGGGGCTGACAAGATCAGACACGATGCTGCAGACAGAGTGGACAGAGAGCTTGGCCCAAGGCCCAGCATGGGCTGAGTACTCGACACATGTTAGGCACCATTCTTCGCAAGTCAGTAATGTTAACTCTCAGCACCAGCTTCAGAACTAAACCATAACATGAGAAGGAAACAACTAGAGTTAAACTTATGCCAAATTTCCTCAGAAAATTTCACGGCCACAAATATTTTAGGATAGAAGCAGGACTTGGGACTGCCATTTAAGAATTCTTGGCTCACAGTATGTTTCACATAGGACAATCTGTACAGAATTATGTTGAATGAGAAAATGGCTTTTCATTTGGAAGAACTGCTTCCATGAAGAAACTGTCACCCAACTTTCAAGCACAGACATATCAAGGAAGCGAGATTAATAGAGTAAATATTAGACTACAGATGCCAAAAACGTGGCATGCCCACTGCCACTTGGCAGTCCTGTGCCTCAGCAGACAGAACCAATCGATCACAGTCCTTTCTCAAAAAACCCAGATGAAACTGCAGATAGCTTTTCAACACAGCTTCTGAGCAATTATAGAACCTGTTCACTATACCTGCTCTAGAAAGTACTGGTAAACTGTGGGCCTCTGAATAGGATTCTTTAATTTATCAAGCTTTTTTCATTGATGCAGGTTGCTTGCTGGGGTTAAGAATCAAAGTGAGGTAACCACAAACCTCAGGAGTAGATCGTAAGAACAAATACAAGAATGCTGGACCAGGAGGAATTAAGAAACCCAAGTTGTAGTTCTGTTTCTGACTCTCATGCCTACTTATTATTGGACAAGTCACCTTAACTTCCCTACTCCTGCTTCTTCATCAATCAAAGGTAATTTATAACAAGGTCACTGTGGCTCTAACACAGTCGGTCCTCATCGGTCCCGGATCCTGTATTTGCAAATGTACCCACTCACTAAAATTTATTGGTAAGCCCCAAATCAATACTTGTGGTACTTTTATAGTCATTTGTGGGCACTTGCAAAGCAGGGAGAAAACTGAATGACCCGGTGCACACGTTCCCAGCCAAGGTCAAACACGGAGACATTCTGTCTTCTCGTTTCAGCTCTTACACTATAAGCAGTGTCTTTTCTGTGGCCTCTTTCATGCCACGTTTTTTGTTTTGTTTTGTTTTGTTTTTGCATTTCTGTTCATTCTGTTAGGCGTTTTTTGCCATTTAAAATGGCCCCTAAACATACTGCTGAAATATCTGCCGTTCTTAAGACCAAGAATGCAATGATAGGCCTTACGGAGAAATACACTTTTGAGATCAGCTTCGTTCAGGTGTGTGATTGTGCTTTAACCGTGAAGTCAACATTAATGAATCAATAACATATATTAATAAATAAGGTGTCTTTAAGCAGAAACACACAAAGAACAAACTTATGTACTGACTTATGTACTGATCGGTTGATGAACATGTTGAGGCTCACAGGAACTTTAGTCTGTATTTCCTGTGGGAAAAATGGTTCAGTATCCACTTATTTGGGATTCACAGGGACTTTAGGGAATATTACCACAAATGATGAATATTGCTTGTATCTATTTCTCTACTTGATATTATGAATTTTAATGCCATCAAGAAAGAGGTGGCATAAAACTACCACACATGCCCATATATACCAACTATTCCAACAAATCCTAAAGGTTTCGGTTAGAAAAACACACGTAAGAGAGTACAAGAAAACATTTCTAGGGAAACATATTCTTCTCTTGGCTGAGGAGGTCCGACCTCTCACCGTCCCCTCCCTTGCGAGACCTCCATGACGGGTATGCTGGACTGCTCCCCCTGCACTGCCTCGAAGCCACAGTCCCTGCAGAAGGACCCCCTACGGTGTGGGGAGAGCCCCCCTGATACCAGCAAGCTTAACCCCCAGTACCTGCAAGCAGTCGAGAGATGTGCTGACCACCCGGGGGGACTTGGACTGGCAGGCGAGCTCAAACGGAAGGAAATACTTGTCGGCTTCGATGAAATTTGCCTTCGGTGGTGCGGCAGCGCCAAGTCTTGGGAAGAAGCGGGAGAGGCCGGAGACGGGAAATGAAAACAGTTTGCTTTTCTACACCTCACTCTAATTTCCCGTCCCACTTGATATCATTCGACTGAAAGTGCCTGTGAACTGTATCTGTGGGGCCGGCCAATTAAAACTGAAACACATGCATTAGGACAAAATTGCCACATGCAGAGAGCAAGGTCTCTGACTAATAAGCCATGTCAACAGCATCCAGGAATCCTGGCATCGGCTACGTCGGGGCCGCTTTTCTGAAACATGACCGTGAAGACGACGAGCAGCCGCTTCCAGGGCAAGCTGTCCTCCTGCCTAAGGAAGCGGGACACGGAGGGTAAGGGCTCTGCCTCGTCTGTCGAGAAGACGTATGGCAGCACTGACCTGATCTTCTTTACGCTTTCCTGCAAATGTGCAGTCACCGAGTCGGTAACCTGTTACCCCAGCATCTGTTCAAACACACACAGAGTCGTGCCCTGTGCCGGCACTGTGCTAGGAGTGTGTGTGGTGCCCGTGAGATAAGAGATATGAGAAAACACGCACAGAGAGGGCTTCCTGGGGCCACTACCTACCCCCTTGATACTGTATTTCAGCCAGGAGAAGCGCTTACCTCTGCTTTTCTATTTCTGCTTTAATTTCATCTGGTGGGGAAAAAAGAAGGGCACGTTAAGAGAATGCAATAATTATATAAAAGAAAACTTTACTGAAAGATTTAGAAAACATTATAAAGAGTGTTTATGAGATTTTTAAGAATGAAATACTGATAGGAAGTTATAAAAAGTGATTACTTTTTAAAATACTTTTAAAATAATAACAGCTAACACGTACACAGCAGCTCTGTTGTGCTAGGCATTGCTCTAAGTACTTTACATACTTTTAGTTTACTGAACCCTCAAAACAATCCTATGAGGCGGGGAGTGTTTATCTCCATCTAAGCTACAGCAGGCCTTCTCAGCCAAGACACTCCTGACGTCTGGGGGCAGCTAATCCGCTACGGGGCTGTCCCGAGCACTGCAGAATGTTGGCAGCATCCCTGGCTTCTACCGGCGGGATGGCCAGTAGCAGCCCTCTGTGGTCTGCAAAACCAGAAATGTCTCCAGACACTGTCAAGTGTCCCCTGGGGCAAAACTGCCCCGCTTGAGAATCACAGGTTTAGATAAGAAACCAAGGCACAGAAAGGTTAGGTAACCTGCCCCCTGTTACAGATCAGGAACTGGGGAACCAGAATCTGAATCCAAGCATTTTGGCCCATGGTCCAATGTCCCTATTGTGCAAAATGCATGTTAAGGATAGCTACCACAATATGATGGTAATGCTGTAACATTTCAGCTGTGCAAAAATATGTATAGAAGATTGGCAACAGATGTGACAAAAAGCTATGTTAGTAGAATGACTATTCTTTTTTTTTTCACGTTTTTTGTAAGCAGATATACTTTGTTAGTTTTACAGCGAAGCTTTTTTTAAATTGTGGCAAACACACATAAAAGTTACCATCTTAACCATTCTTAAATATACAGTTCAGTATATTCAGTACACTCTTATTGTTATGCTAAGGTATACAAAAATTTTTATGAATTAGTAAAACATCTTTACCATGGAGGTTATAACAACTACGCAGTTAGGGTTTCAGAAATAAAGTGTCATTATCACAAATCACAATCTTAGGTGGTCTTTTCTCCAGGAGAATGAGGTTCTGTGCCCTTGCAGTAACAGAACACCCATCTAAATACAGACAGAATTCTCCCCCGTTCTCTTGGTCAAATGTATCCCTGCACATTAGGCTTCACGGGCTCGACATTATCATCAAGCCAGGCCACTGAAGTAAGTCTGCCATGTACTCAGGTAATCCTCAAAAGCAGACTTCTTTATACAATCTGCTGAGAACCAATGGTCTGGATACGGCATTAGTTACCCCAGCAACACAGTTCTGGAAATTACAAATCTCCTTTTCTTGGACAACTCTTATCCTAGACTGAACTAGGAAGTGAAAACTGGACAACCAGGGTCATCAGAGGTGGCAATTTCTAGCCTTCCTGCCGATCTTCCAATGTCTTCCTACTGTTCACATTAAATAACGGGGTAGAAACACCCAGACAATCAACATGAAGCGTTCTGCTCATGGACCATAAGGGTGTAACACACAGAGTCTGCTCCAGAGAGCTCTGTGGCATGGTTCCTTCCCTTCTGGGACAAGAATCCACTAAGGAAGTGGCTGTGGCTTCCTCCAGCGGAGGCCCCCAGGCTGTGGGAGTGGCTCAGGAGAGCCGTCCAGCCCAGGACACTGGTAGCCCAGCTTTCAGCTGGCAGGAATTTGTATCCATAACACCAAGGCTTTGCTCCGTGCTTGGTGTCACATGACACACGAGAGGCGCACTGCTGTGCAAACGCAAGGTCTCCTTCCCATCACGGTTACCTTGTTAGAGTGTAGATGTTAAACACATCTGAAGCAGTCAGGCCCTCACTATAGTCCGGGCTGGCCTCTGAGCTCCAAAACAATCTGTTCTGAAACGTCACTGGTGCCAGCTCACTAATGGATGAGGCAATCACCAGGAATGCTACTTAGTCACTGAAGCATCAAGGGTAATAAAATCAAGTGCAGAGGCTACACACTCAAAGGCCTATGGCGGCCAGGGAGTGAACATCAAGGAGAGGCACGGGTGGGTTTAAGACATTAGGGGAATGGAGGACCCCCCAACCCCGCACCCAACAGGGCAAGGGGCACAGTAGAGCCTCGGTCCCAGCAGAGTATGGAGGTGCTAGCTGTTTTGATTTTTCCAGAGATCAAAACCTCTGGATTTTAAGTGAAAGTTTGACTGTAAGCCAAAGCAACCGCAATTGTTTTTATTTATTTATTTTAATGTTTTTTATTTATTTCTAGGGGAGAGAGAGAAAGAGAGAGACACACACACACACAGCGTGAGCAGGGGAGGGTCAGGGAGAGAGGGAGTCACAGACTGAAACAGGCTCCAGGCTCTGAGTTGGCAGTCAGCACAGAGCCCGACACGGGGCTCGAACCCACGAACCGCGAGATCATGACCTAAGCGAAAGTCGGACGCTTAACCGACTAAGCCACCCAGGCGCCCCAACCACAATTGTTTTTAAAATTATTATGCCCAAATAAAACTAGTTTGCAGGCTTCCCTGATGCTGGACTACTAGTTTGCAACCTTTGCTTTATCGATTAGGAAAATGTACTTCACTGGCTGCAGAGAGGTTAACTGCTGGGGACAAAAGTGGCCTTTAAGGACTATGGCCAGCACTATGAAGACAAAACACCCAAGTTTTACACCAGCTAAAATGCTTCTCAGCCAGAAGGCAACTAAGGAGCCAGAGGACCAGGGTTCAAGGCCCAACTCTGCTACATTTTACAGATGAAAAACAAGACTCAGAGAGGTTACAGGCTAGTAAGTGGTAGAGCTGGAACTTGAACCCAGAAAATTAAGGCCCTGGTTCATAACCTTCTGGGTACCCTGACTCCCAAATAAGCACCCAGAATCTCCCAGTAAACTATAGATGCAGAACATAAACATCGGTTTTGCTATCGCTAACACAGACTGTGATCACTGCAACCACAGTCCGAAGCACCAAGTCGGGAGCACTCTGTGAGCGCCATCCGGCCCGGGGAGGTTGTGCAGAACCCGGGCTCTGGACTCTCCCAATTTCCTTTCCGGCCTCTTGCGGCAGGGCCACCGTGAAGGTGTGCCCTGGTTTTCCAAAAGAACTGAGCATGGGCCGGAGTGACTAGCAGCAGTGAGAGGACAAAGGACGCTCCTGGTGACAGCAACTGCCAAAGGCCAAGACACCAAGGTCACAAATCGTATGTCTGCAGATTTTCTTCAGTTTCTTACTTTATACTTACGTATCCTCACAAGAATTAGGAATTGTTGCACTCTCTACACCATTCTTAAACCAGAAAAATTTCTGAAACTTCCTCTTCATTGGGCACAGCAGGGGTCCAGATGATGGGAAGCCCCGAGGGTTGCGCGGGGGCAGAGCTGACCTACCTATGTTTTGACAGATCAACCTGGCAGCTGTTTTGAGTATAAAGAAGAGGATGGCCAGGGCAGAAGCAGGGAATCCAATCAAGAGGCTACTGTCAGCAACCCAGGCAAGCAGTAATGGGGGCATGGACCAGCATGGAGTCCGTGGGGGAAGGTGAAGTATCAGAACCATACGAAAGTCTCATTTCTATAGGCTGGAAATGGCCAAATAGTAGTATTTCATATGGCCGGACCTAACGGCTGGCTTCTGGGTATATTTGGATAATATAGTGTATTTTTCCCATTAAAAAGAGGCAGAAAAAGAAACGAGGAAAAGGTATGTGGAAGGGGGCCTCACAGATAGCTTGACACAGCCTGGTGTGGTGGAAGACAGGAAATAGGTTTGAGATTCAGGAAGAACTAGGTTAAAGTCCCGGCATGGCCATCTATAGGCTGAACAATGCCTGTGGGGTTAGTAAGCCTTACTGGCTCCTGACTGCCAACTCTAAAAAACGAGGATGATGAAAAGCAGCCCCCAGCACAGACTGCGCCCAGGCCACTGGTGCAGGTACGTCTCTTGACAATCCCATGAGAGAGGTATTGTCAGATTAGTAGCTAAGGCAGGGTCTGGGCTACAGCAGGTGGTCAACAGACTGACAGTTCTCTTGCTTTTTTTCTTATAAGAAGAGTCAGAAATAGAGCAAAACCTCTAGTACTGTCAGTGGGGCCCAGCAGAGACAAGGCAAAGAAGAAAATGAGGGGCCAGTACCAATACCCAGGAAGCCAAGAGCACTCCTATCCCATAACTGTTCACAGGTGAGGAATCTGGGCACACAGCCGAAGTCACCTGCCCGCCATCACAGCCACCAAGTGCTACTGCGTCACACGCAGGCCGTCTGCTCCAGAGCCAATACTGCAGAAGCCTCAGTGATGGGACAGAGGAGGAGGCTGGGTGAAGGAAAAGGAACATATGGTAGGGCACACCTGCTCCGGTTTATTGCTCCACATTTTAACAGGCACTGCCTTCCCAACGGCCAACTGGGCAATTAGCAGCCATAAATGAGCAGGCTGGAGAGGAGCCACACCTGAGTGGGGTGGGACAGCTTCCACTGAAGAGCCCCACTATCTTGCCAGGAAATCCCTTCTGGCAAGGCTGCCATCCACCAACCCCTAGGGTCAGACCCCTCCCTCCATTCATCAGTGACTCTAGCACTGAGCCTCTACTCCACTCCCAAGCTGAGTCCAAAAACGACCCTCATCAACCTCAATAATCCCATCACAGGTCAACACACCCAGAGACGCTCCCCCCCAACATCCCTGCAAACCTTCAACTCTCCCCACATATCTGACCTGCCACACATCCCTGCCTCCTACGCAAACCAAGGCTACCCTCAATTCCTGCAACTTCTCCTCCAAGGACCTCCTCTCCTACTCCAAGCCAGTCTGGGGAGGCTGGTCACACTCTGAATCTTGTCCTTATGTAGAACGGTGGCACTTCCAGCTCCTTCCTGACCCATGCCCTCCATCTCCTTTCCTTCCTGCTGACCTACTCAACTGCTCCTAGCAGGGCCTTTCTTTGGCCTGTCAGATCTTGACAAGGCCAACACCTTAGCTTTCCCCTTTTTTCAGTTCCCAGGATGGGTCCCTGTTATCAGAATGGTAGGTGATCAATAACCGTGACTCTCTCTGACCTTTAGTCTTTAACTTCTTGGCAAAATCCCAAGCTTAGATTATACTACCGTCTCCTTCTGACCTGTCTCCGCCTAACAACCAGACCTTTGACAATGGGGCAAGCTGGAAGGGCTGGAGAGCCGTAATTATCAACCATAAATGGAACCCGAACTAATGCCCGGTGACCCCATCTCCTCTAACCTCCCCAAACTACGGCTCCTTTCTCCGCTCTTCTCAAACACCCCCTCTCCCCTCCTAACTAAGCACCAGTCCTAGTCTTCCTCTTTACTCATCACCGTGGAGTGGTCGCCTATTTCGTGCAGAGGTCAGAAGCCGCCACAGGAAGACTTCCTCAGCTTCCCGTTAGAGAACCTACCTGGTCTGTACCCAGAATTCCACTCTCCTGCAAGAAGACCGGCCCATCCCTCCTGCTCTACAGTGGCCTATCCCTACCTGCCTCTCGGGAACCTCATGCTCTCCGTTCTGTCTAGAATCTGATCACTTCGCATGGTGCTGGGTCACAGCCACTGCCGTCCATACTGCTCCAGCTCCTACCCTTCCTCCCACCTCACATCCTTCTCCACACAGCAGCCAGAGGGATTCCCTTAAAATGTAAATAAGATTACATTTGCTCGGAACAGATTATCCATAACCCTTATGATGTAAATCAGATTACATCTGCTCCTTTGCTCAGAACTTTCCACAGGCTTCGCATCTCACGCTGAGTAAAATCCAAAATCTTGACCTTGGCCTCCAAGCCTCCGTCAGCTCTGGCCCTCTGCCATCTGTCTGATCTCACCTTCTACCACCCTGCCCCCCCGGCCTGCCAGTGGCATGTTCCTGTCTGAGGGACTTTGCAACTGCTATTCCTGCTGTCTGGAAGGCCCTCCCTCCCCCAGATATCCACAGGCTCACTCCCTCACTTCCGTCAGCTCCCCGTTCCCATGTCACCTCCCCTCACCACCCAAAACCGCCACCTCTACCCCACCTGCTTCACTTTTCCACTTTACCCTGGTTTATTTTTCTAATCTCTCTGCAGTACTTACTGCCCTTGACATATTATTTATCAGTTCATTTGTTATCTATCTTCCCCAGGAGAGCATAAACTATGATAACAGACACTTTTGTCTGTTCTGGTCACTGCTGAATTCCCAGCGCCTAGGAATTCCTAGGCAGAGAGGAGGCACTCAATATTTGTTGAATGAATAAACGGTCCTTTCTCTCTCCTGCATTATTAACCTCTCACTCAATTGGCTCCTTCCCAAGTTTAAACCACTAAATAAAGAAAAGATAAAACAAAAAAACCTTCCTCACACCTCCCTCCTCCCCTTCACACCAGAGCCAAATTTGGGGAAAGAGATGTCCATGCTCACTGCTTCTTTCCTCACCTCCTTTCCGCACACGCCCTGGCCTACTCCAGTCTGGCTTTCACCTTCACCGACTGTACCACGAAAGAAAGTCAAGCCAAGGTCACCAATGACCCGCATGTTTCTCAGTGTGATGGACATTTTGCGGCTCTACATCCAACCTGACCTCCCTGCAGCGCTTGACCTTACCCACCTCACCCTCCTTGAAATGTTCTCTGCTTCTGTCTTCATAGGCATGTGTTCTCATCTGCCCTCTGCTTCTTGCCCCGACTCCCCTCTATGGCCTCTGCAGGCTGCCTCGTCTGCCCAGCCAGGCAGGGCTATTCCTGAGGTCCAGGTGGGGCTCCTCTGGCTCTTGCTCTGTACACTCTCTCCCTAGGCCACCTCATCCTCACCAACACTTTCAGTTCCCACCTAGGCTCTCCTGACTCCCAAACCACAACCTCCAGCCCAGGCCTGTCTCACGAACATCAGGCTCGTACGTCCACCCGCTGCCTACTCCACCTGTTCAACTGGATGCTCAAAGGCAGGAACATCAAGTTCCTGCTCAGATCAACCTCCTGCCCCCACACTCCTGCCTTAGGGAACGGCACTACCATCCAGCCAGTCGGGTGAGTCAGAAACTTAACAGCCAGCCTTCCCAACCCGCTTCCTTATCCAAGGTTCTCATCCAATCCATCGACAGGTTTTGTCAGCTTCATCTTCATGCGCTCGCGTTGCTGGGCTTCTGTCCTCACCACTCGGAGGCCAGGCACCAACATCTCTCAGCCGGGTGACAGGAACCGCCTCCTCACTGTCCCTGAGCAATCCCTCTGGTCCTCCACTAAAATGTTCTCAACACAACAGCCCACGAGATCCTTCCAAAACACAAACCTGGTCATCATGCCCCCTTCTCCCCTGTTTACTACTCTTCAGTGTTGTCTCACTGCTTTTGTTCTGAAAATCAAACTCTTCATCATGAAAACCTTGGGGTCCTGCAGGGCGGGGCCTGGCCACCCCTCCCACCATTTTCTCAGACACTCTCCCCTTTCATTTACCATGCTCCAACCACACAGTGGCCTCTTTTAGGGTTTTTTTTTTTTTTAATTAAAAAAAATCACAGTTTTTTCCTATTTTGAGATAACTGTAGAAACTTTTTCATTTCCTTAACAGTTGTACTCCTCCCTGCCACAGGGCCTTTGTATACACTATTTCCACACCCTGCCAAAATGCCTGTCACCCCAACCTGTTTCTTTTTTTTTTGAAAGCTTTTATTTTTAAGTAATCTTCACACCCAACATGGGGCTCAAACTCACAATCCCAAGATGAAGAGTCACTCTACTGAATAAGCCAGCCAGGAGCCCTGCCCACCTACTTAATTCTTATTTATAATTCAAATCTCAAGACTTCCTCAAGGAAATTTTCCCTCACCCTTTTGTTCGCTCCCCTGCAGAACCAGGTTTCTCTCCTTCATGGGACTTTTTAGGTTAGCTTTTTTTTTTTTTACGTTGATCCAGAGGATGTGATCCTTGGAATAATGCACTTCTACCCCATCCACTGCAAACTCCATGAGAACAGGGTCCTTGTTTGTTTCCCTTGCATCATGACACCAAATGTGACACCCAAATAAATATCTTCTCAGTGAATATCACCCTTGTTTAGTCAACAAACGGACCATATAAAGAACAAATATGCACTAACCAACCGCTCCCTGGGACTGAGGAAAAATTTAAGAATTTAACAGCACAAGAAGGCTGTTCTCCCCACAAATCTATAAAAACTTAACAAAATACCTTTAATAAAATGAAAGTAAAAAGACTTATTTACAACCAGGACAGTAGACCAAAAGAAGCTCCGTTAGGAAGACTCCAGGAATGAGTCAAGGTTTTCTAAGATAACCTTGTTGGAAAGAAAGTCAGGTATTTTCCGGCAGGCCCCCTAAGCCTGGTGAAATTGGTGAGGACTAAATACAGTTCTGAGCTATTTATATAGGAAACTCCATGTACTTGCTGATTAAGTACACGTTTTCACAAGTCTGCTCTTTTCCATAAAGAATAGTCTTACTGTTTCCCCCAGCACTGCTTACAGAGTCTCCCCTGAGATTTCCAAGTCCAGGACAGAGCTCTAAATTCATCCAACTGCTTGCTTCACCAGCGTCGAAATGTCAAGAGACTAGAAAAACATCCATAAACCAACTAATACGGGAGGCAGAGAAGACCAGGCATTCAGTTTCTTCTCCTTTAAATATGGTTAACACTGGTGCCTCTAAATTTTAGCAGGTCATCTGTTAGGTGACAGGCGTGTTACTGACTTTACTACACTGGTTCATTTAACCTTCACAATAATCCTGGGACAAAGGTATTACCACCTTTAGCATTTCAGGAAACTGAGGCTCAAAGAAGCTAAATCACCAGCCCAGCATCACGGAACTAATCAAGAAGCAAAGTGGAAGCCCTCAGTGAACTTTCTGCCAATCCAGTAAACAAACAGTTTTCAATAATCAAAGTCCAACTTTTAGATGCTGCTTCTAGGCAGACGACCCCTTCCTCAAGAATCATCATAAAGCTTTTCAACAAAAAGTAACCTGTCAGGGTCCCAGATCCTGATATTTCTCAAAACATCAATCTGCACCACGTGTAAACAAAACATCTCATCAAAACACCAGAATTTGCCAAAATTAAAGGCTTTCTTTTGTATTTCAACAGAAAGCCTTACTTTATTTGCTATGACAACTTAAGGATGGTTTTTATATTTTTCAAATTTTGCACTTAGGTTCTTCCTAGTGGCGAGAACAGTTATTTTGAACACATCAAAATCAGAATAACAACAACATCATATGGAAGACAAAGCGATTCACTGTTTATCATATGGACTGTAAATGCTGAATTGTTTTCTGCACGTTAACATAGAACTAAGATCTGTGAGCACACTCCCTGAACTGGCTTCTTCCCAAGGACTCTTAAACCCATTCAAGTTTTTTCTACTTTAAAATAATAAGAAAAACCCTCCCAGGATGCACATCTCCTGCCTCCCCTTCACACCACAGCCAAACTCTGGAAAACAGTTGTCTGTGCTCACTATTTCCTCACCTCCCACTCATGCTTCAACCGTTCCATTCTGCTTTTCTCCTTCACTGCGCCACCAAAACCGCGCAGGCTAAGATCACCGAAGGCCCGCAGGCCTCTCGACCCCATGTATGGAGCAGAGTGGCAAATCCAAAGCTAGATTTTATGATTTGTATGTGAGGACACGGCACGTGTTATATCTGCTTCCCACCTGGCTGTGCAGATGTAGGTAAGATGCTCTCCGGACCTTGGTTTCCCTTTGCCTGCTGTACCCAAAGATGGATACCGATTACATGAGACACCCCCGGAACTAATCAAAGGCAGTTTACAGCTGACAGAGAGATCATAAATCAGAAAGCTTAATAACTCAACTGAAGCTTATGGGCCATCAGCTCTTTACCCTCATTTCTTTCTTCCCATTAGTTCCTAAACTAAAGTAAACCGGACAGATATATATACATGCAGCAAAAAGCTGTCATCTTTGTGACTACGGGCTTTCAAATATATCCCCAAATTCAACGATCTCTTGAGCTCTCTATCTCTGATCTATCTCTCGACTTATGGAATGCTTTTACTTAATGAAACTTCAAAACTTTACTGCAGTGCAATTACCATTTAAAGACTCCATTGAGTACTTTACATACAATAACTTTCCTATGGAGAAGCAGCACAGCAGGACAGTAATGGTTCGGATCCCGGGCTCCGGGGCCAGCCTGCAGTGTTCCACCTAGGCTCCACTGCTTCCTGGGTGAAGGATGTTGGCCGACTTGCCTGGGCCTCAGTGAGGATAAGAACAGTAAGAACCAAACTGCAGCAAAGCCCATGGCAGGGTGCCTGGAATCCAGAACTGCTCAGTACATGGTAGATATCAATAGTTATTACATAACATGTGATTTTAAAGAGTCACTCAGTTGTGTGATACTGATGCGTCAGTGTAGCTTCCTCATAGTAATAAATGCTCCTCTATGGCGAGGCGAGCCACTAACGGGAGAGGCAGTGCCCGTGTGGGGGCAGGGAGCAGATGAGAATTCTCTGTACCTTCTGTGCCATTTCGCTAAAAACCGAAAACTGCTCTAAAAAAGAGTCTATTTAAAAAAAAAAAAGAAATCGCTATTTCATACGAAAACCATACAGATATGTTTGCTATTCTTTTTATATTTTCTTGATAATGATGAAGAATGACACCGAGTAATGACAGAGCACTCGGCCCTTACTTGGCACTCGACGTGGACTAAGTTATGAAATAAGATAACGCATCTCTTATCATATAGAGATGAAAAGACTACTGTCAGAACTCAGTTAACGTTTTCCATATTTCCAGACAAATTTTTCCATACTCCATTTAAAAACACCCAGATTATCTTGTCAAGTCTCCAAACTCTAGGATTTATAATTTTTAACTCAGTAATATATTTTAAAGAGAGATCATGGCAGAAAATGGCCCGCATGACAGATACGAAAGGGAGGTTTAAGGCTGCATGTGTGTGCCCCCAACAAGAAGGTGAAGCGTTCAAGATTTTGAAGACACACCAGTGCTTTGGGTTTTTAAAAAAAATTTTTTTAATGTTTTATTTATTTCTGAAAGTGAGAGAGAGAGAGACAGCATGAGCAGGGGAGAGTCAGAGAGAGAGGGAGACACAGAATCTGAAGCAGCCTCCAGGCTCTGAGCTAGTTGTCAGCACAGAGCCCGATGTGGGGCTCAAACTCATGAACCATGAGATCATGCCCTGAGCCAAAGTCGGATGCCTAACCAACAGAGCCACCCAGGCGCCCCACACCAGAGCTTTGTTAACAAGATAAAGAGCAACAATATCCTTGGGGTGATGAATACTCTTACAGGCGATTTTGATACTCCAGAGAAAGGCCGGAAGGGCACAATCCTCTAATTGGGCAGTCTCTACCTACTTATGCATTTGCCATTTAGTGCAGATAAATCACTGAGATTGCTCCAATCCTGTTCCATCCTGATCATTGCCGCTTTTACAAGGGACAACCCCTGTCTTCACGGAGCTTTAGCAAGTTAACACTCCAATAAACACAGTCTCCTGGTTGTGTAATTACATTCTTATTTATTGCATCAACAAACCAAATAGAGCAATAAGTCATTCCTGAAGGAGGAACCAATGGAGGTTAAGACCATGAGGCTGGAGCCCTGAGCGTCTGTGGTCTGTCACAGCTTAAACTAATAATAAAAAACAAGAGTAAGCCTTTATAGAGCACCTACTATGTGCCAAGTTCTTTGCACATATCAACTAACTTCATCTTTACAGTAACCCAATGAGGAAGGTATAATACCTGTCTAAGATCACAAAGATAAGAAGCGGAAGGCAAGCGACTCGAACCCAGGCAGTCTTGAGTCCAGAAAACACTCTCCTAACCTCCCTACTCTGCAGTCCCTGCAGCCCTGATCCCCTCCCCCAACACACTACAACAGACGGAAGCCTATCATGGCTGCTTCCTGTAAGTGCTTTCCATCATCTAAGCATGTCAACTTTGGGCAGTCATTTATGGTTCCTCTTATCAAAATTAATGATAATCTATACACGGTAATCTCTAAAAACGCTAGCCACATTACAAAACTTCTTATGCACAGGCTCACACACAGGCTTGTCTCTGGGCACAAGACTGCCTGGAGATGCAGAGTGAACTATCAATTACCATGTACTTTGCTACAGGTTTTCTACTGTTTATAAATAAAAGCAGTCATTTCTATTTAACAACAATGACACAATTACTCTTTTAAAAATGGCCAGTTTGACTCAACACTGTGCACAGGTTCCTTATAATAGTTCCTATTACCAACTTGACAACAGTGATGAGCCGCCATGTTTATTTGTTGCTATCCATTTAACCTATGGTTAGATTACTTCTTAGATAAGTTACTTCTTACAATTTCCTACTAAAACATTGAACGTGCATTCCACAACTTCTGAATAAAGATATGATCCAAAAACAGCTCAAAAGCTCTCAATGTTATGACCCTTTATGACCCATAATACAATTTTATAAGTAGGTTGCAAAATTGTGCTAAACAATTTGGTGAAAACGTTGTCTTCTGAAAGAGGAATGAAAAATTTTCTGCCAAATAGCTACTTTTAAATTTCTGCAACAATACTCTTTCTTTCTTTTTAAATGTTTTATTTATTTCTTGGAGAGACAGAGAGAGAGAGAGAGAGAGAGAGACAGTGTGAGCAGGGGAGGGTCAGAGAGAGAGGGAGTCACAGACTGAAACAGGCTCCAGGCTCTGAGCTGGCAGTCAGAACAGAGCCCGACGTGGGGCTTGAACCCACGAACCGCGAGATCATGACCTAAGCGAAAGTCGGACGCTTAACCGACTAAGCCACCCAGGGGCCCCTCTGCAACAATACTCTTAAAGTAATATTGAGAGGATAGACTCCAGGCAGATTTCATAATGGAGTTCTAAGTATTGGGCTTTTGCCTAACAAATTGCTTTGTGGTGCTTATCCTGCATTCCTGATAAAATATCCAACAATTAGCCTTGGTTTTCTGAATAGAAAAGCTTTACAAACCTAAACCTCGGTAAATTCCTCCACTGATCCTGGATTTCACAGGACTAACATCTGTTTCCGGATTATCTAAGCAACTATAACCTCTCAACCAATAGTTCCTGACCCTTGAGAGAGTCTCGGACCCTTTAGAGAATGGAAAAAATCACGGACCTTCTCCCCGAGAAGTGCAAAGTTCACAAGCTCGTTCCTAGGCCCCAAGAGAAGAATCTCAGTTCTGTACCTTACAGCAAACATAGCAAGAAAAGTGATGGCAACTACAAACTCTACAATAGAAAATCAAACTTTCCGTTTACTCAATTTGTTAGGAAAAAACAGGTCTTTTTACAGACATCAAGCCAAAGGCATTGGGGCAGAGAATTAGCCTGAAGCCAGGCTCTGGTCAAATGTATCGATCCTCGACATCCAGAACTCTTCTCCTGAAATTTCCCATGGTGGACACTTCTTGCCTTTCAGTACTCAGCTCAAATGCCACCTCCTCAGAAAGGATTACTTTCTTGACACCCTATCAAAAGCAGTCCGCAGACCTTTTTTTATCATGTCTTGCCCTTTTACTCTCACAAAAGTATTTACCAGTATTCAAAGGTGTTTCCATAGTTTTAGTTTCCCCTTTTAAAGTAAAAGCCCCAGAAGGGCAAATATCTTGCCTGTCTTGAAGTGCCCATCACAGCGTCTAGTGGACAGTGGGCATTTGATAAATATTTCAATGATTAAAAGACAGGATGTTGATGCTGTAATCAACTACCAAGGTTTTAGCTAGGTATGAGTTAGAGTCCTCTTCCTCTTTCCATAATCCGTGGGTCCATTCAATCAGCACCTACTATGCGTCAGGAAGGGCTGCAGTGAATGAAACAGACGAGTCGTTTTTTTAGCCCTCAAAGAACCTCTATTTCAGCAGATCTCTGACACCCACCTAAGAGGTGTGGGGTATGACGGAGTTACGGGAGATCCCCAAATGAAAGGAAACATTCTCCAATCCGGGACTCACAAAGCAAACCTCAGGGGTTTCCCTAAGCCATTTGAGCAGAGCACTTGCTCTGCTCACACGGGGGAACCCTAAGCAGGTAAAGGGGAAACTTGGGGCAAGGACTACTGCTCCTGAGGGCAGTGAGGGGAGGAACCAGGAAACAGGACGGCAAGGTGTCGTGGCAAGAGTCCTCCCTGGGCTGGGGGGCTGGATAGCTGGCGCTGGCTGTCACTAACTTGCTAGGTGACCTTGGGCCAGTCCCGAGCTGCCTGGACATCAGTTTCCCCGGGGTATAATGAAGGGGTCGGGGGAGGGGGGATTCGAGGTCGGGGGAGGTGGAGACCAGGAGGCCGGGCGGGGTAACGGCCGGCGCGGGGCCGGGCCGGGGCGGCTCACCCACCGAGCGCCACCTGGCAGGCCCTGCGCAGCTGGGAGTGCTGGGGCCGCTTCACCTCCTTGTCGGCTAGGATCTTCTCCAGGGCCCGGGACACGAACATGCTCTTGGTCTGGCTCTCCTGCATGGCCCCGGCCCGGCGGGGGCTGGCAGCCCCGCGGGCGGGCGGTGCGAGCAAGCGGGCGAGAGACGCTGCGGGCTCGGCGTCCCGGCCAGCACCGGCCGCGTCCGTCCGCGCCGCCCCGTCAGGAAGCGACGCCGCGGCCCCACGGCGCCGCCATGTTGGAGCGCGTCACGTGACCACGTGACTGGCGGGGCCGCTACGGCCGCCGAGCGTCCGTCGACCCCGTGACCCCCGGCGGGGCGGGGCCTGCGGCTGGGGGCGGGGCCCGGTGGGAGAGGAGGGGAGGGGCGAGGGTGGAGGACGGAAGGAAAAAAGGTGGGGGAGGCGAGTGGGAGTGGGTGGAGGGCCGGGAGGGACAAAGGAGAAAGGTGTAAAGGAACACGGGTGGGGGGTCGATTGAGGTGTTGGGGTGAGGGAGAGAGGAGGTAGGAGGAGGAAGGTTTAGGAGAATAGCAGAGACGAGGGAAGCGAGAGCGACGAGATGGGGATTCACCAAACACAGGATTTCTCCGTGCCTGTTGGCAAGATGCACACCTGCTACCCACCCTTCCCGACACTGCAGTACAGCACACGCCTGGCCGTCCAGTTCGGTGAACTGTGTGTCTAGGGCCATCTCTGTGCACCTCCCTTTGGAGTGTGTCCGTGTTCATCAATCTGTGGCTCACAGTGCTGTGCACGGGGGCAGGGGTGTTTGGGGGCGTCTGGCAGAGGAAGAAACAGAGATAACCAGTGTCACAAAGCCTACAAGCGAGTGTAAGAAGACAAAATCTGGCCCCCGGGACCCCTTGCATTCTATCCTACTGCCAGTGATAGATATCACAGCGCCGCTGGTGATGGCCCCCAGAGCCCCTCCTGTCATACCACCTGCATCCCGCAAGGCAGCCGTGGGGCAGTTGTGCTCAGGCAACGATGGCGTCTTTCTTGGAAACCACAGAAACTTCTCACGCAGGCATGCTCAAATGCCCAAAACATCTCAGGAGGTCTCAAACCATCCGTGACAGCCTCATGTACAGGAGCCCCTTCTCTCCCTATTTGATGTTTTCCACATTGCTTCCTGGCCTTTTACACTTGTTGACTTCTATGTCGTCAGACTAGGGTGTTGGTGTAGGTTACAAAGTGACGGGATTCTCCCCCGGGTCTGGTCCAGAGCCAGGTAGAATGTTTCATGGCCATAAATTCCATTCCTGTAATGCAACTTTGCAGCTCCTCTCCAGGGGAAGGGACATTTGTTTCTCCACCCCCTTGATTTGCCTTGACTAACAGAATGTGGTGGAAGTGAGCCTGTCCCGTGCATCAAGAGGCCTCAGGTGCTCAGGAGAATCCTGAAGGAAGAGCACATGGAGAGAGAGGCCCAGCCATCCCAGAACTCCCAGCTGAGCCCAGCCCCCAGCTAACTCACTAGCTGAATACAGCAGCTTGACTAACCTCTTGTGAAACCAGCAGAACTGCCCAGCCAACCCACAGAAGCACGGAAAGCAACACATTATTGTTATGTTACACCATTATATGTGGGGGTTGCTTGTTACACACCAATACATCCCTGAGACACCTCTCAATCCTTATGTGTTGAATGAATAAGTGAATGAATGGATGCGTGAAACTCAAAAAATGCAGTATAGTCCAAGGAGTAACAGGTGTTTTGAGCCCCCTTCCCACAACAAAGTCAGGCCAAGTAATTTCCCTGCTATAAACCTACAATGACTCCCAGTTACCCTTGGAATTGACTCTAAGTATCTCACTGTGGCTGATTTTTCTTCCCTCCCTTCTCTCTTCCCTTCTTCCTCCTTGGGACCCTCCAGCCACTCTGGATTCCTTTTTGTTCCCATCAAGGGCTTAGCTTATGCACCTCTGTTTCTCCCAACTAGTGCTTCTCGCTGAGGCCAGTACCAACCCTAGGGACATTTTGAAGTTTTATTGTCACAATAACATCCTACAGAGAGCTGGACAATCCCACATAGTCTCACATGGCTGGAGTAGACATTCTTGGAGGTGAAAAGCCTATTAATAGTCATCTGAACCTAGGATGTACATCTGCTTAACATATAAACACAAGCATTTTTCGTAGTCTTAATATATATTGAATTCCCCAGGAATATAACTATTATAGTAATCCCAGAGAAAACTGCATTCTGTCTGGAACTTTACCAAATGCTGTTCTCAGTTTCAAAACCACATTACTACCATTTATACCAGCCCCGGTATTTGCATTACCACAACAGCACCCCTAATCAATCTGCAGTTGTCATGATCCAGGAGATTCTACTTTTAGGTTCTAGTATCTGACTGCTTTATTATATCTCTTAGTGTAAATTGTGCCTGAGCACATATATATATGAAATAAAGTTTGCAGATTGTATGTTGCTTTCCTTTTGTTTCGTCTTTGTTTTTTCTTGCCTGTTTAAAAATCATGCATGTAGAAAGATTCTGTTATCTACAAATTTCATTTCCAAATAGTTAACAGAGGGCTTGTGGTTATAATAAAGGCAGTGTGGTGTCTTTTGGGGATGGAAAGCACATCTGGCAGACACCTTTCCATCAATCCACTCTCAGCTCAAGGTCAAGGTTTTCACCAACCTCCTTGTCATATCATGCCCACCTTCACCACTGGATTCTACATCATCTTGATTTATTTTCTTTATTACACTAAATTTGAAACGGAGGTGTTTATTTACCTGTATATTAGTTATCTATTGCTGCATAACGAATTACATGAATGCAGCGTGGCTTGAAATCAAACATTTATTATCTCATAGTTTCTGTGGAATTTGAGAGCAGCTTGGGTAGTTCTGGCTCAGGGGCTCCCATGAGACTGTAGTCAAGTTGCCAATTGGGGCTGCAGTCATCCGAAGGCTTGACTGGGGCTGGAGAAGTTACTTCCAAGGTGGTTCACTCACATGGCTGTTGGCTACAGGCCTCAGGTATTCACCTCGCCATGGGGCTGCTTGAGTGTGCTTGTGGCATGGCACCTTGCTTTCCTCAGAGACTGATCCAAGAGAAGGAAAGAGAGAACAACCCTAGAAAGGAGCAGTAATTTTTGTGACCTCCTCTTCAAGCTGTCGTGCCAATGAGGCTGATCAGGGTGCTGTTTTGGACGCTCAACTGTGGTTGACATAAATGGTGGTGCTCTGGTTTTGCAATGGTGAATGACATTTGGTAAAGTTCCAGATAAAATACAGCTTTCCCTTGATTTGCATATAGTTGCTTTAGAAGTGAATGACTAGGTCCAGCCCATACTTAAGAGGAGAAAAATTAGGCTCCACCTTTTTAAAGGAAAGGTCTGTTTTCACATGAATTTGTTTATCGTCTCCTCTTCGCCAGGTAGAATGTGCATCAACGAATGTAGCTCTATGCCCAGAGCATGTAAGGGGTGCTCCGTAGCTATTTATGGAATGAATGAATGAATGAACGAATGAACGAATGGAGGTGTCTGGATTGGGATCCACAGGATTTAATAATTTTATCTGCAAGTTATTTGGGGGCAGCTTCTGTGTTTCTATGGGCACGATAACAGTCCCCAAAGATATCCACATTACAACCCCCTGAACTTGTGAATGTATTAGAGAACGAAATGAGCTTTTTTTTTTTAAGTAATCTCTATGCCCAACGTGGGGCTCACAACCTCGAGATCAAGTATCACAGGCTCTACCAACTGAGCCAGCCAGACACCCCACAAAAGGGACTTTGAAGGTGTGATTAAGTTAAAGGTTTTGAGACTGGGAAAGCATCCTGGATTACCTGGCTGGCTCAATATAATCACAAGGCCTTTATAAGAAGGACACAGGAGGATCAGAGTCAGGAGGAGATGAGATGTTGAAAGCAGTGGTGATGTGGGACGACAAGCCAGGGACCATAGGCAGCCTCTAGAAGCTGGAAAAGAAGAAAGGGGATCTCTCTCAGTGCTCCGCAAGGAACACCACTCTGCTGCTCTATTCCACCTCTGACCTCCCAAACTGGGAGCCAATAAATTGGTATTGCTTTAAGCCACTAAATTTGTGGTCATTTGTTACAGAAATTAAATTTGAAATTCAGATAAATGATGAATAATTTTTTGAGTGTAAGTCTGTCCTGTGCAATAACTGGGACATTGTTATATTACAAAAATTCACCATTTACCTGAAATTAAAATAAAACCGGAGGGGAAAACATTTATAACTGGAGGCTCACCTCCAGTTGGAAGAAAATGTGACTCAATCTTGGGGTCATGAGTTGAGGCCCCACGTTAGGTGTAGAGATTACATTAAAAAAATAAAATAAATAGGACACCTCGGTGGCTCAGTTGGCTAAGTGTCTGACTTCGGCTCAGGTCATAATCTTGTGGTTCATGAGTTCAAGCCCTGCATCGGGCTCTGTGCTGACAGCTCAGAGCTCGCTTCGGATCCTCTGTCTCCCTCCCTTTCTATCCCTCCCCTGCTCTTGCTCTCTCTCTCAAAAGTAAATAAATATTTAATACATAAATAATAAAATAAATAAAAGTAAAATATAACTGGATACATTGTGTTTTATCTAACAGTCCCTCCCAGGCTCCCTTTGCCTGCAGCCATGTTGGGCCCATGAGGCAATCTGAAATAGAAGTTTTTCTCAGCAGAGCAGCGAGAGCAGGTGCCTGGGTCCCTGGCGTTCTGGAAGGCCATACTAGCTCTGGGGTGCTTACCTGCTGCCTTTTACATAAGGCAGCCTTTTATTTTTAGTTTCCTATCTCCTGCAGCTGAACCTGGTCCTGACTAATAATATTGGCAGCCAGCAGCGTCTGTGCCGACTCCTGCTTTCCCCCAAGTAATGTCTCAACTTGGTAGCATGAGCCAGTCACTAAGTCCTTGTGGCCGTGCCTCAGTCAGCCTTTCCAGCTGCCAGTCTGGTCTCTTCCCGCTACACACAGGCTCTTTATACCCCTCGCCATACTGGATGGCCTGAGCCTGCTCCCACAATGCCTCTGTGTGTCACTGCTCTCTGTGAGACATGCTTATTTTCTGTGTTTACTTTAAGGCAAAACTCAAATACAGCCTCCCTGACTCTTGTAGCAGGAGGAGGGTGCTTGAGGCAGAAGCCCCATTTGGTTGGGGACTTCTCTTCAGGGCCAGCCTCAAAGGTAGACTTGTGAGATTCTCTCCAAAGGAAGCTGTGTATGTAGTAGCTGTATTGTGTTTGTTTGTGTACATGTGTCCAGTTACACTAGAAAAACGTTGACTTGTTCAGTGTAAATATTTGAGACACCACCGTGGTGGGGTTTTGTTGTTTATTTGTTTGCTCCTGGATCTTGGTTTGGGCTCCCTGAGGAGAGGACGACCCTGAGACAAGGATTCAAGTGTGTTTAGGAGGCGATCCCAGGACACAGCCGCAGGGAAGTGAGGCTGGAGCCAACATAGGTGTGATATCAAGCCAGTCACCACCGAGGGCATCTGGGGCTCCATCCCCCTCGAGAGCCCCGGGCGCTGGTGTAGATGTGCGTCAGAGTTATCCCAGCCAAGGGATGGGAAAGCCAGGGTGTCCATTCATCTAGTTTCCATCCATTATTGCCCATGGCTGCTTCTCCAGGCATCGGCGCTGACACTGGGTCCTGCACACCAGCTGACCAAGCCCCCTGGCCCATTGGGAAGCAGCCTCTTCCAGCCAAGAGAGGTGAGTGCCCAGGGCAGATGGCTGGGGTCCCGACAGTGTCTGCTGCATGCGGTTTGGGTACTTTTTTGTTCTTAAATATGCCAGCCCCATGACTGGAGCACTCTCCCAAGATGCCCTTGGCCAAGTGTAGGGCAGATCAGAAGTGCCAGTGGGTTAACACCCTTGGGAGAGCCACCTAAGGATGAACAGAGGGCTCCGCTGTGTGCTCTACCGTTTCCCAGAGGTCCTCATGCTCGCTGGCCAGAGAGCACGTACCACGGTGGCTTCCTTCCCCGATCTGTCTCGCATCCCCACTTGCCTGCCGGGGCCTGCCTGGTACACCATGCGCACCCAAGCCCTTGCTTCAGAATGTGCTTCTAGCGGACCGCAACTGTGGTAGACAGGATGATAGCTGTCCGAGGATACCGGCACCCTGATCCCCGAGACCTGTGAAGATACGGCCCTCCATGGCAATAGGGATGAAATTGAGGATCTTGAGATTATTCTGGAGTATCTGGGCAGGCTAACTATAATCGCAAGGGCCCACGTAAGTGAAAGAGGGAGGCAGAAGAGGCAGAGGCAGAGAAAGGAGACATGACAGAGGCAGAGGTCAGATGGATGCTGTCGCTGGCTTTGCAGGTGAAAGAGGGCCCCAAACCACGCAACGTGGGCTGCAGCTAGAATTTGAAATAGGCAGGAAAACAGATTCTCCTCGAGAACGTCTCGGAGGAAACATAGCTCTGCTAGCACCTTGGATTTGGTCCAGTGAGACCCAGATCAGACTTCTGACCCCTAGAACTGTAGGCTAATAAACTTGTATTTTGGGCCACCAAGTCTGTGTCTCTTGGTTAGAGCAGCCATAGGACACTAATACCTAGACAGTGAGTCCATCAGAGAAGTTTCTGAATTGCAGACAATAGGATTCACTCTAGGTAATTTAAGCAGAAATGGGTTTTATTGGAATGTACCAAGAAGCTCAAAGAAACTCGGAGGCCTTTGAGGATATGCGGGCAGAGGCACAGCCCCTGTGTTATCGCGGGGCCACCTCAGAAAGACGCCACTGCTCCCTCCCTGGGGCACAGGCCCTCTTTGGGCCTTGTGCCCACAGAACTGGTCTTACTCTGGTCTCGGCCATCCACCGCTGTGTAACAATGTAGCCAAAACTTAGCAGCTTAAAACGACTTACTGCTTCTCACAATTCTGTGTTCGCCTGAGATCAGCCGGGTGGCTCTCCTGTTGTGTGTGGTGTGGGGTATAGACCTGCCTTTATCAGGGGCTCGTGCCAGCCCAGGACACCCAGCATGGTTTGCTGCCACATCTGGCACCTTGGGGAGGACAGCTGAGGGGCTAGGACAGCTGGGACACCTGGCCTGTCCCCGCAGACTCAGGGTCTGTCCCTATGTGACCTCGCCACATGGTCCCTGCGGGCGGGGGAGCCAGAAGTCTCCCCAAAGTGCAGAACCCGAAGCTACGAGACCTTCTTAAGTGCCTCTCCGAGGCACAACATCCCCTCCCCTGCGTTCTGTTGGTTCAGCCAAGGCAGGAGATCAGGCCAGAATGGATGTTTGAGGAGCTATGTGGGCGCATGAATACTGAGAGGCGGTCATCTTGGAGAAGAGCTGCCACCTGCTCTTCCCTAACACCCGCAGGTCTCCTGAGACTCATCACAGTGCAGAAATCCCACCCACATGGCCTCCAGGATGGTGCACGGGGGGAGTGCAGAGTGCCTGAGTCCCACCTAACCCAGACATGCTGTCCTGAGTCCTGCACTCTGAGGAAGCCTGGGGTAGCCACGGCCGAGGCCCCTGTGGAGAGAGGGAGATGCCAGGCCCCTCCCCCAGCTGCTCTGGTCCCCCCACCCCCGTGACAGCTCCAGCAAGCATTGGACTGCAATCACATCAGAGATCTCCAGCCAGGAGCATCTGGGGGGCTCAGCTGGTTGAGCGTCTGACTTTGGCTTAGGCCATGATCTCATGGTTCATGAGCTTAAGCCCCACGTCGGGCTCTCTGCTGTCAGTACAGAGCCCACTTTGGATCCTCTTTCCCCCTCTCTGCCTACCCCTGCCCTGCTCCTACTTGCTCTCTCAAAAATAAATAAAACAGGGAGCACCTGGGTGGCTCAGTTAGCCGTCTGACTTTAGCTCAGGTCATGATCTTGCAGTTTGTGAGTTCGGGCTCTGTGCTGACAGCTCAGAGCCTGGAGCCTGTTTCAGATTCTGTGTCTCCCTCTCTCTTTCTGCCCCTCCCTCACTCACACTCTGTCTACCTCTCTCTCTCAAAAATAAAAAATAAAAATAAAAAACATTTAAAACATTTATAAAGAATAAATAAAACATTAAAAAAAAAAAAAGACATCTCCAGCCAGGAATACCAAACCATGCTCTTCCCGAATTCCTGATCCACGAAATAGAGATAGGTACTGGTTTTTTGTTGTTGTTTTAAGCCATCAAGTTTTGGGGCCACTTTTTCTAAAATAATAGTAATCAGAACAGTTATTTATTGACAAAAGGAAAGGTCACCCTGCTAGAATGGATCTAAGAGAGAAGCTGCTGGAAACAGAAGCTTCTGGCATTTTCTGGGTGATAGCAACGAAGGTGGTGAAAAACAGGCAGATTCAAGACAAATCTAGAAAGCTAGATGAACAGGCCTCGGGTACTGCCTGCACGTGAGAATGAGGGAGAGTAGGGTGTCTAGGTAGGAGGGCCCCCAAGTTTCTTATTTGGGGAAACAAGTGGCGAGGCCTAAGCCAACAGTACACAGGAGAAGCTGGGTTCAGAGAGAAGGGTGTCATAAACCCCAACCCCAAGACTTCACCTTCCAGTAGATATTCCTCATAAGCAAAGCCAGCCTCTCTGAAACCTCTTGGTATAACCATTTCTCTTTTCATAGAAGGGAAAGGACAGATCCTCCGCCCTACGTCCATTCTCAACCTCGATGCAATTTGTGTCTTAGCCACCAGAGGACGACAATGTTCAGGAAGTTCAGAGTGACTCACCACCTGGTCCCGCTTCACTCGTCTCTGAAAACGAGGTGGGGAAAAGGTTTGACCTCACCATTTTGCCTTAGACTCATTCTCTCGAGCTGCCCTGGCACAAGGAGTGGGTCTGGCACTGGCTTATTTGATCCCTCAGTGCTAATCAGGAAAAATCTCCCCCAGCACAGTTTTCTGTAAGCCCACTTCACAAAGCAAGGGGACTTTTCCTTATATATTTTCATTGCCAGCCTTAGGAGTCAGCCAAGTGTGAGTGAGACACTGATAGTTCCTGCACTATGACCTCCCCACCCCCCACCTAGGACCTTTATTATATCCCCTTTCCTCGTTTCCGTGCTTCCAGCAGTGGGAGCTTACATCTTCCTCTGTGGGACTGGAAAGTAAAGAGGACAGTTGTTTCTCTTCTTTTCTTTTTTAAGTTTATTTATTTTGAAGGTGAGAGAAAGCATGAGTGGGGGAGGAGCAGAGAGAGGCGAGCGTGAGAATCCCAAGCTGACTCTGCACCGCCAGCACAGAGCCCAATGTGGGGCTTAAAGTCACAAACCGTGAGATCATGACCTGAGCCAAAATCGAACGCTTAACCGACTGAGCCCCCCAGGCGCCCTGACAGATGTTTCTTATAATGAGTCCATCGACAACTGCCCCCGAAATTCTCCAAGGGGGTTTAGGAGCTTGGGGGAAGTGGGTTCTCAGAACCTCACAGCCTTCCTCTTCCTGCTGCCCCAGGTACATTTTCCTTCGGTTCCTTCATGACAGTGCTAGGACTCTGTACATCTCCTGACCTTCTGAGAGCGGCTGCTTCCCTCCAGAACAGATGGTGGGCACTTGAGGGCTCATTTCCCAGCTGACCTCCATCAGAGGTGATGGGTCTCAAAGCCTCTGGGGCCCAGGAGGTCAGGGGACCAAACCTACCCACTCTTGTTGTGAATGCCCCAACTGGAAGAGATTGTTTGTTTGGCAGTAGAGTCTCTGTTGCTAAAGGGACTGAGACTCTAAAAGCTGCAGATGGGGCGCCTGGGTGGCTTAGTCGGTTAAGCGTCCGACTTTCGCTTAGGTCATGATCTCGCAGTTCGTGGGTTCGAGCCCCGCGTCGGGCTCTGTTCTGACTGCCTGACCAGGCTCAGAGCCTGGAGCCTGTTTCAGCCTGTGACTCCCTCTCTCTCTGACCCTCCCCTGCTCACGCTGTCTCTCTCTCTCTCCTAGAAAAAAAAAAAAAGTTGCAGACTCTCTCTCCTAGAAAAAAAAAAAAAAGTTGCAGACTCCCTCTGGTCTGGTAAAAATGGTCTCCAGGACTCGTGGGCATGTAGAATTCACCTTGGCTTGCTCAGGTCTCTGCCCCTCACCTTCCCTTCCAGTGGTGAGAACGAATTTCTGTCTCTGAGTTCTCTTGTTGCGTGTGCCTCGATGAAAGTGATTATCCTGGTTTTTGTTCTTCTCAGAGTCTGAAGCTCCTTGGGAGTAAGAACCGCATTTTGCACATCTCAGAATTCCCTAGAGCTGGGGTACCTGACACCCCCCTGCTACATGCACACTCACACACACACACACACACACACACACACACACACACACACATGCACGCCCGGGCTAGACTCCCAGGAGGTGTGTTGCCTATTTTTTAACCCGTTCACAGCACTTTGTGGAAAACAATGTAGTGACGTTTGCACGCATTTGAACAACTGCTGTTTATTCTACTATTTTAATCTCTTTCCCTTGTTGGGGATAGTGGTGGTGGTAGTTAACATGTTCTTTCTCTGTGAAGTAATGATGAAAATATTTCTTTGATCTTAAAGTCTTTACTTGGTGGCATAACGAATAGATCATCTTACATAGATTGCCCAATCATCTGTTTAACATTTTCAGGAATGTTTACTGGCCTTGAGAAGTCTGAAAAGCTGAGAACTCCTGTCCTACCACAGCCAGCAGAGTCCCCAAAGCAGAAAACATCCACATGTTGGATGTGGATGGCCACATGACCCGGCCATTCCATTCTGAGGTATAGACCCAAGAGGGTTAAAAACAAGGTCCGTAAAATCTGGTACAGGAATGCTCATAGCAGCACTATTCGTGACAGGCAAGCAGTGGAAACAACCCAAACATCCGCGACTGATAAACAAGATGTGGTCCATCGGAAACAACCCGGACATCTGTCAACTGATGGAATGAATAAACAAGACGTGGTCCAGCCACATAATGGAATATTATTTGGCCATAAAAAGGAGGGAAGTACTGACGCTTGCTACATTGTACAATGTACAATGATAAACCTTGAAAACATCACACTCAATGAAAGAGATAGATGCAAAAGGACAAAGGTGGTATGATTCAACTTCTTTGAAATACCTGGATTATGCAAACTCATAGAGATAGAGAGCAGGTTAGAGGTTACGGGGGTTTGGGGGGAGGCAATGGGGGGTTATTGTTGAATGGTACAGAGTTTCTGTTTGGAGTGACAAAAACTTTGGAAATAGTGTAGATGGTTATACAACTTTATGAATGTGATCGAGGCCACTGATGTGCACTTAAAAATGACAAATTTTTGGGGCGCCTGGGTGGCTTAGTCGGTTAAGCGTCCGACTTTCGCTTAGGTCATGATCTCGCGGTCTGTGGGTTCGAGCCCCGCGTCGGGCTCTGTGCTGACTACCAGCTCAGAGCCTGGAGCCTGTTTCAGTCTGTGACTCCCTCTCTCTCTGACCCTCCCCTGCTCACGCTGTCTCTCTCTCTCCTAGAAATAAATAAAAAACATTAAAAAAATTAAGAAAAAAAATGACAAATTTTAGGTTACATGTATTTTACCACCATAAAAAATGAGGGATGTCTGACTGGCTCAGTTGGTTAAGTGTCTGACTACGGCTCAGGTCGTGGTCTCGGGGTTCGTGGGTTCAAGCCTCACATCAGGCTTGGTGCCGACAGCTCAGAGCCTGGAGCCTGCATCGAATCCCATCTCTCCCTCTTTCTCTGCCCCTCCCCTGCTTGCAGTCTGCCCTTTTCTCTCTCTCTCTCTCAAAAATAAATATTTTAAAAAATTTAGTGAAAAATATATGGAAATAGCCCAAATGTCCACCAGCTAGTGAATGGTTAAAAAATGTGGTATATGTTGGGGCGCCTGGGTGGCTTAGTCAGTTAAGCGTCCGACTTTCGCTTAGGTCATGATCTCGTGGTTCGTGGGTTCGAGCCCCGCGTCGGGCTCTGTGCTGACTGCCAGCTCAGAGCCTGGAGCCTGTTTCAGAGTCTGTATCTCCCTCTCTCTCTGACCCTCCCCTGCTCACGCTGTCTCTCTCTCTCTCCTAGAAATAAATTAAAAAAAAAAATTTTTTTTAAAAATGTGGTATATCCATATGCTAGAATAGCATCAGCAGCTAAAAGGAACAAAATACTGATCGATTTGCAGGAATTGAAGACTGCAATTCCACTCATATCAATATCCAGAAAAGGCAAATGTGGAGACAGAGGAGATTAAAGTCTCCTGCAGCTGGGGTGGGGGGTTTGGTAGTGATGGCAAATGGACTTTTTAGGGCAATGGACATGTTCCAGAATTGTAGTAATGGCCACACTATAAATTTCACAAACATCAATGAATTGTATAGTTAAAGTAGTGGATTTCATGGTATGTAAACAACATTTTGATAAAGCTGTTTTAAAAAAAGAAGGAAGTGACTGGGATGCCTTGGTGGGTCAGTCAGTTAAGTGTCTGACTCTTGATTTCGCTCAAGTGGTCTTGCAGTTCATGGGATCGAGCCCCATGCTGGCCTCTTTGCTGACAGTGCAGAGCCTGCTTGGGGCCTTCTCTCTCCTTCTCTCTCTGCCCTTCCCCCACTCATGCATGTGCAGTCACTCTCAAAATAAATAAATAAACAATTTTTTTTTTAAAGAAAGAGGGGCACCTGGGGTGGCTCAGTCAGTTAAAGAGTCTGGCTCTTAGTTTCAGCTCAGGTCACGATTTCACAGTTCATGAGCTTGAGCCCCATGTCGGGCTCTGTGCTGATAGCATGGAGCCTGCTTAGGATTCTCTCTTTTCCTCTCTCTCTGCCACTCCCCGGCACACTCACTCTCTCTCTCAAAATAAATAAATGAACTTTTAAAAATTAATAAAAATGTAAAATAAAAAAGAAGGAAATGACGAGTGTTGGTGGAGATGTGGAGAAATTGAAACCCTGGTGCACTGCTGGTGGGAATGTAAAGTAGTGCAGCTGCTGAGGGATACGGTATGGCAGTTCCTCAAAAAATTAAACATAGAATTACCGTATGATCCAGCAGTTCCTCTTCTGGATACACACCCAGAAGAATCGAAAGCAGGGACTCAAACAGACATTTGTACACCCATGTTGATAGCAGCATAATACACAATGGCCAGAAGGTGAAAGCAACCTAAGTGTCTAATGACAGATGAATGGACAAACACAATGTAGTATATACTGTGTGTGTGTGTATATATATATGTACATGCATATACACACACACAATAGAATATTATTCAGCCTTAAAAAGGAAGGAAATTCTGACGCCGGCTATGACATGGATGAACCCCAAAAGACATTCTGTTGAGTGAAATGACTCAGATAGAAGAGGACCAGTACTGAGTGATTCCACTCTGATGAGGTTCCCGGAGTAGTCAGACTCAGAGGCAGAACGCAGCTTCCTGGGAATGAGGGGCTGGGAGGCGGTTAGTGCTTCATGGGGACAGGGTCTCAGTCTGCAAAGATGAAAGAGCTCTGCAGCTGGATGGTAGTGATAGTTGCACAACACGGCAGATGTGTCCAATGCCACCGAGCTGTACCCTTAGAAATGGTGAAAATGGGGGGCGCCTGGGTGGCTTAGTCGGTTGAACGACCGACTTTCACTTGGGTCATGATCTCGCGGTTCGTGGGTTTGAGCCCCGCATCGGGCTCTGTGCTGACTGTCAGCTCAGAGCCTGGAGCCCGTTTCAGAGTCGGTGTCTCCCTCTCTCTGACCCTCCCCTGCTCACGCTGTCTCTCTCTCTCCCCTAGAAATAAATAAAACATTAAAAAAAAAAGAAATGGTGAAAATGGTAACTTTTATATTACGTACAATTTGCCACAATTAAAAATAGAAAAGTAGGGAGTAAGCAACTGTGTCACATGCTTCTGAGTGGTCCAAATTATGGACAAAGGCATCACAAGGATAGGAAACTAATAGCCTTATGAATACAGAGGTAAATATCCCCCACGAAATACTAGCAAACTGACTCTAGGAACATATGAAAAGGATTATGCACCAGAAATGTACCCCCAGAATGCAAAGTTGACTTAACATTCAAAAATCAACTAATATGATGAACCATATTAACAGACCAAAGGATAAAAACCACGTGATCATCCCACAGATACAGAAAAAGCATTTGACAAAATTCAACAGCATTTTATGATTTAAAAAAAAAATAGCTCTATATAAACTATGGACAGAGAGACTTCCTCACCCAATAAAAGACATCTGCAAAAATCCCACAGTTAACATCCTCCTTAATGATGAAAAAATGGATGCTTTCCACCTGGGATCAGAAATAAGATTGTCTGCTCTCAACACCTCTAGTAAATATTTTACTGGACATTCCAGCTGGGTCAGTCAGATAAGAAAACTAAATAAAAGGCATCCAGACTGGAAAGGAAGAAACAAGACCATGCTAATGCAAATAACATCACCTTGTGTAATATAAATGGTAAGGAATTTAAAAACAATTAGGACTAGGGGCTCTTGGGTGGCTCAGTGGGTTAAGCGTCAGACTTCAGCTCAGGTCGGGATCTCATCCTCCATGGGTTCAAGCCTCATATCGGGTTCTGTGCTGACAGCTCAGAACCTGAAGCCTGCTTTGGATTCTGTGTCTCCCTCTCTCTCTGCCCCTCCCTTGCTCATACTTGGTCTTTCTCTGTCTCTCAAAAAAATGAATAAACATTGAAAAAAATTTTTTTAATTAGAACTTTAATTAGAACTAATAAACTAGTTCTGCAAGTTTACAGGATATAATTGATGTAACAAATCAATTAAGTATCTATAAAATATCAAACATGTTGAAGATGAAATTAAGTAAAAATTCCACTTACATTAGCATCAAAAAGAATAAAATACTTGGTAATAAATTAACAGAACAAGTATGAGCTTGCACTCTGAAAGCTGTAAAACATTGAAAGAAATCAGGAGACCTAAGCAAATGGAAAGGCATCCCATTTTCATGGATTGGAACATTTAATTTTGTTACAATGGCAGTACTCTCTAAATGGATCTACAGATTCAAAGCAATTTTTATAAAAATCTCAGCTGGCTTCTTTTCAGATAGTAGGCTGATGCTAAAATTCATGTGGAAAGGCAAGTGATGCAAAATAACTGAACAACCTCAAAAAAGAACGAAACTGGAGGATTCACAATTTCTGAGTTCAAAACTTGCTACAAGGCATGGTACTCAAGACAGTATGGTATTGACATAAGGATAGGCATGTAGATCAATGGAATAGATTAGAAAGAGTAGTATAAGTAAATCCTTACATTATTAGTCAGTTGTTTTTGACAAGGACGCCAAGACAATTCAATGGAGAAATATATCTTGTCAGTAAGAGATGCTGTGACCACTGGATATCTGGGTGCAAAGGAATGCATTTGGTTCCCTTCCCCCCATAAAGAATAACTCAAAATGGACCAGAAACATAAAGGTTAGGACTAAAATAATAAACTCTAAGAAGAAAACATTGGAATAAATCTTTGTGACCTTAGGTTGAGCAAAGTCTTCTTAGATATGACACCAAAAGACCCACAAATGACTGAAGAAAAAAAATAGATAAATTGGACTTCCTCAAAATTAAAAATGTTTGTGCTTTGGAGGGTGCCATCAAGAGAGTGAAAAGACAAGCTACAGAATGATAGAAAATATCTGCAGATTATATATGTGATAAGGGACCTATAGCAAAGAATGTATGAAAAACACCTACAATCCAACAATAAAAAGACAATAAACCAATTGATGAGTGGGCGAAAGATTTGAATAGCCATTTCTCCAAAGAAGATATACAAATGGCATTGTTAAAGGATGGCCAACGTCATTAGGCATCAGGGAAATGCAAATCAAAGATACCAGATTCTGCTTCACACTCGCTGGTGTGGCTAAAATAAAAAAGGTAGACCAACATAAGCGTTGTGGAAGCTATGGCAAGGTGGGAAACCTTGAACGTTGCCTGTGGGAATGCAAAATGGTGTGGCCACTTTGGAAAACAGTTCAGCAATTCCTCAAAATGTTAAATGTGGGATTAACATTTAACCCAGCCATTCCAGCTCTAGGTGCATACGCAAGAGAAATGAAAATATGTATTCATGCAAAAACTTGTATGTGAAGGTTCATATCAGCCTTATCACAATAGCCAAAAATTGGAAACAACAGAAATGCCCATCAACTGATGATTGGATAAGCAAAATCGATGTATCAATGAAATGGAATATTCTTTGGCTGTAAAACATATGTAGTACTGATGCATTCTACAACACGAATGCACCTTGAATGCATTATGCTAAGAAGCTAGTCACACACCCAAAACACACTGTATGAGTCCACTTATGAAATACACAGAACAGGCAAATGCATAGAGTCAGAAAGTAAGCAAGTGGTTGTTTAGGGCTGGGAATGGGGTAGAGGAATGGGAATGAGGTATGACCACTAATAGGTATGGTGTTTCTTCCGGGGGAGTTGAAAGTATTCTAAAATAGATTGTGGTGATTGTTTTGTAACTCTGTGACAAACCAGTGAATTGTACATTTAAGGGAGTCAACTGTATGGTATGTGAATTACATCTCAGTAGAGCCATTCAAAAATCAGTTAATAAATACGGAAAGGCAGGCGATAAAAAGGCCAAAAAATAGAGGAAGTAGTTGTGATAGAAACTGCCTGTCAATTAACCTTAAAAAGCAAGTTTATTAAAGGAACATTTAAAAAAAAAAAAGCAATTGTAGGAAAGGATTTACTGCAGATTCTAAATTCTTTTTTTAGTACGGAAAAATTTTAAACATACAGCAAAGTAAAGGGAAACATATGAAAACTTTCATGTCTCTTATCACCTAGGCCAGCAATTATCAACTCATGGCCCATCTGGTTTTAGCTATACTCCCACCCACCCCCTCGCCCCCAAGTTTTGAAACAAATCCCAGAATCAAGTTGTTCCATTAGTGCAGGAATATTGTTAAAGATATTGTCCACCTCATGAAGACTGGTGCATAGACTTTCTTTTTAACCCTTGTATCAGGAGAAGGTTTTTTGTTTTTGTTTTGTTTTGTTTTTTCTGCGCAGTGGGTTTGCCGTCTTTGCTAAGACAACATACTTTGTATTTAGTCGTGGATTCCTTTCTGCTGTTGTCATTAGGATGACAGAGATGACTGGGTCACCAGATACCTGAAAAGTCTTTGTGTGGACCCGATGAACTCCTGGCTTTACCTCATTTTCTCACCCGTAGCAGAAATTACTAGCGGTCTATCCGTGATCTATTCTCCCTTCTTTCCTAGTAGGAAAGAGCCCTGATTTCATTGGGGGTGACATTGAACAGAGCTAAAAGACCGCATTTCTCCGTGTCCTATGTAGTGAGGGCTAAATCCCGGCTAGTAATTTACAAATCTCCATTTAGGACATTCTTCTTGCTGCTTGGGACGTGGCCATAATTGCTGGAGTTCCTGTAGTCACCTTGCACCACGAGGTGGCCTTGAGGATGGGAGCCACATTCTAAGGATAAGAAGGAAGGATGACAGAGACTGGGTTCTCATTTCTGTGGAGCTGCCACACCAGTTCCAGACTTCCTTCCCCCGGATTTTACTTACATAAGAGAAAAATAAACATCTATGTTGTTTAAGCCACTGTTATTTCTGGTCTTTCTTACCAGCGGCTGGGCACAATACTTATCAGATAGACTGCTCCTTATTTTTTCTCTCCCCCATTCCCTCATCTATTGATTTCATCTTGTACGTATGTTTATACAACCACTTTAAATCCTTTATGGACTTCGAGTCAAAATAAATAATTTATTAAACGGGCAGCATTACACAATCCAGCACATGGATTCTTATTTCAAAGAGCAACAACAAAAACCATTTGCAGACAAAAAGTTAAACTGTGTCTTGTGATTCGCAAAACTGAAGTTTGAATCAGGAAGGAAATCCGTTGCTTATTACCAGAAAGATGGGCACCACATGGAAAATCAATTTCCAACAGGGAGAGTTTTTAAAATTTGAAAAGCTGAACAAAAACGGACCATATGTCCCACCGTGGAGGAAGGGCTAGGCCGTCCATGGTGTGTGCTGAGACAAAGGAGTATCAGATTGCCACAGAGAACGACAAATAGGACCGTGGTGCGGAAATCACGGAATGTGCTCCGCAAGGTAGCAGGCAGGAGGTATTCTCGACAGAACTTGGCCTCTGCACCCATGCCTGCTTAGTCATTGCCGTGCAAAATTACTCTCTAGTATCTTTAGGATCAGAGGAGGTCACACAGTTAAGGATAATCGGTGATTCAAGGAATGGAGGGTGGGGCTGTTATTTCATAGAGCTGTTGATGATAATTCAGTGTTTCGGTTTATTTATTTATTTAAAAAATGTTTTTTAATTCACAAGAGAGACAGAACATGAGCCGGGGGAGGGGCAGAGAGAGAGGGAGACACAGAATCCGAAGTGGGCTCCAGGATCTGAGCTGTCAGCACAGAGCCCGACGCGGGGCTGGAACTCGGGAACGGTGAGATCATGACCTGAGCTGAACTCGAACGTTTAACCCACCGAGCCCCCCAGGAGCCCCTCAGTGTTTCCATTTAATGCTTGCACATTGAAGAATTAATAGGTGTACCTGGAGGTGATATAAAAAATACGTAGCATGGAGGAACCCTCGGTCAGAGAGTAGGGTGCTGGAGGCCCCTGCCAGCCCTGGTGTTCACCCTTTAGGTGCCGGATTGTAAGATGGGCTGGAGGGTCCCAAGAGAGGAGTTGAGTGCATCCCGGAGAACCAGAAGATCGAGAGCGGTGCTATTCACCAACCATTACAGAACTATTTCAGTATTGTAACAACTTGTGTGACCGCATTGGTACCAAGTAAACAACAGATCTGATTATACAGAAGTTTAAATATTTGTTTCTTTTTTTAATGTCTATTTATTTTTGAGAGAGTGAGAGAGAGCAGGGAAGGGAGAGAGGTGGGGGCACAGAGGCTCTGAAGCAGGCTCTGTGCTGACAGCAGATAGCCCTATGAGGGGCTTGAACTCATCAACCATGAGATGATGACTTGAGCTGAAGTCGGATTCTTAACCGACTGAACCACCCAGGCACCCGTAAGTATTTACTTTTTAAATGTTTATTTATTTTTAAAATATGTTTGTTTTTTTGAAAGAGAGATAGAGGGAGCATGCGTGAGTGGAGGAGGTGCAGAGAGAGGGGGACAGAGGATCTGAAGAGGGCTCTGCACTGACAGCAGCAAGCCTGACGCGGGGCTGGAACTCAGGAACCGTGAGATCCTGACCTGAGCTGGAGTCAGATGCTTAACTGACTAAGCCACCCAGGCATCCTTAATGTTTATTTATTTTTGAGAGAGAGAGAGAGAGAGAGAGAGAGAGAAAGTGCAAGCAGGGGGATGGCAGAAAGAGAGAGGGAGACACAGAAGAGCCTGATGCAGGGCTGGAACTCACGAACTGCGAGATCATGACCTAGGCCGAAGTTGGATGCTTAACCTACTGAGCCACCCAGACGTCCCTAAATATTTGTTTCTTAAGTGAAAGTGTTAAAAATGAAAACATATTTCGGGGCGCCTGGGTGGCTTAGTCGGTTAAGCATCCGACTTTCGCTTAGGTCATGATCTCGCGGTTCGTGGGTTCGAGCCCCGCGTCGGGCTCTGTGCTGACTGCCAGCTTAGAGCCTGGAGCCTGTTTCAGTCTGTGACTCCCTCTCTCTCTGACCCTCCCCTGCTCACACTGTCTCTCTCTCCTAGAAATAAATAAAAAAAGAAAAATAAAAAAAGAAAACATATTTAAACGTGTGTAGAAGATACAATCATAAAAATACTCCTAATAATAACTCCTATCTTTTGAGCTCTTATTGTGCTAAACACTTTTATAATTCACACTCTCATTTAACCCTTACAACCGGAGCCCTGAAATGAGGTCTTTTGGTTACAAGTGACTGAAATCCAATTCCTGTTGGCTTGAGCAAAGACAGGAAGCTTTTAAGGTGTGTAACTAAGAAGTCTAGTGGGATTCAGGTGTGGCTGAATCCAGGGGTTCAAAGATATCTCCAGAACTCAGTTTTCCTCTCCCTCCATCATTGCTTGGCTTTCCCTGGTGTTTCTCAAGCAGATTCTCCGTGCGGTAGCTCTGATGGTTCAATGCCAATATTATCCTTCCAACAACATCAGCATAAACTGATGTTTATTATTTCCAATAATCCTAATTAAAGTTTCAGGATTGAATCTCAATAGGTTGACTTGGGTCCCATGCCCATCCCTGAACCACCCTCTGTGACTGGTTCTGGAATGCCACTAGAACACTGACTGGCCAGTCACGAGCACACCTTTGGATCCGGGGCAGGGAGGGTCACACTTCTGGAAACACACAAGGGTGAGGGAATGTCACTAAGTTGCAAGGAAAAGGGGACACTGGGCAGACAAAAGTCAGATGTCTACTTCAACTGTCCCCATTTTAGTAATGAAGAAACTGAAGCCTGTTTGTGGATCAGCAAGGAGGACAGCCTGGTCAGAACGCAGTGAGCATAGGGAGATGAATGGGAGAGGATTCAGTCAGGACAGGGTGCAGATCTTATAAGGCCTTAGAGGCCATTGGAAGGACTTAGGCTTTTGCTCTGAGGGGGAAGGAAGGCTCAGAGCCGAGGAGTGAAGTGATCCCACAGAGGTTTTAGAAAGAATCACTCTAGCGGCTCTGGTGTTCAAATGTAAACTATTGTATTTCTTTCTCTAGCCTTTTATGTTTATTCATGTAACAAATGTGAAATCGATGTGGGGCCCAGGCCTGGCCAATCAGCACATTCCACTTCCCCGGCTGGTGAATTGTGTCAGAGATGGGTATGTGACCCACGTGGGGCTCACCAGGATCCAGCCCAATGACCTAGAGAAAAGAAACTCTCTCCACTGGTGTTGCTAAAGATATAAATCTGGCCACTCAGACCCACCACATAGTAAGATTCCACCTGAGAAGGAGGCCAACACAAAGGACACAGGACAAGCGATGGGGAGGAAGAAAGTCTAACTTTGATGATATCGGCTGACCCCTAGATCCAGCCAAGCCTGATATCATTCTATCCCTGGACTTCTCAGTTCTGTGAGCCCATAGATTCCACTTTTCGTTGAAGCCATCTTGAGCTGGGTTTCTTTCTTTCTTTCTTTCTTTCTTTCTTTCTTTCTTTCTTTCTTTCTTTCTTTCTTTCTCTTTTTCTTTCTTTCTTTCTTTCTTTCTTTCTTTCTTTCTTTCTTTCTTTCTTTCTTTCTTTTCTTTCTTTTTAGAGACAGAGAGACAGAGCGTGAGCAGGGAAGGGCAGAGAGAGAGAGGGAGACACAGAATCCGAAGCAGGCTCCAGGCTGAGCTGTCAGCACAGAACCCCATGTGGGGCTCAAACTCACAAACCGCAAGATCATGACCTGAGCTGAAGTTGGCCGCTTAACTGACTGAGCCACCCAGGCGTCCCAAGCTGGGTTTCTTTCTTTCTTTCTTTCTTTCTTTCTTTCTTTCTTTCTTTCTTTCTTTCTTTCTTTCTTTCCTTCCTTCTTTCCTTCCTTCCTTCCTTCCTTCCTTCCTTCCTTCCTTTCTAATTTTAAAAATCTTGTGTTTATTTTGAGAGAGAGAGAGAGAGAGAGAGAGAGAGAATGTGAGTGGGAGAAGAACAGAGAGAGAGACACACACAGAATCCAAACAGGCTCCAGGCTCTGAGCTGTCAGCACAGAGCCCGACACGAGCTCGAACCTAAGAACCATGAAATCATGACTTGAGCCAAAGTCAGACGCTTAACTGGCTGAGGAACCCAGGCGCCCCGAGCTGGGTTTCTAATACCTACAACTGGAACAATCCTTAGTGAGAAGCCACGTCCACTAAGCCCCACTTTGCGCTTGTTCTGGAGACAGGTGCCAGGATGGTTTTGACTAGTGCCTTGCCCCTAACAAGTTCACAGCTGACTGAGATAAAGAACCTGCGCCTCGTTTCCTGTCTCCGTCTAGGTCACCGGCTCCTTTTGCGCAGCCTTTTACCTTTTACGTCATTCCCAAGAGCATTTAGCCCTTCGTAGAGCCTTTGGTGGCTGCTCCTTAAATGTGCCCCAACCATTTGCTTGAGGATATGACTCCCAACAGCACCAAAAAAATGGTAACAATCCAGGAGGGCTGGGAAACTGCTTGGCTCCCAGGCCAGATTACAGATGCAAGAGCCCCCCATAGACCCCAGGCTCGCAGCTAACCGGGAGGGACGAGGAAAGACAAGAAAAGCTTTATTCCCTTTCTTTGATTCCAAGGAGGAGTTTGCCTGATAAAATCAACACTTGGCCACCCCCTGCCATCTTTCATGTCACATCGGATTTCATTTGTGCCTCTACGGGCCGATCCCGCAGCCAGGACTGTCTCCAGAGAACTCCACTTGGCTCCTAGCCCATCCACCTGAGGCCAGGTGGAGGAGAAAAACAGCTTTCTGTCGTCTGTCTCAGCAGCAGACCCGGCCGGACCCCGCTGGAGAAAGAGCTCCTTGACCCAGGGACTGCGGATAGGGTTACAGGATCCGCCACCCACATCTGCCACCTCGGCCTCCCCAAAAGGTGCGTCTTTGTGTGAGGAAGAGGGGGAAGGGCCCCAAGTGCCTCACGCCACTCCCCTTGGGGCGAGAGAGCAGGGGGGTGAGAGAGCAGGGGGGCGAGCCCAATGTATCATTAGGAGGCATGTGATCCTGTTCTCAGCTCCTGTGTCTGGACGGCCCCGCACAGCCCGTCCCCAGCGAGCTGCCCACTGTTGCCTCGCGCCCTCTCTCCTCCAGGAACCCACGCTCGTGCCCTCCCCAGCCTGTTCTCCTGTACCCACTGAGCACCTTCAGAACACCCCGCCTTCGCCTCCGCTCCGCTTTCCGCCTGTCTGTCCTCCCTCCCAGCCTCGCCTCTGGTCTCCCACTCACGCCTCGGGGCCTGCGCAGGGGGCACCCGTCACGCCACCCGAACCCCAGTCGCTCCCTCCTCCACCTGCTCCCCGAGCTCCGTGCCACAAACACGTGAGCATCTGTCTCTGTTGTGCTTTGTTCAAACTCCATGGCAGGGTTTGCTCTGCCGGGCACCCTTTTGAAAACTTGAATTTGTGGCCACAGCCCGGAATGGATGAAATCGTATCCAGAATCATCACACTGTTTATACAGTAGCTACCCTGGCCCGGGCTCCCAGCCGCTGGCTGCCCTGACCTCGCTCTCGTGTGTGCTCAGGAAGTCATTCTTGCACGCTCACGTGAACGCACAGTCCTCCTCCGGCACCAGCTCGTGGCCGTGCCATGGCCTCTGCCCACCATCCCCGCCCCCCCGTCCGTCTTCCCGGTGCAGCTCAGGGCAAGTCCCCGCATATCCCGGCCCCTGGTGGCCACCCAACCCTGTCTCACCCGCACCCCCTATTTTATACCCTTACCCTTTTTGTCTCACCACCCAGGGTCCCTCCTCTTTCTCTGATGCCACGTCCCCCTGCCCTCCCACCCCCGCCCCGACTTCAATCAATCAAGGCGTCCCCACTTGCTGTTCCCTTAGTCTTTGCCTAATTGGCACTCAGCCTGCAGGTTTCTGCTTGGGTGTGTCCTGCTCAAGAAGCCTTCCCTGACCCCCAGTCTAAGTGAAGCCCCCGGTAGCATATCCACAGTGCACAGCAGCCGCTACCACGGTCATTACTAGTCACGTTTCATGCAAGAGTTCCTTCAACTTTTTCTAGTTGCTGCCTGGGGTTTTTTTTGTTCTTTTTTTAATTTAAAAATATTTTGTGTGTGTGTTAGCTGGTTAAGACTTGTGTCACCCCCAAGGCCGAGCAGAAATAGACTGTGGCTGAGCTCGCTTTCAGCATTCAGTTCTTAGAAGGACAGAAAGGGGCGCCTGGGTGGCTTAGTCGGTTAAGCGTCTGACTTTCGCTTAGGTCATGATCTAGCGGTTCGTGGGTTCGAGCCCCGCGTCGGGCTCTGTGCTGACTGCCAGCTCAGAGCCTGGAGCCTGTTTCAGTCGGTGACTCCCTCTCTCTCTGACCCTCCTCTGTTCACGCTGTCTGTCTCTCTCTCTCTCCTAAAAATAAATAAAAAACATTAAAAAAAAAAAAGGACAGAAAAAAACTTCCTGTAGGTGCCCGACGCTCAGTTAGCGCATCCTGTCTGCTGTTAAACTGCTTCAAGAAGCTCCTCGTTTCCTTGGCTTAATCTTAAGTGACCTGAAGGTGAGGGTCTTTGTCTTCTGCCTCCTGTCTCAGAAAGCCCCCAACATGGGGCACCTGGGTGGCTCAGTCAGTTAAACATCCGACTTCAGCTCAGGTCATGATCTCACGGTTCATGGGTTCAAGCCCCATGTCAGGCTCTGTGCTGGCAACTAGCTCAGAGCCTGGAGCCTGTTTCAGATTCTGTGTCTCCCTCCCTCTCTGACCCTCCCCTGCTCTCTCTTTCAGAAATAAATAAAACATTTAAAAAATAAAAAAAAAAACACTTAAAAAAAAAAAAAAAAGAAAGCCCCCAACACAAGTCTAGTCCTAGTGAACACGCCCCGTTCCTTTTTCTAAAACTCACGCCCCCGGCACAACACTGTGTAGTGAGCTGGTAATGACAAGTTTGGTGTCACAACTCAAACCCCCATTTGGAGAAGCAGCTTTCCCGTAATTGAAAAAACTTTTGAAAAATCCTGGGTTCAAATGTGAGTCTAGCTACCAAAGAGGTGAGTGATCTTGGGTAAGCACCTTCACCTCCGATTCCTCATTTATCAAGTAGAAACTCAAATCGCCTAATCATAGGGCCAGTAGAATGTAGTTACATTCTAGTAACTGCTTATAACTGTCTTGTTATAAGCATCTAGTAGATGCATCTATCTAGATGTCTAGCATCTAGTAGATGCTTATAACTGTCATGTGAGAATGCAATTAGTATGATCTCATTGTATAAAATTAAAACCTTTTAAAAAAATTTTTAAATGTATTTATTTTATTTTTTAAAATGAAAACCTTCTGCATGTGCGAAAGCATGGGAAAAGTCTGACGGGAGCCACCCCACACTGATGGAGGGTTTGTGTGTTTGGAGAGGGCAGGCAGGCGGCTGGTAAAGTATTTTACTCCCTTTATGGTTTTGTATTTTGCTGCTTGAATTTTTAATAAGATCGCGTTCACATGTGATACTGGCTGCCGTAGATTGGGTTGTTGTTGCTCAAACATTTACCTTCTCCCCCTCCACTTTCGTGCATGGGGTGTACTCCTCTGGCTTGTCGTTGTCCGTGACCCAGTGACTGGGTTTGGTCAATGGGATATTAGTGGACATGCTATAAACCACGGCTTGGAATGTACCGGTGGAATGTGGCTCGTCCCCTGTGTTCCTGCCTTTCAATATGAGAAGAACATGCCCTGGGTGAGGGCCACTAGCTCCCCCAGATGAATGACTTAGAAGCACCCCGCACCAAACCCAATGCCCAAAGGCCCAGCTGGGATCACGAGATCAATAGCATCTCCCCAGAGAATACACGGATGCATGAACCACAAATGAGAGCATATTCCGCAGCAGAAGCTGACTGATACACTTGTGTTATTTTTAAAAGGGAAGAGGAGGGGCGCCCGGATGGCTTAGACGGTTAAGCGTCCAACTTTCGCTCAGGTCATGATCTCATGGTTCATGGGTTCGAGCCCCGCGTCGGGCTCTGTGCTGACTGCCAGCTCAGAGCCTGGAACCTGTTTCAGAGTCTGTGACTCCCTCTGTCTCTGACCCTCCCCTGCTCATGCTGTCTCTCTCTCTCTCCTAGAAATAAATAAAACATTTAAAAAAATTAAAAAAAAGGGAGGAGGAACTAAATTAAAAAAAAAACCAGAATCAGAGAATAGAGTGCTGAGCAAGTAGCTGTTTGATAAATGCTGGGTCCTCTTCCATCCCCTATTCCTCCATCAGGGCTTGTGGTTAAGAAGTTTCCAGAAGACCTTCCAGGCCCGTGTTCAACTGGTTTGCCTTTCTTCATTGTACTTTGCACCCACCACTTATTTTATTCTGACTTGCAAAATATTGAGCTCTTTCCAGGCCTGTCTTGCCCACTTGAAGAATGTCCTTGCCTTCAAGGAGCTTACAATCTAGTTGTGCAAAGTGTGATGTAAATCCAAAGGAATCTTCTCTTTGCTCACTCAGGCCAGCTTTCTTTGAGCCTTTCACAGCCTCAGCATTTTGTTAAGCTGGGCCTGAATCTTTTTTATTTTTTATTTTTTAATGTTTCTTCATTTTTTGAGAGAGAGAGACGGAGAGAAAGAAAGACAGAGTATGAGCAGGGGAGGGGCAGAGAGAGAGGGAGACACAGCATCTGAAGCAGACTCCAGGCTCTGAGCTGTCAGCACAGAGCCCAATGAGGGGATCAAACTCACAGCTGTGAGATCATGACCTGGGTGAAGTTGGACCCTTAACCGACTGAGCCACCCAGGTGCCCCTAAGCTGGGCCTGATTCTAATGTCTAAGGTACTTATTTTGTGTGTGTTGTGGTTACCAAGTCCAATTCAAAGTGGGATCTGTCATCCCTGTATCAAAGTTGAAAAAACAGAAGCTGAAAAGGTATATACAGCTTGTAAGGGAGATTGGGCCAGGATTGAGGTTCAGGCTGGTTTGGATCCAAAGTTGCATCCTGGTTTCCACTTGTAGATGCCCTTTTGCAGAAAAAGACCTCCACAAGCACTTAGTGAAGGGCTTTGGGTTAGATGAACAGAAATAAGTGAGATTTTTGTGGTTGGTTGTTACACACCAGGAGCTGACTAATGTATCTGAGCCGTGGACACCTGCTGGGTCCAAGGATAGCCCCCTGCACATATACCACCTGCCTAGAAATAGGACTTCTTCCACGCACCGAGCTGAGCAAGGATCCAGGTAACTCTGCAGAAGCTGCAGCTTCTTACTGTGGAAGCTGAGAACTCCCCCAAGTTGGTTGTCAGCCAGGAAGTGGATCTGGGATAGGCAGAGGCATCAGGCAGTTGATATCTGAGTGACGACTTTGCAGTCTACTCGCTGTGCAACTTGAGGCAAGTCAATCAACGTTTCTGGGCCTTGAAGGTTTGGAGCCGGTGACTTTGGGGCCATGGGCATGTTTATGTGAATGGCACATGGATTTATTTTGATTCATTGCAGTTTATTTGGCAACATTAAAACAATAAGGTACTTGTGAGGAATTAGTCACTGATACATAACTGGCCAGAGTGGGTCTTGGTACAAACACTAGGAGCGAACAATTTGGCAACTTTGTTACATGTTAAAAATGCACCCACAGGGGTGCCCGGATGGCTCAGCTAAGCATCTGACTCTTGATCTCTGCTCAGGTCTTGGTCTCAGGATCATGAGTTCAACCCTCGCGTTGGGCTGTATGCTGGACATAGAGCCTACTTTTAAAAAATGCACACACAGAAATTCTACTTTTTTGGAACCTGGTCCATAGATACACTTGGGCATGTGAAAAATGATCTACATTGGAGGTCAAGCAGGCAGCACTGTTTATAAAGTAACAGTTCTGAAAATTAGCCCAGTGCCTACCCAGAGGGGATGGTTTAGATCAAATATAGATCATCCACACGTTGAAATACTATGTGGCTGGACAAAAAGGCCAAGGGCACTACCTAGATACTGATAAGGAACATTCTCTAGGATATCCTGTGAAGTAACAAAGCCAAGTGTCAAAACAAAGTGCCCATTATGCTTTTTTTTGTCTAAAGAAAAAAAATGCGTGTGTATGTCACTATTTGCTTGCATACTTCTAAAGAAACCTTAAGTATTCAAGAAGAGTCAATAACTGTTACCTTTGGGGGTAGGAGACTGGAGTGAGAGGGAGAGCTTTTTCTGTTTACCTTTTCAAAATGTTTTGAATTTTGGAAAAAAAGTTTAAAACATCGATATTTTCATATCTAGATGATGCTGCACGCAAGGGCCGGTGTAGAGCTGGGTGGAAAGGCTGCCTCCCAGACGGGCCGCGTGTGCTCCTGTTTGCCATACTCCCCGCCACTCCCTGTTGTCTCCCTGGTCCGAGACCTGGGGTCTGTCGCCACCTACCGTTTTCCTCACCATAGCTTTTCTTAGACTAGAACTGAGAGAAAAGCCAAGCACTGCTTATACCCAGGCCTTTATCATAGGCGGCAGGCTTGTCATAGCAATGTGAATGACTAAATCATTTCACTACATTTATACTCAAAAATGGTTAAGATGGGGGTGCCTGGGCGGCTCAGTTGGTTAAGTTTCTGACTCTGATTTATGCTCAGGTCATGATCTCACAGTTCATGAATTCAAGCCCCCCCATCAGGCTCCTTGATGATAGTGCAGAGCCTGCTTGGAACTCTCTCTCCCCTTCCTCCTCTGCCCCCCACCCTGGCTCCCCCCTTCTCTCTTTCAAAAATAAAGAAACTTAATTTTTTTAAGTGCTTCCTGGGGAGCCTGGGTGGCTTAGTCAGTTAAGCGTCCGACTTTCGCTTAGGTCATGATCTCGAGGTTCGTGGGTTCGAGCCCCGCGTCGGGCTCTGTGCTGACTGCCGGCCCAGAGCCTGGAGCCTGTTTCAGTCTGTGACTCTCTCTCTCTGACCCTCCTCTGCTCACGCTGTCTCTCTCTCTCTCTCTCCTAGAAATAAAAGCATTAAAAAAAAAAAATTTAAGTGCTTCCTTATTTTTGAGTGAGAGGTGGGGAAAGCTGGGGGAGGGGCACAGAGAGAGGGAGACAAAGAATTCAGAGCAGGCTCCGGGCTCTGAGCTGTCAGCACAGAGCCCGATGTAGGGCTCGAACTCACAGACTGAGATCATGACCTGAGCCGAAGTCAGATGCTTAACCCACTGAGCCATCCAGGTGCCACTCAAACAAAACAAAACAAAACAAAACAAACTTTAAAAAAATGTGGTTCAAATGGTAAATTTTATGCGGTATATATTTTACCGCAGTTTAAAAAGAAACTGCAGCAGACTCGTATTATACCCACAGGTAGATGCGTAGATGGTTCTCAGTACCAAGGAAAGTTCCAGAACCAATTGTCATCAGCCCAGCCGGCTCTGCGGCCTGTGGGATGGAAAGGCCAATCCGCTTCGCATACAGACATCGCCTGTGCGGCCCCCTCGAGTGTGTAACTCTGAGGTCAGTGGTTTCAATTCTCTCCTGCCTCTATGATTCCTGAAACGCTTCTGTCCCTCACTTGCTGTGTGACCGTGGACAAACCACTTCCCCTCTCTGGGCCTTTACTTCCTCATCTGTTAAATGAGAGGCTTGAAGTGGATCTTCTCGGAGGCTCTTCAGCTCTTAGAATCTCCCACTTGGTTTGCCCTTGAGCAATTCTTCTGTCATCCTCTCCAGAGCGAGATGAAGTGGGCTCTGCTGGGGTGCAGGGGGCAGAGGCTTCCCTTCAGGTTGGGGATGTGTGGGCTGCAGTAGGAGGTTCCCTTTTCTTTCTTTCTTTTCTTTTCTTTCTTTTTTTTTTTTTTTTTTGTAGCCAGAAAGTTATTTTAAACCCTACGTGGGGAGCTGCTAAAAGCCACATGCCTCAGATCTCACGTGCTACAACCTCTTCTGGGGAAAGAGTGAGCAGAATTCGTAATTCTTACTGTTCTCTTCTCCCCTCCCCCCTCCCTCAGGAGGGGCAACTCATTCCATTCATCCTTTGCTCTGCTGAGTCACAAAACTGAAAAACACTTGTCTTCTGGCCTCTGACGGAGGCTGGGGCTGCGGTCTGAACATCAGCACCCCCTCAAACTTGCACACTCAAACTTGTGCACTCAAACTTGCCCACTCAGACTTGCATGTGGCTCCAGGAACCTTATTAAAATGCAGATTCTGGCCCAGCAGGCCTGGGGTGGCGGTGAGGGTGCACTGTTCTACCAGTCTCCCCCATGACCTTGAAGGATAGCACCCAGAATGCTGTTAGCTCAGAAAACCCAGCTAGAAAGTCACCTGAAAATCACTCACCTGCTCCTTTTCGTTTCAAATTTGCCCTGCTCCCCCATTAAAATTTTTTGTTTATTATTGAGAGAGAGAGAGAGAGAGAGAGAGAGAATCTGAAGCAGGTTCTGCTTCGTAATCATGAAGCCACAAACTAAGAGATCATGACCTGAGTGGGAATCGAGAGTAGGACACTTAACCAAATCAGCCACCCAGGTGCCCCAGTACAGCTATTCTTTATTGACCAGTTCCTGTGTCCTTGGCACTGAACAGAGCTCTTTAGGTAGATTATTTAATTTAATCTCTCCAACAAGCCCAGCGATGAGGATGCAATTTCAGTTGAGGAAACTGAAGCACAGAGAGGTTGAGCGTTTTGCTCTTCATTACAGAGCACAGGAGGGCCTGAACTGGTTTGCCTCAGCCCCGGGTCCTGGCCCTCTTTCAGGATCCAACGCTTCTGTAGAACCCCCCCACCCGCCTCCACTTTTGTTATAGCCAAGACAGCATAGAATGTTCTGAGCCTTGCTTTCCCTCCTTCCCAATTAGTCTTTTTTTTTTTAATTTTTTTTTAACATTTTATTTATTTCTGAAAGAGAGAGGCAGTGTGAGCAGGGGAGGGTCATAGAGAGAGAGGGAGACACAGAATCGGAAGCAGGCTGCAGGCTCTGAGCTGTCAGCACAGAGTCTGATGCGGGGCTCAAACCCATGAACCATGAGATCATGACCTGAGCCAAAGTCAGACGCTTAACTGACTGAGCCACCCAGGTGCCCCATTCCCAATTAGTCTTGAAGAGAGCTCAACCACAGAACACGAAGAGCTGCCTTTTCCTTTTGACCAACAGCATAGAATTTCTGTGCAATAGGGGTGCCTGGGTGGCTTAGTCGGTTAAGCGTCCGACTTTCGCTTAGGTCATGATCTCACGGTTCGTGGGTTCGAGCCCTGCGTCGGGCTCTGTGCTGACTGCCAGCTCAGAGCCTGGAGCCTGTTTCAGTCTGTGACTCCCTCTCTCTGTGGCCCTCCCCTGCTCACGCTGTCTCTCTCTCTCTAGAAATAAATAAAAAGAAAAAAAAAAAGAATTTCTGTGCAAGCACAGACCTCGTTGGTTTAACCAGGGGTCTCTTGGGCGGATGGGAGAAGGATGGGTCATTTCAGTTCTCTGACTACAAACTGCGATAATGAACTGTTGGTCTGCAGATACATCGTTTCACACAAGTGTGAGGGTATTTGTAGGATAAAGTCTTGGTCCTGGATTGGGTGTATCAAAGGCCGTGTTTCTTTAATTTTGGGTAGATGATGTCAATTTCATATTTTTCCCAAACCACCTACAGCAAGTGGCTCTCACCCCAGAGTGTCACCTACATCTGCTGCTGATTTTGAGCTGGCCAGCCGGAAGCAGAGTTGGAAGAGACTGCACTTCTCTGTCTGATGGTCAAAAACACCAGCTGGGGGGTGTGGCTCTGAGATCGTTTTCCATACCCAGTGGTTCAGCGTTGGCGGTCAGGTCAGCCTGCTTCTCCGTAGAGCAGCGTTTGTCATCGGGGATTTAATGGCTTAAAAATAAAGGGGATCGGATTACACTCGGGAGCCCTGGTGGGAGCTCCGAGCCCTTTCCCCCAACCCCAAGGGACCACAGCGAAGAAGAGACTGGAAGAAGCCACAAAAGAATAATGGAGGTTGGCTTCTCAGCACCCTGAAAGGCAGAGGGGCCCCTGGCACAAAGGCGTCTAGAACCTGAAGATCAGGGTTAGCCTGGGCTCCGCCACCACCCTTCCCTCTAAATGACCTCCTCTTACTGGAGAGTGGTGGCAACCCACAGACTCAGGGACCCCAAGACCCGGGTCCACATCTTGCTTCCTCCGTGTTTGAGCCATGCCATCTTACGTTAGTGATTTAAACTTCTGTACTCCACTTTCCCCGTCTGCAAAATTGGGATAATGATAGCGTGGTCGTGAGAATCAACTGTGATGACATACACAAAGACTTTGGAACAATACCTGGCACAAAGAAAGTATGAAGTCAATATCAGCTATTCTTTCATTTATTCGTATTTACTTACTTGTTTATTGTTTGTCGAGAATGTCAGCTCAGGAGGACAGAGACCTCAGCTCCTTATTCCCAGAGGTGTCCGCTGGCCCAGCACAGTGCTTGCACGTAGTAGGTCCTCTGCAAATGGTCACTGGAGAAATGAATGAATAGACACTTTATTTCCCCTCCTTCACCCTCGGTTTTCTTCTTTGTAAGTGAGAGACTTTTATTCTGTTCTCTGTGCTCATCTATGTTTTCCTAATCTGTGGTGATCATGTATCATTGCTTTTTGCAATTGGAAGAAAAAATTATCATTATTTGAAAAAATGTTTTTAGTGTGTATTTATTTTTGAGACACAGAGAGAGACAGCGTGAGCAGGGGAGGGGCAGAGAGAGAGGGAGACACAGAATTTGAGGCAGGCTCCAGGCTCTGAGCTGTCAGCACAGAGCCCGACACGGGGGCTCGAACCCACGAACTGTGAGATCATGACCTCATCCAAAGTCGGATGCTCAACTGATTGAGCCACCCAGGCACCCCCATAAGAAAAAATTATTTAAAAATGGATAGACCCTTAACCATAATTGCTGAAACTTGGAAGCAACCAAGATGTTCTTCAGTAGTTGAGTGGATAGAAAAATTGTGATCCATCCAGACACTGGAATATTATTCAGCACTAGTAAGAAATAAGCTATTAAGCTGGGAAAAGACCTGGTGGAATCTTAAAAGCGTACAGCTGAGTGAAACAAGCCAGTCTGCAAAGTCCACATATGATACGGTTCCAATTGTGTGACATCCTGGAAAAGTCAGAATTATGGTGGCCTTGAAAAGTGGTTGCCGAGGGTTTCAGGAGAGGGAAGGAAAGGATCCCCAGGCAAAGCACAGGATTTTGGGGGACAGTGAAACCATTCTGTTTGATACTGCGGTGGTAAAATAGGTATTATTACACATCTGTCCAAACCCCATAGAATATCCAAAACAGAATGAACCCCACTGTGAACTATGGACTTAGTTAACAGTGATGTACCAATCTGGCTCTAACGTTGGCTATTAGCGTGAGCAAATGTGCCACATGCGAGCACGAGATGTTAGTGATGGGGACTCAACAGGGAGGTGGGAGGGTGTAGGTGACTCTCTGTGCTTTCCCCTCAATTTTTCTGTAAATCTAAAATGGCTCCAAAAAAAGTCCATTATTAAGAGCACCTGGATGACTCAGTTGGTTGAGTGTCCAACTCTTTTTGTAAATAGTTTTTTTTTTAGAGATTTTTTTTTTAAATTTATTTCTAGGAGAGAGAGAGATAGACAGTGTGAACAGGGGTGGGTCAGAGAGAGAGGGAGACACAGACTCTGAAACAGTCTCCAGGCTCTGAGCTGGCAGTCAGCACAGAGCCCGACACGGGGCTCGAACCCTCGAACTGCGAGATCATGACCTAAGCGAAAGTAGGACGCTTAACCGACTAAGCCACCCAGGCGCCCCTGTAAATAGTTTTTTAAGTGTTTATTTATTTTTGAAAAAGAGAGGGAGAGAGCAGGGGAGAAGCAGAGAGAGCGGGAGACACAGAAGCTGAGGCAGGCTCCAGGCTCTGAGCTGTCAGCACAGAGCCCCACTCCGGGTTCCAACCCACAGACAATGGGATCATGACTTGAGCTGAAGTCGGACGCTTAAGTAACTGAGCACCTCTGAGTGTCTGAATCTTGATTTCAACTTGGGTCATGATCTCACGATGTGAGTTCGAACCCCACATGGACTCTGAGCCGACAGTGCAGAACCTGCTTGGGATTCTCCCTCTCTCTCTGCCCCCCTCTCAAAATATAAGTAAATAGGGGCACCTGGGTGGCTCAGTCAGTTAAGCATCTGACTTCGGCTCAGGTCATGATGTCATGGTGCATGGGTTCGAGCCCCGCGTTGGGCTCTGTGCTGACAGCTCAGAGCCTGGAGCCTGCATCGGATTCTGTGTCTCCCCATCTCTTTGACCCTGCCCTGCTCATGCTGTCTCTCTCTCTCTCTCTCTCTCTCTCTCTCTCTCTCTCTCAGAAATAAAACATTAACAAATATATATATGTAAATAAACTTCAGAAAATTAAATTAAAAAAATTTAAAAGTATATGAATTTTAAAAAGTATAGGTTCCATTTTTAAACCTTGATTAATTCACTTTTTTTGTTTGCTGGGATTTGCAAGTATTTGACCATCAGTTGTTCTCATCCGCATTGACTGAAGAGCTTTGGAAGTGGTAACAGGGATGCAGGTGACCAAAGTACAGAGCTTATTTGATGAACCTACATCCTGTCATTACATTTGGACAACTGCATGCGGGTACAGCAGGGGACGTTCCTTAGTCCTTTGGTCTGGGTCAGTGCACACATCTGGAGCTCCCATCTCTCGCATGGCAAACTTCCGGATCTCTTTGTGGTTCCAAAAAGGGCACTTTCTGAAGCCCATTCCTCGGATGTGCTTGGGAATGCTGATACGTTCTGCTCTGCTCACACCTCCTTGGTGGCAGAATAGCCTTCTTGTGACCATCCTTCTTTGCGGGAGCCATTCTGCCTGGCTCAGGTTGGAAAGGAAGAGCAGAGTGAAATGTTGATTAGCTGGCTTGGAAATCACATGCACGCATGCGTGCGCATGCACACACACATTCACACACACACTGTACACAGGTAGGTATAGTTTCCAATTCATTCTTTTTGTATATACTTTGAGTTTTAGGAAATGTGTTCAAGACCGAACAATGCGTTTAGACCATAATGATGGCATTGTACAACTTGGAGATTTCACAGATGAGAAAAGGGAGGCCTGGAGAGAGGAAGTGACTTGTCCAAGGTCACATTATGAGAGAGGATAGAGCTGAAATCTACCCCAGGTTTGCTCACCACCACCGTGTGGGCTCCGTCTCAGGTACATCCTTAGTAATATGGGGTTATAAGAGCGTCTACCTCCTCTGATTGTTGTAGGGTATAAATGAAATTATATGCAAGTACCTCAGAGAAAGCCTGGTACATAGTACATGCTCAATTAAAGTCAGCCATTATTAGTGTTCATTTATAGTGAGGAGGAGGAGGAAGAAGAGGAGGAGAAAAGAAGAGAATGTTAGTTCTTCCTGTTTGAATTGTCAGGGTAAACGCCTGCATCATTTTACACCCCCTCCTTAAGTTGTAAAAGTGTATTTTGTATTTATTTATTTTTTTACTTGCTATATATAGGCTTTGAGATGGAAGGTAGGAAGGAGGTTATTGTCTGAAAGCCCCTCGAGCAAGGCCCACAGCCTAGGCTTTCTTCCTACACAGTGTGTCTCTGTCACACAGTGTCACATAGAGACTGTGTCCCATGAGCAGAAACCCCAGGGCTGTGATCTTCACCCAAGAAACTCTAATCAAGCTGTTATTGAAGTCAGAGGTTCCTCAGGTGTCATCTTGTCTAGGCCTCGCAAACTCAAGCCATGGGGCCCCGGCAGGGAAGGTTCAGGGCTGGGGGGACCCGCAGTGAATGGGGTGCACTGGCTCCATGCAGCAGCCACTTCCAGACGGTGCTGACCACCAAGGAGGAGAGCCCCAAGTGGCCAGACACTCAATTTTAAACCTTGCGTGGGACAAACAAGACTGGTCTGGGACCCAGACACAGCTCCTGGGCCACTTCCGAAGTCCAACCTCTCACTGGGAAAGATGGGGAAACTGAGGCCCACGGACGTAGAGTAACTTGTTCAAAGTCCCCCAAGGCTAATATTAGAACCCCATTTCTTTCAACCTACTTTCACTGCTGTTCTGTTCTGGGACCCAAGGGTGTTACTTAAAGCCTGTGACGGCTTCTCTTAGGGTCACAGAAGCGTGCCCCAGACTCTTAATGCCCAGGAGTAAGCTAGGTGGGCCATGGGGCCCCCCGGGGTACAAGTCAAGCCCCACCCTTCCCGTCGGACAATGAGACCTCCTCTCTGGGCCTCAGTGAAGAGGCAGAGACATCTTTTACTTTAAACATTTTTTTCTTTTTCTTTTTTTTTTGAGTTACACTTTTATTGACTCTACCTCCTCCTTTCTTCTTCTTCTTTTTTTTTACAAATAGTTTATTGACAAATTAGTTTCCATATAACACCCAGTGCTCATCCCCCCAAGTGCCCTCCTCCATGCCCATCCCCCCTCCCCCCCACACCCATCAGTCCTCAGTTTTTGTCAGCATTCAAGAGTCTCTCATGGTTTGCTTCTCTTCCTTTCCCCCACCATTTCCCCCTTCTTCTCCCCCTTGTTCCTCCGTCAAGTTCCTTCTAATCCTCCTGTACGTGCAAACATATGGTATCTGTCCTTCTCTGCCTGACTTATTTCACTTGGCATAACACCCTCGAGTTCCATCCACGTTGCTACACATGGCCAGATTTCATTCTTTCTCATGGTCATGTAGTATTCCATCATACAGATAAACCACATCTTCTTGATCCATTCGTCCGTTGATGGACACTTAGGCTCTTTCCATGTTTTAGCTATTGTTGAGAGTAAACATTTTTTTTTAAATTGTGGCAAAATACACCTTATATAAAGTTCACCATAGTAGCCATTTTTTAAAACCTTAATAAATCAATTAATTATTTTAATGTTTATTTATTTATTTTGAGAGAGAGCATGCATGCACGAGTGCGTGGGTGGGGTGGGGTCAGAAAGAGAGGCAGAGAGAGAATTCCAAGCAGGCTCTGCGCTGTCAGCACAGAGCCCAACACGGGGCTTGAACCCACGAACCATGAGATCATGAGCTGAGCCAAAATCAGGAGTCGAACACTGAACCTACTGAGCCACCCAGGTGCCCCCAGCGTAACTATTTAAGCATTTGGTTTAGTGGTATTCAGGGCACACATCCCCGCCACCCACCTCCAGAACTCTTTTCGTTTGCCAGAACTAGAACTCTGTCCCCATAAAACAATAAATCCCCAGCCCCTCCCCTCTGCCTGGCCCTCGGCCCCTGGTGCCCTTGGGTCTCTATGAACTTAGCTTTTCTAGGGACCTCACAGAAGTGGAGTCAGTGTCCTTTTGTGACAGACTTCTTGTGCTTGACATAAAATCTTCAAGATTCACCCATGTTGCAGCCTGTGGCAGAATCCCCTTCCTATTTTAAGGCAGGATAATATTCTGTTGTATGAATAGCCCACATTTTGCTAATCGATTTATTCATCGAGGGACCTTTGGGTCGCTTCCACCTTTCGGCTACTGTGAATAATGCCATGAACACGGGTGTATAAATATCTGTTTAAATCCCTGCCTTAAATTATTTGGGGTACATACCCGGAAGAGGAATTGCTGGATCATATGGTAATTCTATTTTTAATTTTTTGAGGAACTACCATACTGTAGTCCAGTGCCTGTGTCATTTTACACCCCCACCCACAAAGCACCGAAGGCTTCCAGTTTCTCCACGTCTTCACCGATGCTTGTTATTTTCTGTTACTTTGATAGCGACCATCCTAATGGGTGAGACAGGACACCTTGGTTTGTGTCTGGAAGGGTGGTTTGGTGACCAGATTCGTGCTCAAGCGGTATCGCCAGAACACACTCACTGGTTTTGTTGCTGTGGTTGTTTTGATTTAGTGGACGTGTTAAAATTTATTAACAATCACTAGGCTTTCTAAGGATCTTTTTATGTCCATAAAACATAAGTGCTTTTGTGAGTTAAAACTCTAAAGTAGTTAGCATAGTGCCTAGCAGACAGTAAGTGCTCAATAAATGTGACCTAGAGGCAGAGCGTAGGGGAGTGGATGAAATAGTTGAAGGGGGTCCAAACATAAAAGCTTCCAGAAAGAAATTTTTTAAAAAGTCAGGGAGATGTGACGTACAGCATGGTCACGATAGTTGATATAATGTTACATGTTTGAAAGTTGCTAAGAGGCTAGATCTTAAAAATTCTGATCAGAAGAAAAAAACGTTTAACAATGTGTGATGATGGATGTGAACTTATGGTGGTGGTTATTTTGTAACATTTACAAATATCAGATCATATATATAGTTTGCCTTGTATGCCAGAAATGAATATAATGTTATGCATTAAGGATATGTCAGTTAAAGAGAAAAAAAAAACAGACTTCAGCTGCCTACATCAAGAAAGATAACCCCAAGAAGGGGTTGATGGTGATGGGGGGGGGGTTAGGACCTCCCCCTCCCCCCACCCAAGGTTCTGTGGAGGCTGTCCCCGCCGCTTGGCTAGTTTCAGCCAGCTGCATTCTGGGACCCAGTGTGCCACCGCCCAGCATCTGGAGTGAGGAAGAAGACACAGCCCTGGCCCCCGGCAGCTGTCCCCCAGGATACCGGGCTGATAAGCCCCCCACCAGATCTGGCCTGTGTTCTCTGCTGTCCTATCTAGTCTGCAGGCAGATTCACTCCTGGAGGCTTTCTCTGCTCTGTTTTCTCTCCCCCTCTGCCTCTGTCTCTTTCTCTCACCCCCAATTCCTGTTGCTGTTGGGGGCAGGGGAGATGCAAATCTGTCTGCCACTGAGAGGCTCCCAGAGAGTGTGAACTTGAGAAAGCAAGGTGAAGGTCTGTCATGTGTGTGAGAAAGGCGGACGCTGAGTGAGTTTGTGGGAAATCAGGGCTGAGCAGGGCAAGAAGGGAACCTGACACGGGGCTCGAACCCACGGACCCCGAGGTCATGACCGGAGCCGAAGTTGGACACTTAACCTACTGAGCCACCCGGGCGCCCCAAAGGAAACCTATCTTAAGGCCCAGCTCTGCTGCGAGCCATAGATCCCTGGACTTCGGCCTGAGTCCGCCTTCTTTGCAGTGGCCAGCAAGACCCTGCCCCACGCCTCTGATCTCCTCTCTCCCTCCCCTCCCCCTGGTCTGCTCTGCTCCCGCCATAGTGGCCTTTCCTTTCTGTTCTGCCAGCATCAAACCTGTTCCTGCCACAGGGCCTTTGCATTTGCCATCCTTTGGTCTGGAACCCTCGTCTGCCTGCTCCGGACATGTCTGGTGCATCTCAGCTACAGGCCTTGCCCCTCTGTCACCTCCCCTGGGGTCCTTCTCTGACCACCCTAAATTAGCTCTGCCAGTTCCTTTGTTTATTGCACCCGTAGCTTTCAGTATTCTCTGAAATTATCTTTTATGTTATGTTATTTTCTACGTGGCCTGTTCCCCGCCATTTTGCTGGTCCACCGTAATGCAAATCTGCTGACTGAACAGATCAGCCTCCGATGAGCTATTTCCCTTCCTTGGGCCTCGGTTGTGTGGAAAAGTGACAAAATGCCCAGTCTTCTCCAACTCTTGCTCATTACCGGTTGGGAAGACCTAAGAAAATTAGGGGAATGTTTTGAAAAGCACAAATGCGAAGCCACTTGCTGAGAGTAGAGAGAGAACGGCCTAGGGGAGAAATTGCTCCTTTAACACATTGAATTTGCTTTGCAAAGTGTTACTCCTCACAGCCAACCCCCAAGCAAACAATCTCACTTTCTCCTTGCCCTCGGGGAAGTAACAACTTCTTAAAGAGATAAGAATATTGATTTTATTTACTGTCATCTGCACCTGTGAGTGGGCTGGCTCACTGTTTGTTGCACTCTTAAGCCAAATCTTGAAAACTGGGGCTCTGGGAGGAACTTGCTGTGTGACCTTGGGCAGACCTCCTCCCCTCTCTGGGCCCTACCTTTTCCATCCCTCAAATGAGAGAATGGCACTGTTTAAACCTCAGGCTCTCTCAGTGCTGATATTTAGGATAGCACAGACTCATCAGGAGGGAGAAGAAACCACACTGACCCAAAGTGCCCCTGGGATGAGTCTTGTCCAACGTGTCCATTAGTAACACTGATTATCCCTGGTCTCCTTCTCGAAGCACTTTCCGGTCCATTAGCTGGGATGGAGGTGAGGCAACAGGGCTGCTGTCTTTATTCCACTTTGGCAGAGAAAAAAGGAGAGAAACAAGGCCTTCCCTGCCTGTCCAAATTCAATTCCTACCCTTCTCCACCCTGGTTGTGCCTCAGGGCCTTTGCACATGCCGCACATTCTTCATCCTGGAATATTCTTTCCCCACCTACCCTCACCTCACTAGCTTGGAAGTTACATGTCTGCAGGAGGCCTTCCCTGGTCACCATGTTTAAAATACCAGCCCTCTCACACCTACTACACTCCCTTATTCTGTTTTATTTTTCTTCATGTAATTTCTCAACCCTTGACATTAAATGATGTCTCTATTTTTTAATCGTCTTTCTCCTCCCCTAGAATGTGAGCTGCGTGAGACGGAGATTTCTGTCTGCCTTGTCCCCAGCAGAGGCCTGGAATAGTGTGAACATTTACTAAATAACTGTCGAATTGAATTAATCTCCTGGGGCCGCAGAGGTGGAAGTGACCTTGAAAGATAAATTTCATCTGTCCCCCTGCCACCCACTGGCCTCACTGGCCTATGTGGGTGTCTATTCTGTGAGAATCGCTCAGCAGAAATCAAGATTCTTGATATTTTTACAAAATAAAGTGGTTTTAATCATGACCGAGATCTGCACACTTTCTTTGCTAGCCCCATTTTGCTTTCTTACGGAGGCTGACAAAAACAGGAAAAAAAAAACAAAAAACACAAGATATTTAGGGCTGCGTGTTGCAGATGAATGATATGGGCAAACTGCTAAAAAGAGAGATTTGATTTTTTTGTCGCACGGGGCTGAGGATTTCTACTGAGGGCATTTGTCCTCCGTTCAGGAGGACTGGATGAGAATGAGCGTGATAATCTTATTAACACGATGACCTTCACGAGGGTTAATGTTATGTGCAAGGCCTTGTGTGCAGGACTTTCAGGACTTCGTTGCTAAGCCTCAGAACAGCCCTGAGAGATGAGCACTGCTGTGATGACCCTCCTTTCACAGGCGGGGAAACTGAGGCTCCCTAATCCATAGCACAGGTGCTGATGCCGAGTTTAGCGGCATCCGAAAAACCCCTTCAGGAGATGAAAGGTTCAGAGCTGGGGATCTGGAATCTCCCTGCCAAGGGCTGTATGCAATCTTGGGTGAATTAATTGGCCGCCCTGTACCTCAGTCTCCTCATCTGGAAGATGGGTACGCTGCTGCTGATGCCTGTGTCAATGAAAATTTGCTGTGACGTGAATAGAGACACGTGCGAGGTAAGTACGCACTCAGTAGTTGTTAGTTATTTTTATCATCATTTCCTTGTGCACTTTTCCCCCTCCCTTTGTCACAGGTTACACAGGCGCGCGCACACGCACGCACAAATACCTGGTGGGCTTCCTGGAGGAGGAGTGCTGCCATTTAGTCAGCCCAGCAGCCAGCTGATCTCCAGCCTAGAGTCACGCTTAGGTCTCCTCCCCTGGCAGGAGCTCTCCTACTGAGAGGGCAGTGCCAGCGCCCTGCAGCCTTCCCCAACCCCCCCTCCCCAGTCACGCCAGCCCCACACACAGGTCATATGCCTGTCCCTCCGCCTGCGTGTGACTCAGCGTGGCAGCTGGACCAGATGGTGGGAGAGTTGGAGAGGAGAACTGGCAGGAGTTGCTCAGGGCCCCTGCCCAACTGCAAAGGTCAGGGTGTTGGGTTTCTACCTCGCGTGGTGCCCTGAGACGTAAGCACGAGACCTCGAGAGACCGGGCTGGGGGCCGCCTCCACCCTGCTCACCACCAGGGCTCGTGCTATAGTTGGTGTTTCCGTGCGTCCGCCTGGCAGTTTGTGAGGTGTTTTCCCACCTCGGAAGCTCCCCGGGCAGCCGGCGTTATTTTGATCACGTCCTTGACATGGGGCTCGTTGAGGCTGAATGCCTCGCTCTGTGTCTCTGCGCCCACAGAACTGGGATCCAACTGGAGTTGACAGAGTGTAAGCCCAGAGTGCTGGCCACCGCTCTTGCACAGCCTGTCCTCAAAGCTGTGTGCAGGCGCGTGGGTGCGTGTCTGGGCGCATGTACGTGTGCGCACACATATTATATGGTGGAGACGGCCCACCCTGGAATGTGCGGCTCAGCCTTTCTGATGGTCTGAACTGACATGTGAGCATTCGAAGTACGTGGTGAGTCTTTTCATTTAGGTATCCTTATGCTTTAACGTTTTAACTCATTTTTTGGACAGGTATTGTATTCACAGAGTTCAAAACCCACATCGGTACAGTAGAGGGTCCCCCTCTCCCCACCAGATGCATCTGCTCAGCCCCCCCTCTCCAGAAGGGCTCAGCGATCATGTCTCCTGCCGGGCTGCCCTGTGCTTCTACAGGTCGATATGAACTAAATGCCTGCCCCTCCCGCACACTCTGTACACTCCACTCACCGCTCTTGCTTTTTTTGTTTCGTATGTTCCCAGAGATCATTCCACAGCAGTGCAGAAAGAGCTGCTTTGGTACTTTTCATGGCTGTGTTATGCTCCATGGTAGGGAAGCCCTGATTTGACGAGTCCCCTATTGATGGACATTTAGGTTACCTCTGCTACTTGCAATGACAGATTATGGTACAAGGAATCATTCTGTATATGCATCGCGGGGTATGTGTCTTGGATGGGGGGTGGAGGTGGAATGTAGCACCTTGTTGCTCAAAATGTTCCCATACTAGCAGCTGGGCATCTGGTGGGAGCGTCCTTAGAACTGTAGCATTGCGTACCCCACCCCAGACCTGCTGGATCGGGACCAGCATTTTAAAAACATACTCAGGGGAAACAATGAAATCTGGCCATGTGTAGCAACATGAATGGACCTTGAGGGTCAGCCTTGAGGCTGAGCGAAATAAGTCAGGCAGAGAAGGACAAATATCACATGTTTGCACGTATAGGAGGATTAGGAGGAACTTGATGGAGGAACAGAGGGAGAAGAAGAGGGGAAATGGTGGGGGAAAGGGAGAGAGGCAAACCATGAGAGACTCTTGAATGCTGACAAAAACTGAGGACTGATGGATGTGGGGGGGAGGGGGATGGGCATGGAGGAGGACACTTGTGGGGATGAGCACTGGGTGTTATGTGGAAACTAATTTGACAATAAACTATTTGTAAAATAAATAAATAAATAAATAAATAAATAAATAAATAAATAAAAACATACTCAGGGGATTTGTATCACGCACATTAACGTTTCAAAAGTGCCAATCTGGAAGACAGATTCCCAGCAGTGGAATGCTGGGTCAAGAGAGAGGTGCATTAATAATTTTGACAGGTGCAGCCAAGTTCACATCTGCGGAGCTTGACTGGACACATATTCTCACCTGTCATGTGCGTGCATTTGGATAGAATCTTGAAAAAGAATCTGTATCTGGGGCCACAAGCTATGGAGAGGAAGACTCAATGGGGCTGGGGTGGGCCTGGAACCTGCATCCCAGACACTCCCTGCTGAATTCTGAGCCAACCAGGGTTGAGAACAGCTGGTCTGAATACATGCCTACTTTCTGACTGCACAGGCATCTTTAAAGGGCACCTGGGCAGCCTGGCTATGCGGTCGTTAAGCCTCCATCCAGGGGTATTACTAGTGAGTGAAGTGGGCCAGGTTAGATTTACGTGACATCAAAGTAAAAGGGAAAAAGTAGAGGGGCTCCTGGGAGGCTCAGTCAGTTAAGCGTCCGACTTCGGCTCAGGTCATGATCTCGTGGTTTCTGAGTTCGAGCCCTGCGTCAGGCTCTGTGCTGACAGCTCAGAGCCTGAAGCCTGCTTTGGATTCTGTGTCTCCCTCTCTCTCTGCTCTTCCCCTGATTGCATTCTCTCTCTCTGTCTCTCTCTCTCTCTCAAAAATAAGCATTAAAAATATTGTTTTTTTAAAAAAGGGAAATTAGGGGCGCCTGGGTGGCTTAGTTGGTTAAGCGTCCGACTTTCGCTTAGGTCATGATCTTGCAGTTTGTGGGTTCGAGCCCTGCGTCAGGCTCTGTGCTGACTGCCAGCTCAGAGCCTGGGGCGTATTTCAGAGTCTGTGTCTCCCTTTCTCTCTGACCCTCCCCTGCTCACGCTGTCTCTCTCTCTCTCTCTCCTAGAAATAAATAAAAATATTTAAAAAAAAAAAGGGAAATTAGAGGCGCATCTGGGTGGCTTAGTTTGTTAAGCATTCAACTCTTGATTTTGGCTCAGGACATGATCTCACGGTTTGTGGGATCGATCCCCACCATGGGCTCTGTGCTGACAGCACGGAGCCTGCTTGGGATTCTCTCTCTTTCTGCCCCACCGCTACCTTCTCTCCCCCCCCCAACCCATAAATAAATAAACTTAAAAGAAAATGAAAGAAAATGAGAAAAGGTGCAAACCAAGCAAAACACAGGTGGGTTGAAATTGGTCCCTGGTCCTTGAGTTTGTGACCTTTGGTGCCCTCATGATGCTTTTCTTCTTCTTTCAATGTTTATTTATTCTTGAGAGAGAAAGAGAGCAGGGGAGGGGCAGAGAGAGAGGGAGACAGAGGATCTGAAGCTGGCTCCACGCTGACAGCAGAGAGCCCGATGTGGGGCTTGAACTCACCAAAGGTAACCCGAGCTGATGTCAGAGGCTTCACCGACTAAGTCACTCAGGCTTTGTGATGCCTTTAAAAAAACCAAATCTGTTTTGGTCAAATCTCATATTGCCTAGTGAGGATTCAGGTGTCTTTCCTTAATGTGGTGTTGGGGATCTCAGGGACCATAGGTCCCACTTTACAGGGGAGGAAACTGGGCGCAGGGGATAGAAAGGGTGGTCCAGGCTCCTGTGGAAAAGCTTGATCAGTATTTATGGTCTCCCAGACAGTGTGCTCAATACCGGGAGATTTCAGCCTGCAGGGTAAGGTCCAGGCCCTTGGGGAGGGGAAGGGGACAAACACGGCCAGCGAGTAACGGCCAGCGAGGGTGCAGCGTGCCACGGGCTTTGTTCCTGGTTCCGAAGCTGGTCCCAGAACCAGGGAGGGTTTCACAGAGGAGCTAAGGCTGAGAAAGACGTTGGTGGTTTTTGGTTTGTGTGCATCTCAAAGAGGGATTCGAACGTTTCCTGTCACGGCCAGATAGCAAATATTTTAGACTTTGCAGGACTCACAGCCTCTGTCGCAACCCCACAGCCCTACCATTTCGGCGGCGAAAGCTACCACAGAGAACAGGTAAACAAATGGGGGGAAGCTGTGTGCCAATAAAATAAGGACACTTGGATTTGAATTTTATGTAGGTTTCATGTGTCATGAAATTGTCTTCTTTTGACTCTTCTCCCTCCCGCCACTTAACAATGTAAAAACCATTCTTAGCTCACAAGCTGCACAAAAAACAGGCGGTGAGCTGGATCTGGCTGGAGGGGGGAATTGGCTGACCCCTGATTTAGAAGATGAGGAGGAGTTTGCCAGGCAGATGGGAGAAGGCTGTTCCCGGCACTGAGGGTGACAGGTGCAGGGACAGCGAGGTGGCAGGGAAAAAAGATCCAAAGAAAAGTTGGGATCGAAATGCTGGGCTTTTGGCTTCCAAGGCAGCGCTGTCACGTGTCCGGGCTGGGGACCATGGTGAACAGGAGTGGGGGTGGGGGCGGCCCCTCCTTTACCAGCCACTGTCCGGTGTCGCCCTGTTCTTCTGAGAGTCCACCAGACGCTGGACATAAGCTCATCCTGTTAATGAACTTGAGTGGTTGCCGTCGGCCAGGACTGTTGCAGGCAAGGGAGAGTCCGCGGGGGTCAAACAGACCCAAGACGCTGCTTCCAAACGGATGTGGGACAGACGAGCACAGAACAGATAGACTAAGCAGCATGTGAGGCGGTGATAAGCGCTGTGGAGAAACAGAAGGCCCGGCCGTGGGTAGAGGTGTCAGGATGCGGTACGAACCTTTGGATTAGGTACAGGGAAGCCTCGGTGAGACAGGGCGTTTGGGTCAAGGTTGGAAAGATTCACAGAATGAGCCATAGGGGTCCCCTTCCCCCAGGACAAGAGCAGTCCAGGCAGAGGGAGAAACAAGTGCAAAGGTCCCAAGGAAGGAAACTGTCTGGAATGTTCTAGAAACAGTGAAGGGCCTGTGTAGCTGGAGCAGAGGGAGTAAGGGGGAGACTAGAAGGAACTAAGGGCAGAGAGGTAATGTGGACAGACCACGTAGGATTTCACGGGCCAGTGCGAGGGTTTTGCTCTGAGTAGGTAGGAGCTATGGAAGGTTCTGAACAGAGGAGGGAGGCTGCCTGACTTGGGACCTCATGATATCCCTCTGTCCGCGTGTGGAGAATGGACAGGAGGCGAGTGAGAGCGGAGGTTGGAAGGAGACATGGGACTTTGGATATTTGCGTTTTGAAGGGAGAGCCATAGAATTTGCTGATGAAGGTTGTGGGGTGTGAGAAATTCAGATTGTGCTGTGAAAACTTCCTATTTACCACCGGTGGCAACCAAGGCAGATTTGAAAACGTCTCCCTGTGGGCCGTGAGAACCTCTCGCAGGCTGCCAGTTTGCAGCCTCTTTCGAGCCAAGACTGTCTCCTGGGTTTTCGCTTTTTCATTATGACTTTACCTTTGTCATGTTCCTCTGTCCTTTTTCCAAACTAGGCTGGAATCCACGCTGAATGAAGGGCGGTGGCCCAGCTTCTTATTTCTTGGTATATCTCACAATGAAATGAGTGAGTGTGGGGTGGGCGGGTGACGCAGCTCCTCCCTTCCCATGGTTAACCGTTCGATAGTAATTTGTGCAACAGGTATCCGTGGGATGAATGTTCTGAGGGTTGGGCCCCACATGTCCCAGCCCTGGCTCCCCACCCTTTCAAACTCTGTAGTCACGGCTTTTGAAAAAAAGTCCCCCCTCAACCTGCTCGGATCTGCGATCCTTAAAAAACAAGCCATTTCCCGCCCCCCTCCCCCCTTTCAGGTCCAGTCCAGTCTGGCCGGATTTCTCACAAGAGCACTAACTCCTGACCGACTCCTCCGCCCCCGGGATTCAGGCTCTGTCCCTGTCCTTTTGCAGCTGGTTTCTGCCCCGGTGTCCCTCCCAAAAGTCCCTGTGGCTGCCAGTCTCACTCCGAGGTCTTCATTGCACTCCGCTCTGCGGCTTTTGTTCCTATTCAACGAAAGGCTCTTGCTTCTGGAAACTCAGTTCTCTAGGTTCTGCGAAGAGTCCCCTGCCCCTCCTCCACCTCTCCTTTCTCCCAAATAAATGCCGTAGGTCAGCTGATGGACGAGCCAAGGCCTGTGGCTTTGTGATCAAAGTGATCTGAATGTGTTCTTTAGACACAAACACACTTCAGTTGTTAAGTAAGAATGGTAGATGACGCTTACTGAAATTTAACAAGTGTCCATTCTTGCTCTAAGCATTTTGCCTATGTATTAATTCTAGTAACTGTTTCAGGTGCTACTATCATTGTTCCCATTTTCCAGATGGGAAACTGAGGCACAGAGAGGTTGAGCAAGTAGCCTGGGGTCACACAACTTTTCAGTGGCCGAGCCACAGTCTGAACCCAGGGTGTCTGACCCCAGGGCATCTGAACGTAATCACCCGCCACTACAGCTTCGAGGGTCCCTTCTCGCCACCACCCTCCTTTTGCCAAATCATAGAAATCCTGGCCGTTTACCATGCCTTCCCCCCACCCTCCTGCCATTGTGTCTCAAGTGGACCATGAGTTGATCTCCATGCAGAGTTTCTGGTAGTAGAAATCCTACTTTGGCTGATTTTATTAAAATTTACAGCCATTTCCTTCTCCTGTTGTAAAGCAATATCACGTCCAAGGAGGCAAGCCCAGCGTGTTCACGGCAGCAGTGCTTCTGATAAGAGTAATAAAAAAATCAGAAGCAACCCAACTGTCCAACGATAGCAGCATGAAAAAGAAATTCTGTGTATTCCTAGGACAGAATACTAGGCAGCAGGTTAAAGAAGGCAGCAGACACATTAAGTATTTGCGCAGAAAGATCTATGCCATATCACGGAGGGAGAAAAAAGCAACTTGCACACCAATATATACACTACTTTCGCATTTCACACATATTTCTGCACTTATATACGCATGTCACATGGCTGCATGCCTGGCACTGTTCTAGGCGCTGAGAACGCGGCAGTGAGGCAGTGAACGAAACAAACTCCCTCCCCGAGCTCAGCTCATGTCCCACGTAGGGGAAAGGCAAAGGCGGGCACTAAATGGTTGTAAGCGTAATAGAGAAATATATAATGGGAGATGTTTTTGCATTTTTTTTTAATGTTTTATTTATTTCTAGGAGAGAGAGAGAGAGACAGCGTGAGCAGGGGAGGGTCAGAGAGAGAGGGAGTCACAGACTGAAACAGTCTCCAGGCTCCGAGCTGGCAGTCAGCACAGAGCCCGACGCGGGGCTCGAACCCACGAACCGCAAGATCATGACCTGAGCGAAAGTCGGACGCTTAACCGACTAAGCCACCCAGGCGCCCCTGTTTTTGCATTTTTTAAAAAGCATCGCCACAGAACAATACTATGTGTGTTCTGCGGGTATTTATTTATGTATATAAAAGCACAGGAAAAGGTCTGCAAGGAAGCACCCCAACTGCCGACAACGTTGTTCTGGAGGAGGGGAATGGTGGGTGCTGGATGGTTACCCCTGTATCACCTGTGTAATGGCAAGTTAATAGTAGTAAAGCAGCTGGAACCTTCCCACAATGCTAGAATTAGAAAACGGTGCAACCACTTTGGAAACTGCTGGCAATATTTCTCATAACACGTGATTCAGCAATACCCCCCCTTCTACAAGGTGGCTTTATTCAGAGAGACCACCTAAAACACCACCACAGGGCGGCTAGGAGAACACGGTGCATCTCCGCACACAGGAGCACTACTCAGCAATGAAAAGGAACAAGCATAGCCGCATCGACGGATGTAAAAGGATTTCGCTGAGTGAAAGAGGCCAGTCACAAAAGAACACAGACCGTTTGATTCCAATGACGTGACAGGCAAAACTAATCTACGCCGAGAGAAACAGAAGGATTATTCCGTGTGGGGTTGTGGGTTGACTGGAAGGGACCCTGAGGGAATTTTCTGGCACGAAGGGAATGTTCCAGATCTTGATTGGAGGGGTTATACCCATGGTGGAGGCATTTGTGAAAATTCATTGAATCATATACTTCAGATCTGTGTGTTTCGCTGTACATAATTTCTCCCTTAATAATAATAATAATAATAAAATAACCACCGGAGCTTGGAGATGACTACATTCTGATGTGTTAGGAGTGTTTATTTCTAAACGGTGGAGGAAATATAGGTGATTTTCATTTTCTCCTAATATGCTCATCTGGGTTTTTCCAAGGTTTTGGCGATGCGTAGATTCCTTTAGTGATCCGGAAAAAAAAAAAAAGTTAAAAAAATTACATGATCTCTGTATTTACATATGAAAAAGAACATTTGCCTCTTTTGGGAAACTTTTATTTTAGCCATTTTGAGGGTTTTTTTGTTTGTTTGTTTTAAGAAGGAAAGGAAGAGGGAGGAAGGCGAGCAAAGGAATCCTGTCATTTTGTTTTGTTTTGTTTTCTTTTCTTTTCAACAACTATTAACTGGGAAGCAGTGATAGTCAGTGCTGAGTACTATGGAAAACGACAATAATTCCAGGCAACAGATTCTGCGATCAAGAAGCTTATCCTCTGTCCGGGCTCTGCGCTCTGAATTTTTTAGAAAGCCCCAAAGCAGGCCCTGTGGCGTGGGTAGGTCCCTAGCTTTTCACACTTTCACCCTACACTGAACCCATCCCAGATCGATGAGGAACTGAGAGGGTGACCTCCCAGCCTTTGGGGGTGGGAACAGATACTTCGGGGAGTCCCAGAGGCTTTGTTAGAAACTCCTGCCTCCCCTTGAAAAGGTCAGGCTGGCCGTCTCGGGCCTGTCTTCTCCCCTTTTCTGGTTTTCTCGGCCTGGAGGGAGACATGCATGGGTGCGGGCTGTGACCTGGGGTGGGCAAAGTGTCCCCCACATCTGGCTCCCCTTCTGCCCCTCTGGCCTGCCCCGGAGCTTAGGCGCCCCAGCCTGGGGGCTGGGAGAGAGTGTGTTTGCCCAGCCAGGTTTGGCCCCAGAGCCACTCGCATTGTTTTCTGTCTCCAGCAACACAATAGAAGTTTTTGCTGAGGCTCAGGGAGCGTCTACAAAGTGCCCTCCTCCGAGAGCGAGGCGCTGGGCAACGGCGTTTCGGTGGCCTTTTATCTTTAGATTCAGGGGAAGGTGTGGAGGGGCAGGGCGAGAACGTGGGCGCCATGGCTGTAGCCGGCCTTGGGCTTTGCTCGAGGGACGGTGGTCCTGAGAGATGAACAAGATGCTGTTATGCGGGGGGAGGGGATGGGGAGGGGGTGGGCCTCCATTCATAAAGTGGGCAGGGAGGCCCCTAGAAGCTTTCAGCCAGAGCCCAGTCCGAAGTCTTGCTGGAGGAGGAAATCAGAAGGCACAGAATGGGTACTGTTCACACCATCGGCAAGATCTTTCTTTTCTGCCTTGAAATTGTGTCCCAGGTTCAGGCCTTTGTCCATCTGCAGCGCTGCCCCTCAGGACCAAGCCACGTTCTTCTTACCTCCCACCACATACCAGAGCCTCTGCTAGTCTCCCTGTGTCCTATCATTCTGGCTCTCGTGTTTTTGCTCTGTGACCCTGGGCAAGTTACTTCACCTCTCTGTGCCTCAGTTTCTTCATCTATAAAATGGTAATGGTTACAGCAGCACCATAATCATTCTCATTGTTATCAAGTTTCGATGAGAAATATATCCTTGTATTTCTGATGGAAATATAGAAAGCTTTTATTTTTTAAAGTAAGCTCCAACCCCAAGGTGGGGTTTAAATTGCCACCCCGAGATCAAGAGTCATGTGCTCTACAACGGACCCAGCCAGGTGACTTTGAAAATACAGAAAGTTGTTTCATTTATATATATATATACATACAGGGTTTTTTTGTGAGAGAGAAACAGACACAGAATGTGAGCGGGGGAGGGACAGAGAGAGAGGGAGACACAGAATCTGAAGCAGGCTCTAGGCCCGAGTTGTTAGCACAGAGGCCCACGCGGGGTTCGAACTCACAAATGGGAGATCATGACCTGAGCCAAAGTCAGACACTTAACTGACTAAGCCACCCAGGCACCCTGAAAATACAGAAAGTTTTTAGAACAGTGCCTGGCCCACAGTATGTATCACAAAAGGGTCAGATATGATCATTTTTATTATTTAAGGCTGTTCTCCATCCAACGGTGTGACCATTTAAGCACCAGAATCAGGTCATATCACACTTTTGTTTTAATTTCTCTGCCGGCTGCCCACTGAACTTAGCGTGAAGGCCATGCATTTGTCTGTCTCCACATTACCCTTCTGACTTCTGCCACTCTGGGCATTGTTCATTTCTCCCACCCTACTGGCCTCTTTGCTGCTCCTGGAACATTCCCAGTTTGGTCCAGCCCTGGGGTCTTTGCACTTGCTATTTGTTTTCTGCTTAGAAAGCTCTTCTCATGCTTTGTAGCCGTTCTAGCTCAGTATTATCTCAGCTTACTTACTCCCTCCCTAGGGGTGCCTTCCTGGATCACCCTATCTATGTGTATGCCTTCCTGTATTTCTCTCTGAAAATATCTTGTATATTTCTTAGTTGTCACTGATTATGTGTTTGTTTGTTTAACCTCTCTCTCCCACAAATTTTTTAAAATGTTTTATTTATTTCTGAGAGAGAGAGAGAGAGACAGCATGAGCAGGGGAGGGTCAGAGAGAGAGGGAGACACAGAATCCGAAACAGGCTCCGGGATCTGAGCTAGCTGTAAGCACAGAGCCCGACATGGGGCTCGAATCCACGAACCGTAAGATCATGACCTGAGCCAAAGTCAGACGCCCAATTGACTGAGCCACCCAGGTGCCCCTCTCTCCCACAAATAGAATATAAGCTTCACCAAAGATTGAAGTTGGTCTTATTCACAGTTCTCCTACATCTAGTGTAATGCCTAGTACATATTAGGTGCTCAATAGATATAAGGTGGTTAAATGACAGAATGAAGGAATGAGAAAATCACTCTAGAATTAGAGTGAAAGGGGCACCTGGGTGGCTCAGTCTGTTGGGTGTTTGACTCTGGGTTTCGGCTCAGGTCATGATCCCAGGGTTGTGGGATGGATCCCACTGTTGGGCTCTGCCCTAAGCATGGAGCCTGCTTAAAATTTTCTCTCTCTTCCCCTTCCCCGTGCTCATGCTCCCTAAAAAAAAAAATTACTTGTCAAAGAGACTATAGATGCTGATGCCATTCAGCTAGTGGTGCAGTGGATAAGGTCTTTTGGGGAATGTGGAGATAATTGGTTCAAATTAGGACTTTTTTTCTTTGAAAGTTAATTAACATACTATATTACGTTAGTTTCAGGTGTACAATATGATGCAACAATTGTATACATTTCTCAGTGCTCATCCAGATAAGTGTACTCTTGATCCCCTTTAGTTCAACCATCCCTCGACCCTGGGACATGTTTTTGAGGTGCCTGTGGTTCTGCTTGGAAAGAGGTCCACTCTGCACCCTACATGGGCCTGGAGCCATCTGAGGAAGAAGGCCATGGCCAGAGCTGTTTCTGGAAGTTTCCCCATTCATGCGGTATATTCATCAGCATCACTTTTTCTACAAGGAAATCAAGACCCAACTCAATGTGGTTTGAACAATGGTGGTCCAGGATTGGTTAATTCACTGGCTTAATAGAAGCATCAGAGATCCAGATTCTTTCCACATTTCCATCTGCCATGATGGCACAGTCTTTTCCTATGGTTCCTAGATGGCTGCCATGGCTTCAGACATTGAGTCTTCACCCAACATCCATAGGTCAGAAGAATAGAAGACGTCACTTGCCTTTTTTGTGTCCTATTTTAAGAAGGGCGAACACTTGAAGCCCCAGTGAACTTCCATCAAGTCTTATTGGTTAAAAATGTGTCACATGCCTATTCCTCATAACTGGCTAAGACTCTTAAAGACTTTACTCATGGGGGGGGCGGGGGAGGGCGTCTGGCAGTTTCAGTTGGTAGAATGTGCAACTCTTGATCTTGGGGTTGTGAGTTCGAACCCCACGTTGGGTGTAGATTCCTTTAAAAAAATCTTTAGAGGCACCTGGGTGACTCAGTGACTTAAGCGTCCAACTCTTATTTCAGCTCAGGTCATGATCTTACAGTTTGTGGGACTGAGTCCCGTGTCAGGCTCTGCACTGACAGCATGAAGTCTGCTTGGGATTCTCTCTCTCCCTCTCTCTCTTCTCCTCCCCAACTCTTGCAGGCATACACACACTCCCTCAAAAGAAACATTTAAAAATAAATAAAAATCTTAAAAAAAGAGATTTACCCATCAGGGAGAGAAGGGGCTCACTCTCTGCAGAAGCATACAGCAGCCAAAGGTGGAGTTTTAAAAGAAAGAGGGGGAAATGGTTGTTGGGTTTGCATCCAATGGTATCTTCAGTGGGAAAGCCATCAGAGTCAGTACAAGAGAATGAAGACAATGGCTGGGGGCAGGGGGGAGTCAGCAGGGCACTCCCAGCATTTGCCAGCAAAACGGGTACCTTAAGAAGGAGAGAGAGGAACGCCCGGCTGGCTCCGTGGGTTAAGTGTCTGACTTTGGCTCAGGTCATGATCTCACAGCTCATACGTTTAAGCCCCAAGTGGGGCTCTGTGCTGACAGCTCGGAGCCTGGAGCCTGCTTCAGATTCTGTGTCTCATCTCCCCCCCTCCCAAAACAAATAAAACATTTAAAAAAATGGAAAAAAGAAAGAGGGATAAATTCATTGTGCTGAATGTTACTGAAAAATTGAATACCATAAGGATAGAGAGATGGCTGCTAGATTTGGACTTGGAGGTCCAAATTGGTGACCTTGATGAGAGCAGTTTCGGTGCTGGAGTCCATGCCTGCATCCTGACTTTTGCTTCCCAACTCATGCTTTATCTTTGCTTTCCTGGATTTTTTAGAACAGCTTCCTCACTGCTCAGACGGGGCCGGGGTCATGCTGCAGAGGTCTTTCTATGCCAATCAGAGCAAATGCGAATGACACAGGTGAGCAGTAGCGAACCGCTGGGGCTACACTAGCGAAGGAATGACTGATCACGGCTGCCCTTTATGGAGGCTAACCTGAAAGAGTAGCACAGTGGAGGCTGGTGCGGCCGGTGGCCGAAAAGCCTCCCTCGTCTTTTGTGTTTGCCTGCCAGCGTCCATTCCCCTTTTTCTAGCTCTAGAGCCTCAGTGGACCTTAGGAAATACCCGGCTTCACTTCAGTCCTCAAGGTTGAGGTAGACCCCACCCTCCTATCCTCTCTAGTGGAAGACACCTGAGCCGGGCCTGGCTGTTCAGAGTCCGTGATTGGACCTGTGACCCAATCCTGGCCAATCACACAGCTTTGCAAGATGGGGGGTTGTTGGAGAGGGAGGAATCTCTCTCTCTCTCTCTCTTTTTGCACCTGGATCCAGCTAGCCTAGCCAAGCTAGTGTAGACTTTTTTTTTTACTTACATAAACCAATACAGCCCCTTGAACTCATTTGAGTTGGATTTTTGCCACTTGTATCTTAAGGATCCTTGAATAATAAAGTAACCAAGGGATTTGAGAGATGAGAGTTGTGAACAAAGGGAGAGTCAAGGTTGACTTTGGAGAATGGTGGGGCTTCTTAAGATTGGACACGTATGGGAAACCATTCGTTCATTTACACCACACATTTGTTGAGAACCTTGCATGGCGCTAGGCTCTTTACGAGACTGGAGAATCAGCAGAGAGCAAAATAGATAAAAGCCCTTACCACTCTGAGCAGTGGCTGGGGAAACATTAGCTACATTTATTCTGTTATTATGATTATCCGTATCACCTCCATTTATAGATGCGGAAACTGAGGTCGCAAGAGGTGATGTCACACGGGCAGTGAGGGGCCGAGGGGAGATCTGACTTCATCCCTTTATAATTTCCAAATGGGCTCTGTCCACCTCACTGGGCAGGAGAGAGAGAGAGAGAGAGAGAGAGAGAGGGAGAACACACCCACGTGGAAATGACTTCACGCTCCAGGAAGAACGCCACAAATTGGTTGATGGAAGTAGAATAGGAATTTTCTACACAGAGGCTGCAGGGATCCATAGCAGGGCAGAAATGTGATCAGAAAAGGGTGAGATTTGATTTGCAAATCATAGTGGTTTTAGAGAAGAAGGTCTTTGAGATCAGATTAATCAAGCTGGCTTTCTGCAAGGAGAGGTGCTCTGGGCAAGGTCTTAGGAGAATGTATGAGTCTGTGGTTGCCTAATCACACCACGTGCTCCATCCTCAATCAGACGCTGAATCAATTATTTTTTCCTTCCCTTTTTTTGTTGAAGGCTGATGAGACCGGGGAAAGGAGTCCTGGTTAGTGACGACAGCTTTTGTTGCTGCTGCTGAAATCATTAGCCCCCTGTCAACAGCGCCCAGATCCTGTGAGTCTGCAGGCCGGAGATATACACACAATGATGCATTTAAAAAAAAAAAAAAATCTCCAACAGTAGCCGTGACTCATACACATCTCTGCAAGAAGAATAAAAATACTAGGAGCGAAAGACAGATTAGTCACTGGAACCGGGTTTGCTGTTGAGAACCGAGTCCCCCACGGTTGTCCTTCTTCCTCATTACTTTCTGAAGTTTGGAAACCAAACCCCCAACCTGGTGCCTACCAGGGATGTGGGAGGAAGCCTGGATGGGTGGGTGTGGGGCTTGGAGGGCAGAGGATGGGTTCGATGACGCAGGGCTGGTACAGCAGCCCATTTGCACAGGTTGTCTGCAGCTGGCTCCTGTCCTGATTGGTCTTTGCCTGGGTTGTTCAATGGGACCACCTCTATATTAAAGCCATACATTCATATTCATTCACCAACTCAGTTACCCATTCAGTCAGTCTACTGTAGGTGAGGTAATGTGTGGGTCTCTGTGTTGGACCCCAAAATAGATTGAGAAAAGGAGCTTACCAAAGAGCTAAGACCAGAAAACACAACAACATCTACATAGAGATTTAGAGAAAGGAGATCTCTCTCTCTTTTTTTTTTTTGGTCTGGCTCAGGAATTTGCAAACTGTGGCCCTCAGGCTATTGTTCTTTATGAATAAAGTTTTATTGGCATGTAGCTACACCTGTTCATTTACATATTATCCGTGGTTGCTGCCCTCCAGGGCTATGAGCGCAGAATTGAATAGTTGTGACAGAGACTGTCTGACCCTTAAAGACTAAAATATATACTATCTGGGTCTTTACATAGGTTTGCCAACCCCTGGTCTAGTATAAATCAGGGACTTGCAGTGGCAAACAACAGAACCCACGTTAGGAATTTCATTAGTGGCTATGGGAGGCTCACAGAGTCTCAGGGGTGCCCGGGAAGCCAGCTTTAGAGGTCATGTCCCCAAGAACAATGGCCCAAACCATTCTGCGGGATGGCACCAGGGATGACGCCAACTGAACACAGACACTCCAGTTTGCAATGCCAACCCTGGGTGGCCCAATACTTCTGCTGTCACTGCCCCCAAAGCCAGAGGCCTCTGCCATTGCTTTGGTCAGGTAAGGAAAATACACAGAGACCCGATAGGCCAGCAATTCCAATTCTGGAAGACAACCTAAAATGTTTCGCTCTCAGATGCAAATGGAAATTTGTATGAGGATGTTTATCACGGCGTTGCTTCAAGGAGTTCCAGGAACAGTGTCCAGCACTGGGAAATGGAGAAGTAGACTACGGTTTTACTGATCAGGGCTAATGTTAGCCGTTATAATACATAAATAGACCCTAAAGTGTGTAAAGTCTCAGTCCCAAACTCAAAAGTTTTATTTTTTGTTCACATAATAGTCCAAAGTGAATGCTACTGGTCAGTGGTCTGGCTCCCCTCCATGCAGGCTCTCAGATCCAGGCGGAGGGTGGCTCGGTCACGGTCTCCCCACGGGTGCCAAGGTCACTCGGAGGTCGTCATCAGCATAGAAGGGAAATAAGCGGAGAGAGGAGGACACGAAGACGTTTGGTGGCGGGGGTGGAGGCGATGCACACCTCATCGGCGGGCACCCCGGGGCCGAAACGCCGCTCTGTGGCTCCACCCACCCGCAAGGGCGATTGGGAGATGTAGTCCTTCGATGTGTCCTGGAGGAGGAGGAGGAACCCGCATTGGGGAACAGCAAAGCGGTCTCCCCTGCGGAGATACGCGTCGCGCACGGTGGAATGCTAAGCAAGTGTTGGAAGTAGTGAGTTATATTTATAAAGGGCAACAAGGAGCCATCTCAAAAACATGATGTTGATGAAAAAGGTAAAGTAGCGTCAGAAGTATAGCTCTGTGCCATTTATGTAGAAATTTAAAAATAATCATAAAACACACTTTATCTTGATATCTCTATGTCTTTGTCACTAGGTCTATTTGGATACACATATATCCAAACAGACATATGGCAGATGCGTAGAAAGAACATGCTGCAGATATACCCAAGTGGGTGTCCGTGGGGGAGAGGGAAATAGGAGCAGCAGAGATGGGTGGGGAAGGCAAAAATAAGGGAAAATAAAACAAAATAGAGGCCACACTCGCATGCCACTGACGGCGGGCCTCGGCCCGAGGAGAGTGACTAATTTTGTGCATCTGAGGTGAAAATTAAAATAAGTGGTGTGTTGGGGCGCCTGGGTGGCTTAGTCGGTTAAGCGTCCGACTTTCGCTTAGGTCATGATCTCGCAGTTCGTGGGTTCCAGCCCCGCGTCGGGCTCTGTGCTGACTGCCAGCTCAGAGCCTGGAGCCTGTTTCAGTCTGTGACTCCCTCTCTCTCTGACCCTCCCCTGCTCACGCTGTGTCTCTCTCTCTCCTAGAAATTAAAAAAAAAAATATTAAAAAAAAAAAAGAAGTGGTGTGTGTGTGGTGGTGGGGTGGGGAGGGAGTTTGGAAAGCAACATATTAAAGAGTAAAAGTAATGCACATCCACTGTAGAAAATTTGGGAAATGTAAGTATAAAGAAAAAAACAAATACCCTCAATTCCCTGTCCAGATATATCTACTCTTGTCATTTTTATATATTTCTTTCCTGTCTTTTTTGTACGACTGTGTAATACATATTGACAATATTGAGGTCACGCTCTGCATGCGATTTATATTCCAATCTTTTCCTCCCCATTTATCTGTGTGCCGTGATCATTTCCCTATTCCCTTAAACCTTCTTTACTAGCAGAATTTTAAATGGCTAACTAATTTTCCAGTTGCGAAGACAGCATAATATAATTAGTGAGAATTTTGGTCCTTTCAATTATGGGGCTAAGGTGTCACTGCAGGGGACATCTTTGTGCACCAAACTCTGCGTGTGTGATTGCTTCATAGTTTAGTTTCCCCAAATGAGAAGCACTTGGTCAAATACTTATTTTTAAGGCTTTTGATACATTAAAAAAATAGATTTATTTTGAGAGACAGAGAGGTGAGAGGCGGAGGGGCAGAGAAAGAGGGAGAGAATCCCAGGCAGGATCCTCGCTCAGCGTGGAGCCAGACACGGGGCTCAAGTTCATGTACCGTGAGATCATGACCTGAGCCGAAACCAAGAGTCCAACGCTTAATCAACTGAACCCTCGAGGTGTCTCCATCCCCTGGTACATTTTAAGTTGGGAAATAGAGAACACACAGAGAAAAGGGCATAAGACATAAATATAAACCATAATACGTTTTTATGAAATGCACCCCTGTGAAATCACCACCATGGATCAGGAATCGAACACTGCCAGCCCCTGAAGCCCCTGTGGCTCATCCAAATCCCAGGTACCCTCCTCCCCAACCCAGGGGGAAATCACTGCCTGGACTCCGAAGGTGCTCTTCTCTTTAGAGCTTTACCATCCAAGTGCATGCTTCTGAGCGCCGTAGTTGAACACTGCCTGCTTTTGAGCACCGTACAAATGGATTCATACATCATGTGCTCTTTTCTATACGGCTTCGTCGGCTCAATGTTATGTTTCAAAAATTCATCCGTGTCATGTGGAGTTTGTTTTCACTGAATTGGTGTAAGCTTTTCTGTTTGTTTGCTTTGGTTTCACATTTCTGAGCACCTCAAGTTAGGCAGTAGGGGAAGACATTCTTTTCATTTGTGGGCTCTGCACGTTTTCAGGTATTTTGGGGTCTGTAAGATCTCATGTTCTCACATTCCATTGGAGAACTGGCAGAGGATTCTTCACGTTCCCATTTAACAGATTGGGAAACTAAAGCTGGGGCCCATGAAGGAAACCAGTGAACGAGACTGGAAACTTTGCCCCGTGCCCCATTTCAGGAGGGGAGTGAGGGCTCAGGAAACTCCATGGCTGCATCCAGTCTTCTTCTTCTTTTTAAAAATTTTTAATGTTTTTTATTTATTTCTGAGAGAGGGAGAGACAGCGTGAGCAGGGGAGGGTCAGAGAGAGGGGGAGTCACAGACTCCGAAATAGGCTCCAGGCTCTGAGCTGTCAGCACAGAGCCCGATGCGGGCCTCCAACCCGCATGAACCGTGAGATCATGACCTGAGCTGAAGTCAGATGCTCAACCACTCAACCGACTGAGCCACCCAGGTGCCCCACATCTAGTTTTCTTAAGGAAGCCAGGGAAACTCGGCAAATTCTGTCATGTTGCCCGCTCACTGGCTGCCCCAGCTCGGAACACAGGTGTGGCCCAGGCCTCTGCCCTTGTCTCTCCTCTACTCACTCGCCCTCCCTGGGTGATCTCGCCCAATCCCGTGGCTTTAATTATCATGAGATCCTGACAATTGCCTACATTCTTATCTCCGGCTGGCCGCCTCCCCCCTCCCCCGAACCCTGAGCTTGTGAATCTGCCCACTCAACAACTCCCTCTGACAACTGGTTTATTTTTTTAAGTTTGTTTGCTTGTTTGTTTGTTTATCTGTAGACAGAGAGAGGACATGAGCGGGAGAGGGGCAGAGAGAGAGGGAGAGAATCCCAAGCAGTCTCTGCACTGTGAACACAGAGCCTAATGTGGGGCTCGAACTCACAAACCGTGACATCATGACTTGAGCTGAAATCAAGAGCCAGATGCTTAACCAACGGAGCCACCCAGGTGCCCCATGGCTATTGGCTTTGACCTCTAACACGGCCAAAGCCAACTTCGCCTCTACCTTTTCCCCCCCGCACCTGCCCCTCTCACAGGCTTCCCCAGCCTGGTCAATTCCAACCCCATCCTTTCCGTTGCTCAGGCCAAAAACCTTTGGGTCGTGTTCAGCTCTTTCTGTCACCCCCAGCGCTTCAAGAAACGCTGTAGGTTCTAGCTCTAGGATGTTTCCGGAATAAACCATTTCTCCTCGTCACCCCTGGCATCAGCCTGGTACAAGCCGTCGACATCTCTCGCCTGGACTGGTGCAGTACCCTCCTTCTAGGTCTCGCTGCTTCTGACCTCACCCCTGCGCTCTCCACCCACAGAGCAGGAGCCTCTTGGAACACGTTAGATCTTATGTCTCCTCCGTTCAGAACCTGCCAAGGCTCTCATTTACCCAGAGAAAACGCTCACGTTCTTACAGCCACCTACATGGCCCAGCCATCCAGCTTCCCCCCCCAGCCTCAGCGCGTCTCCCACAGCCACCTTCCCGTCCCCTGGCTTTCTCCGCTGCTGGCTCTGCTGCCTCCGAGCCCCGCGCTTGCTGTTTGCTCTTCCTGGAACCCATGTGGTGCTGCTCTCTCACCTCTTTCACTTCTTGCTAAAATGTTACCTCTTTTCTCCCACCCTCTGGGGCTGTGCTGGCTCAGGCCTCCCTGCTGTCGCCCCTCTCTGGGTCCCCCACAGCCCTCACCACCACCTGGCAGACTTTGTGGTTGCCTTCGTGGGGGGGGGAGGGTCCTTATTCCCCATGTCTTCAGCCACTAGCCTCTCAGCTCCGGGAGGGCGAGGGCCCTGGAACAACACCAGGCATTCACAGTGAGGTTTCTCCCAACCGGGAGTCCAAAGTGAGTACTGGGGATACTCATTTTTACATTCAACTCATATTTAGGGGTGCCTGGAACCGTTCCGTGATGACGGAATGAGATGCTTGTGGTTCACCTGCAGCATCTAGGGTCCCACACACCCGGGTGGGACATTCTAGGGTCTGACATTCTGGCCAATTGGGTGAGAGTGGATGTGACGTGTGAAACTTCCAGTCTGGGCTCTTTTTTTTTTTTTAATTTTTATTTTTGGGAAAGAGAGAGACAGAGAGTGAGCAGGGGAGGGTCAGAGAGAGGGAGACATGAAATCTGAAGCAGGCTTCAGGCTCTGAGCTGTCAGCACAGGGCCCGACGTGGGGCTCGAACCCATGAACCGTGAGATCATGACCTGAGCTGAAGTCAGATGCTCCAACGACTGAGCCACCCAGGCGCCCCCAGTTTGAACTCTTAAAAGGACCAGGCATTTCCTTCCTGTCCCCCTTTGTCTTTCTGCTGGTTGAGATGGGACGCTAGAGCAGCCCCCTTGGGCTCCTCGGTGAACACCCGTGTCAGGGATGGGGAGCCACACGTGGGAAGGAGCCTGGGCCCCAGCAACATGAGGCCTTCATACCAGCTTTGGGTATTTTACGCCTGGACTGTCACATGGGAGAGAAATAAGCTCTATTTAGAAAAATGTATTCCTATTTGGGTCTTGTCACAGCAGCTATCTTTATCTTAACTAATACAGCGACCTCGATTGGGGTCCTCTCAGAGCCTTGAGGGTTTCTCATCTGTAAAAAAGGGACAATAATATAATAATAAGTGCCACGAAGGGCAGTTGTGAGAATTTGATGCCAAATGTTACTAATGCCTGGTTCTTGGTGAGAACTCAGAAACGGTAACGGTTGTCATGAGAGCTCCCCCCTTTCAGCAAGGCTTCGGGAAGGGAATTTGCCTAGGAAATTTGGAAGGCAGGCAAAACGGCATGCATGGTGCTTGGAGAGGGTGTGGCTGTTTGCCTTTCTGCTGGCTAAAGCGGAAACCCTCAGTTTTCGGTCAAAGTTGCCACTGGGATTGCCAGGTGTCTGGATTTGGACTGGGCAGCCCTATGTTCGAGATTTCAGGCCAGGAAACAAACTAAAAAAGGAAGAAAAAAAAAACAACCCAGACATATAAATGTGTGTCCAGCGTGTCTGTTGAAACCATCTGGCATTTCTGGCTGCAGAATTTCAAGATAAACCATCCAGGTCAATCTTTGGTCTTGACTTAATTGTAGAATTTACCTTTTACGCAGCCATCTTCTAATGACATTTTTAAAAAAAGATTTTAAGTAATCTGTACACCCAATGTGGGGCTCGAACTCACAACCCAGAGATCAAGAGTCATAAGCTCCACCAACTGAGCCAACCAGGTGCCGCTGAACCTCTTTTTTCCCTTTAAATTTTACCTCCAATCCAGGCTTCGTGTTATAAACTAAGGTCTTTGTTTCCTTGGGAAAGCAGTGTGGTGGAGAGCGGTAGCTTTCTGGGGCTTCTGCATCTTTATCATTATTTTCTTAAATAATTTATTGTCAAGTTGGTTTCCATATAACACCCAGTGCTCAGTCCAACAAGTGCCCTCCACCATTCTGCATCTTTAAAAATTAAAAAAAATTTTTTTAAATGTTCATTTATCTTTGGGGCGCCTGGGTGACTCAGTCGGTTGGGCATCCAACTTCAGCTCAAGTCACAATCTCCTGCGGTCTATGATTTTGAATCCCACATCGGGCTCTGTGCTGACAGCTCAGAGCCTGGAGCCTGCTTCAGATTCTGGGTCTCCCTCTCCCTCTGCCCCTCCCCTGTTCATGGTCTCTCTCTCTCTCTCAAAATTAAACATTAAAAAAATAGTATTTATTTTTGAGCAAAAGAGAGAGAGAGAGAGAGAGGGAGGGAGGGAGAGCTCAACGTGGGGCTTGAACTCACAAACAGGAGATCATGACCTGAGCCGAAGTCTGATACTCAACCCTCAACCGACTGAGCCACCCAGGCACCCCTGGAGAATTTGCATTTTCACAGAGAATTAGAAAGAGCGCCGTGCTTATTCCAAAGGATAGGGTGATCACAGTCATTCGAAGTGCGATGTTATTAATAATTATTTGAGGACATCAGGCACAAACTGGGATTGTCCCATGCAAACTGGGTGTTTGGTCTTCCTTGCAATAAAAGAATCAGTTCATCTGAGTGGGGAGAAATCTAGGGACGGGGAGCCCTATCAGTTAGGATACCTTTGGCTGCAAATAAAGGAAGTGTGACTCAATAGGCTTTAAGAATAAGGACATTTTGTTATCTTTTTTTTAAGTTTATTTAATTATTTTTGAGACAGCATGTGTAAGTGCAGGAGGGGCAGAGAGAGAAAGAGAGAGGGAGGGAGAATTCCAAGCAGCCTCTGCGCTGAGCGTTCAGATGTGCGGCTCGATCTCACAAATGGGAGACCATAACTTGATCTGAAACCAAGAGTGGACGCTCAACCGCTGAGCCACCCTGGTGCCCCTTTTATCTTTTAATACAAGGAGTCCGGAGGCAGGGGCCGCGTGGGTGGCTCAGTCTGTTGAGTGGCTGAGTTGGGAAGTGGGAGGTTGCTGGGACCGGGAATTGAACCCACACAGCTGATCTCTAGGGTGACAACGGTGTCCGAAAGCCGGGAAAAATGAAGGTACGACGTCTATCAGCGGCAGAGCTGGGATTCAGACCAGGGGTCCTAAGCATTTCCCTCTTTGTTTCTTCAGGCTGTGTCTCCAGTGCTTCGTGGCAGGCACATGATTTGGCAAAGCTCTGGGGCCCTGACTTAATCTAACATCCGTTATGTTTGAATCAGACCTTGAACCCGGGTCCTCTGGTGAGATCTGCTTCTAACGGCAAGGGGTTCCTTTGGGGAACTTTTGACTTGGACCATCAGGAGTGGCTCACCCAGGACTATAAAGAAGGGAATATTTTGGTCTGAAGAAATGAGCCCTGGCCTGCGTGTCCCGCGTTGAGTTCTGTTGTCCAGCTCTTCTGGGCAATGTCAAGGGTGGAGATGCCTCTCCTTTTCTCAGAAAGCTGCTCCTGGTACTCCCAATGAGGACAAGACTCCCGGGCAGCTGGCCTGACTTACTGAGAACTCATTTGCATTTGGGAAATGATTGCACTCCTCGGCAGTCCTTAACTCATTTGTCACTGGTGTGTTCAACTTGGGCTGGGCAAAAAAACACCCCTTGTTTTTCCTTGCTTTATCTTCATTATTTTTTCTTCTGAGCAGAGCTGGGGAAGGCAGACTTCAACTCCTGAGCCTGCAGAAACTGAGAGGCTCGTCAGGAAATCAGGAACTGTCTGATGTTTCCAAGCAGCGTTGACTTCTTCCCTGCAACTGTGAAATGTACGCAGCAGAAACGAAACGGTATTTCCCACGATTTGCGAAGTACATGGCAACAGAAACTAAAATTGTCCCTGTAGAAGAGAATTTCCCCATCATTATCATCACCGCCCCTCCTCGACTGAAAGATTTTTTTTTTTTCCCTTCTCTCTCTCTCTCTGTTCTTTTGGTGAATGTTTCCCAGCTAAAGCCGGTTTTGGACCCTGCCCTGGAGTTGCACGGGATCTGAGGGCCCCCCCACTGGAGATCCTGGAGGGTGTGGGTGGAGGTGATGGGGGAGAAGGTAGGGGAGGTCAAGGCTGTAACAGGGCTAGGAAGAGAAATCTCCCCGTTTGTGGCTGTTTAGCCATGTTTTGTTCAGTAAGTCGCTCTGTGCCAGGATGAGCTGGAAGGCAGCCAGGCCCTGGACCAAGGGAGTCCCCATTGATCACACTAGTGCCGAGCTGTCTGAGTCACGAGACCTGGGCGGGCAGTGACCTGAGGCAGAGGCCTGGAGGCGCCACCACCCAACCCTGGAGAAGCTAAAAAGATCTCATTTGTTTGTTTATTGATTGATGGTTAATTTGGTTATTTCCCTTCTCCCCCTGCTCTGGACTAGAAGCACCAAGAGGGCAGGGCCAGCTGCTGTGTGACTGCTGTCTCCGTCCAGAAACACTGTGAATAAATGACAAGCCTTGCTATCTTTCTAGGTCTCATTCATCCCTGTCTGCCCCTCGCCCGCTGGGACAGTGTCGGCACTGAACATCACCCGCCTCGCGCCCTTCTGCAGTCCCAGCGCCTCACCCGATGCCCAGCACACAGTAGGCCCCTGTGGCAGACCCTGATCTCTTGACAATGCAACCCCCAGTTGTCCAGGCAGCCACCTCCCGGGACATGGAGCAGGGCTGCTCGAAATGGATCGCGTCGACTCTGCTCTTGGTCAGGGACTAAGTAAGGGTGGTTACATGACCCGGTCTGGCCCATGAAGTGTAAGGGAAAGTCTGCCTTGGACTTGGGTTGGCAGGTGATGTTGCCATTGCAATAGCCATCTTGTCACTCTGAGGTCCCAAAGCTTGGGAGACAAGCCACCATGACGAGGATAGCAGGGTTGAGGGTATCTTGGTCCTTGATGACATTGCGAGTCCTGAACCAGCCTGATGAAGCAATCTCCTCTGGACCTCTTATTAAATAAATGATGTCCTTATGTTTGAACCCACCAGTAGCCCATTCTTCTCCGTGTAGCCAAATGTGTCTGAATGGATTCAGCACTCAATCCAAAGAAGAGCCTTCCCTTACTGAGTGCTTACTTTCTGCTCCAAGTAGTTTCCATGCAGATTCTCAGGAATCATTGCAACAACCTTAGGACCCAAGTCCAGCTATTATCCTCAGCCCACAGAAGAGGAAAAGGAGGCACAGAGAGCTTAGTAATTTATTAAAAGTTTCATCTTTCATTGGGGATGAAATATCCCGGAGGAATCTCAGAATGTAGAAGAGATCGGGGGTGGGGGTGGGGGGGCGGGGGGGGGCTCCATCCACAAACGAGGACGTGTTTGGGGTCCTTTAGGCAGTGCGGGCCAAATCTTGGATAAAACATGGGACCTGTATTTGTGTGTAAGACCAATATCTTAAGCGGAAGCCAATCTTTGGTGGTCACAGCTGGGAAGTAGGCTAACCCTGATTGAGCACCTACTGCGTGCCAGCTATCTGTGTCAGGAACTTTGATCAGTGGTTCTCAGCTGGGGGAGATTCTGTCTTTCCGGGGACATTTGGCAGCATCTGGAGACATTCATGGTTGTCACAGTGGCGGTGGGGTAGAGTGCCCCTGGCGTCTGGTGGGTACAGCACACGCTGAAACGGTCTACGATGCCCAGGGCGGCTCTCCACAGCTAACACTTCTCTGGCTGTACATGTCCATTGTTCCCAGGTTGAGAAACCCGCTTTATGTACACTTTTTTCCTCTTACAAAGACTCCCGGGGGCACCTGGGTGGCTCAGTCGGTTAAGTGTCTGACTTCGACTCAGGTCATGATCTCATGGTTCGTGGGTTCGAGCCCCACGTCAGGCTCTGTACTGACAGTTCAGAGCCTGGAGTCTGTTTCAGATTCCGTGTCTCCTCTCTCTGACTGTCCCCTGCTCATGCTGTCTCTCTCTAAGAAAGAAATAAAACATTTAAAAAAAAAACCAAAGACTCCCATTTTATAGATTAGGCAACTGAGGCTCAGAGAGGTGAAGTGTCTTAGCCAAGGTCACCCAGCCAGTTAAGAATTGGAGCTGGGGTACAAAGGCAAGCCAGTTTCATTCCACAGCCCTGATGTTTCCACTAGGCTCTCCCCTTGTGGTCGACAGGATTGATTTAAAGATTAGACTTCTGAGGCTCCGAGAGGTGCTGCGACTAGTCTAAGGTCATATTGTAGAGCTACTCAGAGACCTCTACAATGTTCTGAGAACCTCAGGAGTCAGCCGTCTTCTGGACATCATCGACTCCACTCCTGGCACCTGCCGGAGTCACCTCCCCCGTACCCCTCAGCGTCTGCCCAGAGGAACCTTCACTCACTCCAGGCCCAGATCAAATGCCACCTTGTCCATGATCCCAAAGAAACATTTAGAGGGCAGAAGCCACTCCGCTCTCTCCCTGTGTCCTGAGGAACTTGCAGTATTGAGCCAGGCCATTATGGAACAGTTTTGGGTGTTTGGGACAGAAGATTAAATAAGCAGTCATTTTCTTGCCTAAAGGGTGATTACAGTCTAGAGGGGGCATATTTTATGAATCGGCTAATCCACTGCGGAGACAATACAATCCTGGGCGGGGGTGCGAATAGGGGAACATTAGGAATTGTGTCAAGAGGGCATGTGTAAAGGGGGCAGTTTACACATGCAATGATAATAATAAAGGACAAAAATGGAGAACTTTCTAGGTACTGGGCACTGTTGCAAGAATGTCCTGTGGATTAACACATGACCCTGTGCGGGACCCTTGATGCCTATATCATTTTCATTGTACTGACCACAACAGTAAGGCTCCAGAAGCAAGGAAACCAGCCCAAGGTCACGCACTAGCAAGCGAGGGAGATGGGATTTGAACCTGGGCAGCTTACTCTAGGCCCTAGCGCTCGGTCACCTCTCCATACTTTCCTGTGAAGCAGGTGAGGACATTTGTCAAGCGGTTCCGCTGATGATCAAGGTCACGCAGAGCAGCCTGTGGTGGGTGGGTGGCGAGGGGACGCGAGAGCAGCTGCTACTTGATTAGTAATTCGAGAGCAGATGATTCCTTCTGGGAAAGGTGGAAACGGCAGGGTCGTCTCCTGGCGGCGTAGAAGTTCAGAAAAAAAAAGGGGGAGCGGATAAAAACGGAAGGGAAGAAAGGGCAAGAGAGAGGGAGGGACACGGAGGCGCGCGGCTGCCTTCCCAAGGTCGCGGCAGCGCCCGAGGGCACCCACGGGGCTCAGTGCCCCGGAGGCTGGCACGGCCCGGGCAGGGGCCGCCCTCCTTCCTCCCGGGCCGGAGGGGTCGCCAGGGCCGCCGGGAGCTTGTCCAGCCGGGCGTTCGCTCGGCCCGAGCGGCGGCGGCGGCGGCGGCGGCCGGACCTGCGTGCGTGTGCCTGCGCGCGGTGGGTGTCGCGTGTGGCGGGGGGGAGTGGCGTAGCCCGCGGCGGGGGAGGGGGCCACGCGTCCGGGCGCGGAGTTGGCGCGCGGGCGGCGGCTTGCGTGCCGCCTCGGGCCCCGCGCGGCCTCCGCGGCGCCCCTTCCGGAGGATTCCCGCCCGAGCGCCCCGGACGCCCCTGCTCCGCCCGCGCCGAGCTTCCGACGTAGCCGCCGAGCGCCGCGGCGCGGCTCCAAGGGGCCCGGTGCGCGCGCGGAGCGCCTCTGCGGCCCGAGCACGGCGTGGCACTTGGCAGACGCTCCCTTGGCGGTGGGGGCGGCGGGGGCGGCGGCGGCGGCGGCGGCGGCGAGGCCCGCCGTCTGGGAGCCCCGAGGGCCGGCCCCCTCCCGCCCCTTGTCCAGCCTCCGCGCGCTGCCTCCGCCCCCGGCCCGGGCCGCCCGCCCCCAGTCCCGCCCGCCCGCCGCGCCAGGCGCCGGGCCCGCCGCTGAGCCCGGCCCGCCGGCGCGCCCCGTCCGGGATGGGGCGCCTGGACGCCTGAGTCGCCGTTCGGCGCGACCTTCGCGCGGGGGAAGGAGTCGGCGCCGCGCGGCCGCGCTAGAATGGAGGGACCCGGCGGCAGCGATCCCAGCGGCGACGGGGCTGGGGACGGTGCCCACCCGGATCCCCGGGTCCCCGGCGCCGCTGCGCCCAGCTCTGGCCCGTGCGCGGCCGCCCGGGAGTCCGAGCGCCAGCTGCGCCTCCGCCTCTGCGTCCTCAACGAGATCTTGGGCACCGAGCGGGACTACGTGGGCACCTTGCGCTTCTTGCAGTCGGTGAGTGTCGCCTGGGGCGCGCGGGGGACAGCCTCTGCCCCGGCCGCCAGCCCCGCAGTGGAGCGCAGGGGCCTCCCGCGCCGGGCGGTCCCCACAACCTGTGGCCGCGGTCCCTGGGGGGTCGCGCGAGTCGCCCCAGGGACGCCTGGCGGGGCGCGCGGAGCGGCGGGGAGATGCGGGCTCCCCCGGCGCTGGGCTGTCGCTTCCCTGGCCGGCCGGGGTCCCGGGATCCCGCCTCGGGATCTCCCGCACTCCGTTTCCCCACTGCACGCTGCCCTTTTGTCTTTTTCTTTCCCCCTCCCGCCTTTCAAATAGTTTTAAAATTAGTTACATCCGCGAGGCAGGGGCTCTGGGACCCAGGCGCCGGGAGCTTTCGCTCCTGCTTTTTTCCCTGGGGATTTCTTCGCCGCCTAGTGCACAACGGACCATTCCTCCGGGACGCATCCTAGAGCCCAGCGTCCCTCCGAGTCGGATCCAACAACCCCGAGCCCGGAAGAGGGACGGACATCCCACAAGCCCGCAAAGCTCGGGGTTGGACCCCTTTCCCCAGTGCACGCGCTTGGGGAGAGTGGGTTTCGAACTCACCACTTGGTAGTCCAGGTCCCACCCCTGTTTCTAAGTGGCGAAACCACAGCATCAGAGTCTGTAAAATGAACAGCCTTACTGTGTGGCAGGCGCCTACATGTGTCATCAGGAGGTTTAACCTTCCGAGTGGCCCGGGAAGTGGCCTGGGAAGTAGGGACGAGTATTGACCCCATTTTTTAGATGGGAGAGTTTATCTCCAGCGAGGTTGAGTAACTTGCCCGGAGTCACACAGCTGATTAATTGGGGATGCTGGGGTCTAAACTCCTGTGGTGCATTTCCTTTCCTATTCTTCTTTCTTTTCTTTCTTTCTTTTTCTTTTTTCCTATGAGAGGGAGGAAGGGGCCACTTCCCTACTCTCCTAGGAAGTGAGAAAAGTGGCCAGGGGGCGGAGGGGGTGGGCCTGAGGCCAAGCCTCCGTGGAAGTTAGGAGACTCCGAGGGCTTTAATCTCCTTGCCTCCTGCTGGGACCTCATTTACTCCCTTCTCGGCTCTAGGAAGTCTTTTAATCCTGGTTCAGGAAGGGCTGGTGGGGGTTGTGGTCGTTCCTTCTGGGACCCCAGAGCCAGGCTGTGCAGCTCCCCATTTCCAGGGGAAAGAGGGAGACTCTGGCATCCTTTGGGGTCCCCGTCGGCTTGGAGGTGCAGCTAAGGCTGTGTGAGGTCCGAGTTCCACCTTAGGGAGGAGAGGGCCCTTCATTCTCTCTGGGAGAAGAGGGGTGTGTGTGTTGTGTGTGTGTGTGTGTGTGGGGGGGGGATTGGGGAGTTGTGGTGCCATTGAAAACCGTTTGGCTAAAGGACCCTTCTAGAAAGGCCTGTGGGAATAAAAGCAGAGTTGATGTTTCTTTCCCATCTTTCCCTCTCTCATAGTTTTAAAAAAAAAGGAATCTGTTCAATTTGACTCTGGCAGTTTCTGATATAAAGACGTAGACAACGCTCATGTCTCTGAGCTATGTCAAATTCTAGGGAACTCCTCACTTCTCCTTCTGAACCACTCCCTGCTCCTCAGTCTGGAAGGGAAAGAGGAAAGACAAACCAATTTTTATATTAATGGGTAAGAAAATATACCTCTTCCTCCCACGCCCTTGCCGAGATGCTGTGGTACGTTTCAGAAGAGATACAGATTGGGGTAGGGTTAACTGTGGTTTTAAATTGTCCACTTGTAGAGTCTGAGGTTGCTGGAATAATGGGAATTGATTGGAATCAACTCTTCTTATTATTAAAGAAACAAGAAAAAAAAAAGATTTCCGTACTTCCACATTGTTGAGGTCATCAGTTTTTGTTCTGATTGACCTGTCGGTTCTGAGATGAGCTGGTTCTTGGACCAGTCGTGCTATACCTGCCCTGGCCTCAGTTTCCCCACCTGTAAACCGAGGGGAGGAGATTCCAGGCTTCTTTTCTGCCTTATCCTTTTGGGTGTCCCCAAGCTGTTGCCAGAAACGGACCGATTGTGTAACCTGACCAGCCGTACCTCGTTTGTGAGCCACAGGAGGCCTCTCTGGTTTTGCTCCATCAGAAATGTCCCCTAAACAACCCAAGGCCTTTTGGTTTTGAAAACGCAGGGCTTAGCTTTGGGAACTGCTAATTACCAAGGCTTTCCACGCATTCAGGCTGCATGCAGTTCTCTTCTGTCTTCCCACTCGCTCCTCTGCTCCTCCTCCGAGCCTTTATACTTGGTAATAAGGGAAGAGTGCTCGGTAATCCCGCCCCGCATTTAATTCCATGGGGCAGAGGCGGGTCTCCAGGAACTGCCCTGGCCTCCCTGGTCCCTAGGTTCAAGGTCCTGTTGTCAGTAGAAATGAAGCCTTTGTGGTTGACTGAATTGTGGGAGATGCAGAAAGGCCAGCTCTGGTGGATTCCTGCCCTCAAGGAGGGGACAGTCTAGTCCATGGTGGCAAAGTGGATGTTTACAGAAATCCAAGTATGGGGCTGGCTCTGGAGCTAGACTGCTTGGGGTTGAGTCCTGGGGCTGTATAACCTTAGGGCAAGTGGCTTAACCTTTCTGAGCCTCACTTTTCTTATCTGTAAAATAGGAGCTGATAATAGATCTTATCTTACAGGATTTTTAAGAGTATAAGTCATTATAGAAATATATATAAAGCACTTAGAACAGTGCCTGGTAGGTAGTAAGGCATATACATGTTAGTATTATCATTAATTATTTTGTTATATGATCATACAATAACATAGATGATTAGGATTATAGGATTCCAGCATCCAGTGAGCAGGAGTAGTCAGGGAGGGCTCCCTGGAGGAAGTGAGGTCTGAGTCAGCACTGAAAGGAGGGCAGGGAGCCTGAGCGAATTTCCTTTTGACCCATCTAAACTCCGGAACCAGTGGTTTTCTTTGGTTCCGGTTCTGGGACTCTGTGTTTCCCCCTGAATCTCCCCGTCTTTCCGCACCTCCTTCAGGAACTGGATTGCACCCCTTCCCCATCTCCGCGGGGGCCTGATGGCTTTGGTGCCGTGTTTGTGGGTGTTTATTTAAGGGTCATGGAAAGCAAGGGCAGCCCTCTCGGAGAGATGCTGGATCTTTCTAGGGGGACACAGAAGATGTGTGGGAGAAAGTGCCCTGGGTTTTGACTCAGAGCCTTGGATTTCAACACTCAGCCGCCCTGACAGTGTGGGGGTGTGACAGTGTCAATAACGATAACAACAGTTACAGTCGTTAGTGGTTAGGAACTGACCCTGATTCATAATTTGCCGTTCTGGGCGCTTCACGTGTATTAATTCGTTTGATCTTCCCAATACCCCAGTGAGAAAGGGCCGCTGTTACCCTGTTGACACATGAGGAAATCGTGGCAGAGAGAGTCTCAGGGAGCTGGGTCATGCAGACAGCAATGCTAGAAAGTGACCCCAGGTGGGCTGCCCCGGAGCTTAGGTCCCTAGCCGCCTCGCAGACTGTCTCTGGCTCATAAAGGCCTTAGCCTGTGATTTATCAAGGTGGCAAAAGGGGGATTCGAACCGGGGGCTGTGTGACCCTGACCCTCTGCCCGTGCTTTCTCTGGTTCCCTCCCCTCTGTGGTTCCCGTTCTGGCTCAGCATCTGTTTGTGAAGTGAGTGTTGAGTGTGGGGCTCTGGAGTCAGGCCGCTGGTGTTCACACCGTGGTTTTACCCACATTGACCGTATGTGGCCCTGGGCACGTCACCTGAGGCACCCTGCTCAGTGCCTCAGTTTTCCCATCCGTACAATGGGAACAGTATAGCATCTGTGTCCTAGGGATGTGGTGAGCTTCAGTGGGACCAGCGTGAGAAGTGTGCCGGGCACAGACTTGGTGCTCAGTAGGCTCTGGTGGCTGTTTGGGGGGATGTACAGCAATGGGGGGCAGAGGAGGTTGTCTGTTCAGAGTTCCCGGATTCCTCCCTTAAAAAGGAGAACAGGTGAGCCTTGGGCTTACCGGCTTCTTGGTTGGGTTGGTTTTGGGTCCCTGCCTGCAAGTGCCCAGGCACCCTGTGTGTGTGTGGGCCGGGCCGTGGTGGGAAGAGGGGCAGAGTCCGGGTGGATTCGTAGAGAGACCCCTGGGTGAGGGCTGGTCAGCAGGCCCCCCTTGACTGAGGACAGACACCTGTCCCTCCCAGGCACCCAGAGGGTCTACTCCACTGGCTGGGTGATGGGGGCTGTGGGCAGCAAGCTCCCAGAATGCTTTCTGTGGTTCTGCTTTTTTGGAGGGTAGGAGACTAGAGCTTTTCTTCCCTTCGGAGCGCTGCTTACCAAAACAAGAAACTGTGGTTTGTGTTGTCACTGGTTTTTTTTTTTTAAGGTTCTTCACTCTCCGTCTCACACTAGAGAGAAATGCCAGGGGGTGGGGGTGGGGGGGCACATTTTAAATTCTGCAATCACTGGAACAGAGTGACCTGCCCAGTGACTTTGGGGATTTTCACGAGGGCGTGTTGCACAAGGCGGGTTGCTGAGTGAGACATGTGTACAACACAGTTCTGCTTTGGGAAAATAAACAGTCACAGTGTGCACATGTCTGTTGTCTGTGTCACATTGCAGGGGCTTAGAGTGAAGGACGCACGGATGTGTATCTTGTGGAGAAAGCACGTAGGGAGATAATAAAGGGAAAAAAGCGCTCAGAACTCTCATTTATAATACCGTTCTCACATAAAACCACGCACATGTGTGTGAACATATATGTTCCAAAATTCTGACAGAAAGAATTGCATCCCAGCGTGGCTATTAAGTTAGCGTGACTTAATCTGCTCACACTGATCATAAAATTCCAAGTGTGTACACGCCCTGTGTAAAGCATTCTCTGTATATCAACTCAAAAGTGCTAGGTATTTGTTGCGCCTCCCGTTTTTACAAATGAAACCCAAGGCACAGAGAGGCCAAGTCAGTTTTGCAAGGTCATACAGCCTGACAGGGCTGGGATTCAGACCCAGGTAGTCTGACGGCAGAGCCCTCATTCTTTGCCGTTCTCCTGACCTACCCAAGATGTTGCTGTGTTCATGACCCAGATTAACTGCCTTTGTGAGACCTCTGGTGGCCCAGGCAGGCGAGAATTAAGCCCAGTGGTCCAGACGATCAGAGCTTTTTAGGATGCCAGAGAGCCTGGGCCAGGCCACTTCGTGTTGGGTCACAACATCATTGGGAAATCAGTGAAAATCTTTCAATGACAAAAACCTGAATGTCAGCCAGAGTTGGGTGCGGGCATTTTTTGTGCGGGCGAACCGCGCTCCGTATGGGGAAGTGCACGCATCCAGAACGGATTCCTCCGTGTGCAGGCAGGCAGGTGGAAGCTTCTGCACTATATTCTGGGCGGTGTGTTCTGGGCCAGGAAAATGCAGCTGTCAGCAGGGCACACGTGGCCCTTGGCCTTCGGAGAAGGATGTCCCCACAAATGCATCTGGTGCATTTGAATGAGAGTGTTCCTCAGAGGAGCCTGTTCTCTGTTATCGGGCGTGTTTATCTGCCACTTAAAAAAGAGGTGGATAGAATTGGTGTCCTTGGCCTTTGGAGGCTTCCGGGCACCCCTTTCCTGGAGGGTGTCCCCCTCAGCCTGCTGAGCAGAAGGCCTCTTGAGCTCTGGCCACTCCCTCAGGTCAACACATCCACATCCTCTTTGCTTCTCGGTGGCCCCCCTCCCCTGCCAGCCCTCCCCCTCCCCCGCCAGCCCTCCCCCTTCCCCCCGCCAACCCCCTCCCCCCACCCCCGGCTTTTGCAAGAGATGTCTCTGAAGCAGGTCATGTCTGGATGCAGAAGAACTTAACCTCTCAGATTTTTGCCATTTCTCTTCTGTTTTTTCCTCTCCGGCTGGAATCCTGGCAGGTGGCAGGTAACCTGTGTGTCTTGTCCCCATCCCGGGGCACAGGGCGAGGCCAGGGCTGCTTCTTGCCCTAGAGGTTTGGGGACATCGAACTTGAGAGTAAGCTGTGGGGAGAGGGCAGGGGCCTGAATCCCCTTGTTCAGCCGGTGAGACCCCAGAGGGACTCCCTGCAGAAGCTGTGGCCGCCAGAGGGAGGTGAGCTCCGGTCAAGGGCGTTGGCCCCGTGGCCGGTCAGGGTTTCATTGGAGAGTTCCGGGAGAAGGCCTGGGTGGCCTTGTGCTTCTCCCAGGATTCGAGTGTTAGCCGGGCTTAAGGGTCCCTCTTAAGGAGGTTCCTCAGGGGGCATTTCAGCCCTGGCCGCGTGTCGCTGGCGAACCCCTCTGTATTTGCACCTTGGCGCCCCTGAAATAGTGGGGCGGGGTCGTTTTCCGTCGTGGTGACTGGCCTGTGAGCTGTAGGGTGCTTCACAGCAGCCCTGGCCTCTGCCCGCTGGGTCCCACGAGCGCCCTTCCCACAGTTGGGACAGTTAAAAAGTGTCTCCAGATGTTGCCACATGTCCCCCAGGGACTGAAGCCTCCTTTGACCTCCAGTTCTGCTTTTGCACCATTCTGGGGTCTTTACACGCATATGCAGAGGTACACGGGCTCGCCGGGTGCGCGTGCCTGTGTCCGCGCTTGCTGTTTTCCCCCAGCGGCGTGTCTCAAGTTCACGGTTAGGAGTGTGGATTCTAGGGGCGCCGGGGGGGCTCAGTCGGTTAAACCTTCAACTCTTGATTCCAGCCCAGGTCATGATCTCACTGTGAGTTTGAGCCCCACATCTGGCCCCACACTGACAGTGCTGAGCCTGGTTGGGATTCTCTCTCTCCCTCCCTCTTTGCCTCTCTCTACCTCTCAAAAAAAATAAATAAACAAACAAACAAACAAACAAAAGAAAGGAGCATGGATTCTAAATTTTTAAAAAATATTTCTGGGGGTGCCTGGGTGGCTTAGTCGGTTAAGCGTCCGACTTTCGCTTAGGTCATGATCTCGCGGTTCGTGGGTTCGAGCCCCGTGTCGGGCTCTGTGCTGACTGCCGGCTCAGAGCCTGGAGCCTATTTCGGAGTCTGTGTCTCCCTCTCTCTCTGACCCTCCCCTGCTCACGCTGTCTCTCTCTCTCTCCTAGAAGTAAATAAAAAAAATTAAAAAAAAATAATTTATTTCTGGGGCACCTGGGTGGCTTAGTCGGTTAAGCGTCCGACTTTCGCTTAGGTCATGATCTCACGGTTCGTGGTTTCGAGCCCCGCGTCGGGCTCTGTGCTGACTGCCAGCTCAGAGCCTGGAGCCTGTTTCGGTCTGTGACTCCTCTCTCTCTGACCCTCCCCTGCTCACGCTGCCTCTCTCTCTCTCCTAGAAATAAATAAAACATTAAAAAAAAATATTTATTTCTGAGAGAGAGAGAGCGAGAGAGAGCAGGAGAGGGTCAGAGCGAGAGGGAAACACAGAATTTGAAGCAGGCTCCAGGCCTCGACGCAGGGCTCGAACCCACGAACTGCGAGATCATGACCTGAGCTGAAGTCGGACGCTTAACCGCCTGAGCCACCCAGGCGCTCCGAAGAGCATGGATTCTAGATGCCAAACAGCCTGGGTTCGGATCCCAGCTCTGCCCCTCTGCGACCTTGGACATGTCCATTTGCCTCTCTGAGCCCTGGTCTCCGTCGTCCCTGGGGAGTGCCTGCAAAGCGGGTGCCGCCAAGGTCAGGGCCGCCCCACCACCCGCCACGGGCTCTCCTGTTACTGGAAAGGAAAGCCCGAGAAGGAAGGGAAGTCCTCCCGCCTCCTGGCCCTGTTAGATTTTTCAGTTTATTTTTATTTTCCCGGCTCCTTGAGGACCAGAAGGGGATTTGCCTGCTCCTCTTTTGTCCTGCGGTCGGATGCTCAGTCTGTGTTTACCCACCTGCCCCAGGTGGGACTGACAGGCAGCCCCTGGTCCCCGGGCCAGGGCAGGCGAGGCGATTTCAGGCTGGCAGGACCAGGGCCACCAGAGTCTGGTGGAAGCAGGCGGGGTGGCCGTGAGCCCCCAGGATCCCGGGTCTCTTTCCCCCTTGCAGGGGGGCGGTGGGAAGCTTCCGCAAGGAGCGGGGCCAGGGCCGGGCGGGCTGTGGGCAGTCCGTGCTTTCATGCACTGATTCACGTATTCATTCAGTAAGTGGACATTAAATGCTGACTGTGCCAGACCCTGGGCTTGGTGCTGGCACGTAGCCAGGACAGGACGGACAAGGTTCCCGCCCTCGTGGAATTTTCAGGCAGTAAGAAGAGGTCACTTGAAAAGGTGGCGACAGATGTAGTACTATCTGCTGAAGCCCTACTATGTGCCGAGTCCTGTGCTAAGTGCTTTGCATGGGTTATCTCCTTGAGCCTTTGCAACAACCTCTGAGGTAGATGTCATTATTATACTTGTTTTGCAGATGGAGAAACTAAGGCCCAGAGAGAGTAACTTGCTTAGGTCTACTCAGCTGGTGAGTGGGTGCACCAAGAAGTAAATTCAGTGAGGATACGTTGGTGGCAGGGATAGTGGCATCTGCTGGTGTTAGCGTGGCCAAGGAAGGCCCCTCAAGAGGTGTCATTTGAGCCGAGTCCTGGGGCTGAGAAGGAGCCAGCTGTAGTTGAGAGAAGTGTGTTCTAGGTCTAGGGGGCAGCATGTGCAAAGGCCCTGAGGCAGGATGAGGCTTGGCTTTTTTGAGGAATGGCAGGAGGCCAGAGCTGGGGAATTGAAGTTGGTGTGGCCCGGGACTCATGCATGGTGAGCACTTTCGGTTTCATCAGGGGGGCGAGGAGCCCCTGGAGGGTTTTCAGCTGGGGTGTGGCATGGGCTCACTGATGATCTCAAACAGTCGTCCAGGAGGGAAGGGCACACTTTCGCCTTGCCAGGCAGATCCCCAGGCCCTCTGGCCGTGGTGTGAATCATTTCTGTCCCCTGTCTAGGTCTGAGCTGACCACACCCAGAGAGGAATTTGGGTCCCTGGTTATGGCCAGGGGGTAAACAGGCTGTGCCGGGTGGCTGCCAGGGAGATGGCTGTTGATGTGGGATGGGTCTCTGCTTCCTGTGAGAGAGGGAGGCACCCCCTGTTTTCTGTTCAGGAAACTAATTTGCATGATTAAAAACTACCAAACCAGCTTAACAACGCTTTCCTCCGTGGTGGTGTTAGCTCTCACCTCTGCCCTGGGTGGGGTGTGTGTGTGTGTGTGTGTGTGTGTGTGTGTGTGTGTGTATTTTTCAGACCCACTTTGCAGGTGAGGAAAACTGAGGCACGGAAGGTGAAGTGGCTTGCCCAAGGACACACGGTGGAGAAATAGCCAGGACTATTACGCTTGCCTGCTCCGCCCTCACCCAGGCCTGCCCCATTCTTTCCTCCACACGGAGCCAGAGGGGGCCAGTTGGCACTCAGGCCAGCTCACACCACTGTGCTGCTCAGAGCCCTTCTATGGGTCCTGCCTCTCTCGGAGTAGAAGTGAGTCCTCAGGATGGCCTGGAGGGTCCTGTGAGATCCGTCCCTGTCTCCTCTCCGGTCCCCTCTCCTGTTAGTCTCTCTTCTTTCTCCTGCAGGTTTTATTTTTATTTTTATTTATTTTTTTAGTTTATTTATTTTGAGAGAGTGAGTGGGGGTGGGGGAGAGCAGGGGGCAGAGAGAGAGAGAGTCTCAGAGAGAATCCCAAGCAGGCTCCTCACTGTCAGTGGAGAGACTGAGGCGGGGCTTGAACTGTGAGATCATGACCTGAGCTGAAATCAAGACGCTTAACTGACTGAGCCACCCGAGCGCCCCCACGTACAGTTTTTTATATTGAGATACGATTCACATACCATAAACCTCACCCTTTCAAAGTGTATGATTCAGTGGTTTTGAGCACATTCTGCAAAGTTGCGCAATAATCACCGCTATCTAATTCCAGAATCTTCTTTTGCCACTGTGTGCCCTTTCTCCTGCCTCAGGGCATTCTCACGGCTCCTGTTTGGAATGTTCTTCCCCAGGACCCCTGGGGCTCACTCTGGCTTATTCCCCGAGGAGGTCTTCTGCCCACCACTCCTACTCCTTTCAAAATTGTACTCCACCCCCACCTGGCCACTGCCTGTCTCCTCTCCCTTCCACGCGGGGCTTTTGTCCACCCCTGACACACGAGGTGGTTGACTTACTGTTTTTCTCTCTCCCTCACCCGAATGTCATCTCCGAGAGGACAGGGGTCTGTTCCATTCACTTTGTGAGACACTGCGAACAATGCCTGGCACATGGTAGGTGCTCATTAAATATTTTTTGAATGAAAAAATCGGCTTTCCCTCTGTATGTCTGTTTTCTTTTATAATAGGATTGCCTTGACTTATGTAACTGCTAAGTACTTTTGTGCAGACTTTTGGGGACCTGGGACCAAAAGAGTCCCGTGTTCTTCAACGAGACCGAAGGTGGGTGTGGGCCGCGTGGTCTGCTGCACTCACTGATAGACCCCCACCGCCCAGCTCCCCGCAGCTTTGGTCAAGGGAGTGGTTGAGGGAGAGGGTTGAATGAGGCTTTAAAAAAAAATTTTTTTTAATGTTTTTATTTATTTCTGAGAGAGAGAGAGCAGGGGAGAGTCAGAGAGAGAGGGAGACACAGAATCTGAAACAGGCTCCAGACTCCGAGCTGTCAGCACAGAGCCCAACGCAGGGCTCAAACCCACGAACTGTGAGATCATGACCTGAGCCAAAGTCGGATGCTCAACTGACTTGAGTCAGATGCCCCAATGAGGCTTTCTAAAAAATGTTTTTTATTTGTTTATTTATTTAGAGAGGCTGCTCATGCAAGCAGGGGAGGTGCAGAGATGGAGGGAGAGAAAGAGAATCCCAAGCAGGCTCCCCACTGTCCGCACAGAGCCTGATGCGGGGCTAAAACTTATGAACTTTGAGATCACAACCTGAGCCGAGAGTGAGTCTCATGCTTAACCGACTGAGCCACCTAGGTGCGCCCCCCGCCCCCTCCGCTATTTTCTTAAAGAGTGTCCTTGACTTGATTTAGGAGCGTGGGGCCCAGTGTCTGGAGTGGCTACAGACTGGTGTCCTTGGCTTCCTCGGCCCTCACCCCACCGGGATGGCAGAGGAAGCTCTGTGTGGTCCCGGCCACCAGCTGATGGCTGGCCAGACTGTAGTCAGGTGGTTTATAAGAGTTACTTCCCCTTGATCACAAAGGTAATACATACAGTGGCCGTGTATGTGTCCAAGCACATTGCCTATGTCCGTTCAGCTATAGGCTCTCCTTTATGGAGCCAAACATGGTAAAGTGTTTTGTGTGTATACCTGGCTATACATGTCATGTATTTCTACGTATGTACTGAGGTCTAGACACAAAACTCTAGTATGCCGTATTCATGAGTCATTTAATCTATTTTTTAAAAGTTAGTGTTCTGGTAACTTTATTTTTACATGTCAAGAATAGAGTACCCCAGGGGCCCCTGGGTGGCTCAGTTGGTTAAGCGTCTAACTTCAGCTCAGGTCATGATCTCACGGGTCGTGGGTTTGAGCCCCGCGTCGGGCTCTGTGCTGACAGCTACCTCAGATCCTGGAGGCTGTTTCAGATTCTGTGCCTCCCTCTCTCTCTGACCCTCCCCTGCCCACGCTGCCTCTCCCTCTCTCAGAAATAAATAAAACATAAAAATAAATAGAGTACCCTTATGTACCCCTCATCCAGATTCACCAGTTGTTACTTGTTGACTACAGTTGCTTTTATTTTTTATTTTGAGAGAGAGCGAGAGAGAGTGAGAGCGAGAGAGAGAGCGAGAGCCTACACACGCGAGCTGGGGAGGGGCAGAGAGGGAGAGAGAGTACCGAGCAGGCTCAGCGCAGAGCCTGACGCGGGGCTTGATCTCATGACATTGATCATGGCCTGAGGCAAAATCAGGAGTCGGACACTTAACCGGCTGAGCCACCCAGATGCCCCTCATTTGCTTTTAATTCTCCTCTTTGCCCCCTCCCCACCCCGTCTCTCCTAGCCACACACAGACACACATGCATGAGCGCACACGTACACATTATTATTACTGTTGTTGTTGTTATTACTTTGATCCATTTGAGAGCAGTTGCAGGTGTGGTGCCCACAAGTGATTCAGCACGTGTGTCCTAAGAACACGGACATTGTCTTACGTGACCACAGTACACTGCACAAAACGAGGAAATTTAACATCAATACTAACTTACACAACCTACAGTCTAAATTCATGTTTCACCTCTTTTCCCCGAAGTGTCCTCTATACCTATAGCCACCAAGACACCTTGGAGGATGGGGGGACGTTTGAGTCTTACGGTGCTTGTCAGAGCCACCACTTCCCAGCTCCATGACCTTGGGAAGCTGACTCCTGGGCCTCAGTCTTTTTAGCTGTAAAATGGGGACATCTCTGTTCCTATCTGATAGGCTTGTTGTTTTCTCCCACATGGTTTATCGAATGCCTGTGCGGTGTCTGGCCCGTTGTAGTTGCTGGGGGTTCCGCAGCCCAGGGCAGGCAAACGTGGGCACTCAGGGCACTTCCACTGCTGTAGCCGCTGAGGAGGAAGGGTTAGTGGGCACGGAGGGTTCAATGAGTGAACATCCGTAAGGCTCACACAACACTGCCCTGCACACGGTAGGTGCTTCGGGTGGATTAGCTGGAATTCCAGTGATTCTACTAACGTAACGTAAAATATTGTGTGAATACAATCATTATCACTTAAACAGTCATCTTAGATTGCAGGTTTACATGGTTTTCCGTTTTTCTACGCGGCCGACCGCGTACATCATCTCTGTTCAAGCGCCAGTTCTTGTATTGATTCACTGACTGAGGGCTGAAGAGACCTTGGTTTAGACCTTTTGGTTTTTACTTCCCCAAATAAATCCTAGGCCACTAGAATCCTAGAATCAGGTTGGGAGGGCTGGGAGAGAGCAAGGCATCATGTCTCATTTGTCTCATTTCTCAATGAGGCTCAGAGCTGTGCCAAGCCTGGCTCGGCCCAGGCTCCCAAGTGAGATTGTGGCTGAGACAGAATTTGAACACAGGTTTCCTGACTCCTGTCCCGTGATTGTCCTGTGTGCCCACGGGCTTCCTGTGTCTCTGGGGAACGTCACTCTCAGGTCCTTTGACCCTAGTGACCATAAGTGGGTATATGTGTGTGTGTCCGGGTTGGGGGTGGAGGGCTCTTGCTGTGAGCCTGGGTCCTGGGCTAGCTGCTGACCACACAGCTGATTCACACAGACCTAGTTAGTATCGGGGTCCGTGGTCCATAGAATATCTGTGCACACCACACTCCCACGCCTGCAGGCGGTGCTTGGCGGGAGCTACAGAGCAGCCCCTCCCTTCAGGCAGGACTTGCAGCCTTTGCTTTGCCACAGACCTCACTCTTCCTGCGTATCGCTCAGATCGAAACCAGACCGTGGTTGCCATGTATCATTACACTTGCCTGGCTGGTTTTATTTTATTTTATGTTATGTTGTGTTCTTTTAAATGTAGAGTTAAGAGGGCAATGGATTGTTTCTTTTAACCTTTGTTTCTATCATATGGAAAACTGAAAGTCAAAGATGGTTATGCGTGTGTACACATGTGTGTTTTAAGATTTATTTATTTATTTTTAAGAGAGAGCACAAGTGGAGGAAGAGCAGAGAGAGAGAGAATCCCACGCAGGCTCCACACGATAGTGAGATCATGATCTGAGTGGACCTCAGACACTTAACTGGCCGAGCTGCCCCAGGGCCCCAAATGTGTTTTAAGAAAAGTAGGAGGTGGCAGATTTCTCTCTGGAAGAAAGATGTGTTTAATAAGCAAAAGTAAGCAAAAACGCGCTCTTCTGCTAAAAGGATGCACCGCATCAGCATCACAATGGGCACCTGTCTGGCTCCACTGGCTCGTGGGTGGGGCCCCTTGAGCTCGAGATGCATGTTCCAGGGTGGGTGGTCCCTCACCTCTGAGGAGTGAGTAGAGGGGAGAAGGAGGTTCTCCCTTAGGGCGATTCCACGATCCCCAGCTTCCGCCCCCGGAGCCTGCGGGGCGAGAGTCCCACGTCCATCTGTCCTACTTCCTGAATCTTGTTCTGCACTCATGCTCCTTGAGGAGGTGCTGGGTGCAGACCCCACGTGGGTTCCTGCAAAGCCGCGACAGGGACCCTCAGCTGCCGTCTGGGGCCTCCTCCTGGACCCCCGGCATCTGTTTGGATAGAATAACAATAACAATAATAATCGCCCTGCTGTTGCTGACAAGAGCAGCTAATGCCAACTGTCAGCAGTCCCTGGTGCAAGTGACCGGAGGTGCAGCTCAGATGCCTGCGTGGCCCCAGTCCGGGAAGGCCCGTCCGGGGCCTGGGTGAGTTCTGATTGGCTGCCCTGGGTCGTGTGGCCGGGTCAGCTGCGCTGCCGCCTGTGACCCTGGCAGCGAGGGCGCCACGGTTCTGGGAGGGAGGAAGGGAGGGGGCGGGGTGGGCGGGGCACCTCCCCTCCTCTCTGCCCTCAGCCTTCTGCCAGTCTTGTCACCCACGGGACCCTCTGTCACCTGGAGCACCCCAGGCTTTCCGCTCCCTCCCTTCAAAGCCGGGCTCACATCTGCTTTCTTAGGAGGTCTTCCTTGGCTGATCCGGCTCTTTCTGTGGGTCGCATATGCACCAGGTGTGGGGGCCAGTGGGCATGTCTCAAGCCGCGCGGCCTCTCAGGGGCCTGATGGGGAAGGTTGCCTGGGTTGCCTGTTTTTAAAAAAATTTTTTTTTTTAATGTTTTATTTATTTCTAGGAGAGAGAGAGAGAGAGAGAGAGAGACAGCGTGAGCAGGGGAAGGAGAGAGAGGGAGTCACAGACTGAAACAGGCTCCAGGCTCCGAGCTGGCAGTCAGCACAGAGCCCAGCGCGGGGCTCGAACCCATGAACCGCGAAATCATGACCTGAGCGAAAGTCGGACGCTTAACCGACTAAGCCACCCAGGCGCCCCAAGGGTTGCCTATTTTATACACGAGGAAACAGAGGTTAAAAGGGTTCAGCAACCTGCCCACAGTCACACAGCATCCTTTTCCCTCAATGCAGACCCTGCTGTGTACATTTTGTCCTCTCTGAGGCCACACAGTCTGGATTCGAATCCAGGCTCTGCTCCTCTAGGTACTGTCTCCGCAGGAAAGTGACTTGACCTCTGTCTCTGGGGGGAGAACATTCCAGGCACAGGGAACAGCAAGTACAAAGGCCCTGAGGCAGGAACATAGTTCAGGAAAGAGGCCAGGGTGGCTGGAGCAGAACGAGCCGGGTGGAGAGTGAAGTCAAAGAGGGAGCAGCGGGAGTGGGGGCTGGTAGCTGGATTGTGCGGGGCCCTGTGGGCCTCTGTGAGGAGGCTACGTTTCACTTTGACTGCGGTGGGGGCCCTGGGAACTTTTGAACGGAGGAGGGACAGAATGTGGCTTAGTTTTCACAGGACCCCTCTGGCCACCAGTGGAGAACAGACCAGAGAGGGCAGGCCGGAAGCAGGGAGAGGAGGTGGCCACGGAAGCTGGGGCCTGGGGTGCTCTGCAGGCGGTTAGAAGTTCATTAACTGCCCTCCTTTGTGCTCCTGTGTTATTTATTAGTTGTGTGACCTTGGATCTTGGCTTCATCTGACTGAGCCTCAGTTTTCTCATCTGTAAAATGGGGTTAATGATGTCGCCTCTCTAATCAGGCTGTGGGGATGGATTATATGAGGTGATAAGTGTAAAGTGCTTGCGGAATGAATCAGTGAGTGAAGGATGGGGAGTGTGGGACTGCTCCAGTTCTGTCCAAAGTGTCTACCCTTAAGATCAGCCCCAGAGTGGGGGCATCCTGTACGCCCCCCACTCTACTCTCCTCCCCACATGGAGATTTGAGTGAACAGAACCCAGAATGTTCTGGCAACAGTCGCTCCCTCTTTCCTAGTGACAAAGGCATCTTTGTCATGTCTGGGTGTGAAATCCATTTCAGGAATGAGGATAGTGCAGGCTCAGGAGTCAGCCTCTGAGGATGGGGATGGGCTTGGGAGGAAGGCGTTGCAGGGCCCGGTGGACGGACAGCCTGCTTCCTGACCACCCCCTGTCTTCATTTGGGTCCAGAATGCTCTTGACTTGGTATTATTTTGTGGAATGAGAACTATGTGGACATTCCTGCTGAGTGACCGCACCGGCTAACATTGCCTTCGATAGCATTACCACTATCTGTCTCTTGCACACACAAAGCGATAATACCCAGTGCTGGCGTGGCTGCTGGGAAACAGTTCCATATCATGTGGGTGAGAGTGTTGGTGATTGGTGTCTTTTGGGAAAAACAGTCTGACAGTGTCTTTAGATGTTAAAAAACTGGGGCGCCTGGGTGGCTCAGTCAGTTAGACGTCCAGCTTTGGCTTAGGTCACAATCTCATGGTTTATGAGTTTGAGCCCCGCGTCGGGCTCTGTGCTGACAGCTCAGAGCCTGGAGCCTGCCTTGGATTCTGTGTCTCCTTCTCTCTCCGCCCGTCCCCTGCTCACACTCTGTCTCTCACTCGAAAATAAAATAAAAAAAATATTTAAAGAATCCCCACGAAAACTCTGCAGTACCTTTTAGTTCAGTTCGTTGGGAATCTCTCCTATAGAACCCAGGAAAAAGATATGTAAAGAAAAAAGTTACAAAGACATTTGTTTCAGTTTTGTTTATAAATGGCCAAAAAAGCGGGGAGGAAGACGGGAAGCCACGTTAACAGAGAAAATTCTGGCTAAGATTGTTGTTTATCGATGCGTTGGGCTATCAGGCAGCTGTTTAGAAGAATGAACTTGATCTCTTCTCTTGACGTGAAGGGCTGTACACGCTGTACTGTTAAGCAAGAAAGGTTGTGAGTCAAATGTAGCGTGTGATCCCAATTTTGTAGGAAAAAGATAACAACAATACTCGTTCAGTGGGTGTTCAGGTACGTGGAAAGGGCCCTCACTCTAGGACGCACGGTGGTCTCGGGCTGACAGTGAGGAGGGGTGTGGAGAAGATATTTTATTTATCCTCGTTTTATTTTGTATTGTTTCACCAGTTACATTTAACACATTATTTCTCAAATTAAGATTAACTCGGGGAACCTGCGCGGCTCAATCGGTTAAGCATCCGACTCTTGATTTCAGCTCCCGTCATGATCTCATGTTCGTGGGACTGAGCCCCGTGTCATGTTCTGCACCTGCTTAAGATTCTCTCTCTGCCCCTCTGCTGCCCTCGCTCTCTCTCTCAAAAAGATAATGACTGGCTTCTCACCCACTATGTGGCAGACCCGTATATAATATTGGGTCATATGCATCTTCTTACGGTGCTTTGAGAATCAGGATCGTGGGGCGGTTGAACGAGATTCTGAAATCAGCCTCCTTAGGTGAGTTAAACCAGATTTGAGGAACAGACAGAGGTCTTTCCCTTTATGGAGCTGGCATCCTAGCTGGCCTGGGACCCCTAACTGTTGGCATCTGTAGGGGGCAGAAGCCACGCTAAGCATCCTGCAGGACCTCAGACGGCCCTCACGAGAGCGTCAGTGGTGCCAATGCCACGGTCGGATGGGGGTTAGATCGGCGTCTGGCACCGAGCGGGAGCTCAGCGGGTACCAGCTGGTCCGATGCACTGGTGACCTCAGTGTCTCTGTATTGGCCGCCCATCTTACAGACAGGGCGATCGAGGCCACCGAGGGGGAGCAGCATGGCCTGGGCCTGGGCTCGCAGCTGGCCTGCACGTCCCGGCAGACGGAAGCCCCTGACCCTGGGGAGACTCTGGAGGCCCAGACCGTAGCGCCCGCTGCGCCCCTGCCTCTCAGCCCGGTGCCAGCGCATCCTCCTCATCTGCCGTTCCCAGTGCCACTTGGGCCAAGACGTGTTCTCAGCCCCCTCCCCATGTGTCAGCCTTTGTCACATCGTGCTGGCAGCCGTGGAAGGTGCGGTGGGGGGAGGGGGTCTCTTTATTTCAGCTCGCGGAAAGCTGTGCTTCATAGCCGTGCGTCTGCAGCCTGGGGCTGCGTCTTTGTCCCTCTCGGAGCCTCGGCTTCTCAGGGCAGGGGCGCGGGGTGGGGAGCGCTAATTCCTGGCCTCCTGCCCTCTCCGGGAGCTGCGGGTGGTGGGTGCGGAACTCCTCTGTCCACAGTAGTTCATTTGCGGAGGACCCGGGGCCCGCGTTACTCCAGGAACCTCCTTTCCCCAGCTCGTGGCCGTGGCCGGGGAGGCTGCAGGAGTCGGAGCCCCAGGGCAAGGGGCTGGGGCGGCCCCTCCCTCTCTCCCTCTGTCCCTCCTCATCCTTCTGTGGTTGGGCTGACCTCGTTCTGTCTCATCAGATGCCCTCCCTTTGCTGATGTTTCTCAGGTTTATGTTTCTGGCCCTGACCTCTGCCCTGACCTCCAGGCGCCCGTGTCCAGCTGCCTGGGGGCCTGGTAGGCATCACAGACTCTGCGTTTTCCCTGGCTCCACCCGTCCGGGCCCCCTTCCGTCCAGGCAGTGGCCCCTCCGTCCTCCCACCTACTCAGCACATCCACGGAGCCATATCGATTTCGCTCTCCCTCTTACATCCGAGATCAGGAATCCCCACCGGCTCTGCCTTCCCCAACTCCCCAGAATCTGGCCACTGCTCCCCTCTCCGCAGCTGCCACCGTGATACCCACCACCATTGTCTGCTGCTGGGACGTGTGCAGTCACCTCCTCCCTGCTCCGTTCTACCTTTGCCCCCTGACAGGTGGTTCTGCGCACATACGCTGTGTCAGTCGCACTCACTCCTCCTCAGCTCAGAACCCTCCCGTGGCCCCCACCTCACTCGGTATAAAAGCCCCGGCCCTGAAGATGGCCTGGATAGGTCTTCAGTGTCCTGTCTTTCAATCCCCACGTTTATCTCTCTGACTTTGTCTCCAAACGTTCCCAGCATGTTCCAGCCCCAGGGCCTTTGCACTTGCTGTCTGCTGGGTCTAGAGCACTCCATAGGTATCCATGTTGTTACCTCTTTAGGTCTCTGCTCAGATATCTCAGTTGATCAGTGCAGCCTTCCCTGACCTCCTCATCTAAAAATTGCACCTCATCTCCGTGCTCCCTCTTTCCCTTCTCTATTGCATTTATGTTTTACCCCCCTTGTTTGATTATTGTCTGTTCTCCACTCACTAGAATTTGAACTCCTGGAGGGCAGGGACTTTTCCCTCTCCTGTTCCTGCTGTTCCCAGACCTAAGACAGTACCCAATACCGAGTGGGTCCTCAGCAAATATTTGTAGTGTGAAGGAAGAAAGAACATTCATTCATTGTCACTTATCTCCTGAGGCTGTATTAAGTACTGGGACTTTGATATATAATATATGGACGCCAGGGACAGAGCTAATCCAGACAGTGGCGTGTGTCCTCAGGGAGCTCCAGTCTAGGGGAGAGAATGGACACATAAGTAATGACACTGCAGAGGCTAATTTTTTTAATGGATATATCAACATGTATCAGTCAGGACTCTCTGGATTATAAATGACAGAACCCCCAACCCGAAGGGTCTCAAGTAAAAGAAAACAAACACTTTTATGAGTTCACTTAGGAGTAATGGCTTCAGGCATAGCTGGATCCAGGTGCTCCCTGGATTCCCCTTAAGACATATACCCATCCATGAACCAAGGATTGCCCATCCAGGGGCCCGGAACTCTGACTGGTCAGACTGGGTCATATGTTTGTCCGTGTAGATGGAGGAGAGGCTCGGCTTTTCCATAACCACATACACCATGAGCGGGACTCAGGACTTGACTTTCAGGAGGTCACGTACCCGGGAGCTGCTGACAAGGTGGATTTCCTGTGCATTCTCTGCGGGTTTTGGGGCACGTGGCCCTGTTTGCCGCAGGTGTTGGGAGGTGGCGTGGGGTGCTGCCGGCTTCCTGGTGGCAGGTGGCCCCTGTCTCTCCCTGCACACCCCCCGTTGCCCTCTCGCCCCACACTCTATAAATACCCCTGGCTCCCGCCTTTCCGCCGTCCTCCCTTGGTTGTATCACAAAGGGGCTCCAGATGGTGCGGCTCTCGGGGAGTCTGCCACGGAAATCTGTCCGGTTCCTGCCCCCCCTTCACCCACCCCTCCCTTACATGCTGGCTGTGGGCTTCTCAGATCCCGGTTCAGGCCTGAGGGACGAAGGATGCTCAGGGTCCCTGGAAGGGCGTGGGGGTCCTTCTAGCCCCCGGTGCTGGGAAGCCGTGTTTTACGCACGACTGGCTTCATAGACCTCCTTTGGCCTTCTGGTTCCCAGGGACGCCCTGAACCAGACCAGCTTGCTGTTACCCACCCGTCCTGACGTCTCCGATGTTACTATACGCATGAACCACCTGGCGGCCCAAGTGACGTACAGATTCTGGATTGGGACGTCTGGGGGGGCCCTGAGAAGCTGCATTTATAATGAGCTCCGGGCAGATGGGAGGCCCGTGCTGCTGGCCTGGGTACCACACTCTGAGTGGCAGCGGTTTGTAGCGCCTTCTCAGAGAAGCCCTCCTCGGCTCACCCCCTCCCTGCGCCCCGGTCTGGGTCATATCCCCCTTGGCCAGCTCTCCAGCCTGCCTGTCTTTTAGCAGAGCCCCCGTCACAGCGAATGGGTGATTCACACTATGTTGGATACACTTTAAGCTCCAGGGATCTTGTTTTCTGCTGTCTTCATACTGTTAACAAATATCATTTAAGGTCTTACCATTACCCCAGCCAGGCACTGGGGAAGCAACAGTTGGGGGAAAAAAAGACAAATCTCGGCTGTCAGAGACCTGACATTTGAGTGGGAGGAGATGGACAATAAACAAGTAAGAAAAACCCTGCAAGCGACAAGCCCAGTGAATACAGTGATACAGGGGTATGAATTGGAGTGCGGGGGCTGTTTTGTACTCGATGATCAGGGCGGGCCTGTCTGATGAGAAAGGTGACTTGAGATAGAGCCTGCATGTTGAGAGGTCACCCACGAGAGGAAAGGTAGGAGGTGCCATGTTCCGGGCAGCAGGAATGGCCTGTGCAAAGGCCCTGAGGCAGGGATGAGTTGGGCCAGTTTCAGGATGAGCCAGGAGGCCAACGTGGCTGGGATGGGGTGAGAGAAGGGAGAGTGAGGGGGAGAGGAGATCAGAGGGGCATGGTGGGAGCCGCATCACACAGGGCCAAGGTGAGGGGCTGACCTTCTGTTGTAAGAGCAGTGGAGGGGTTCAAGGCCAGAGAGTCTGTAGTGAGTGACTTACCTTTAATTTTTTTAAGTTTATTTATTTTTGAGAGAGACATAGAGAGTGAGAGAGAGAGAGGAAGGAGGGGAGTGGCAGAGAGAGAATCCCAAGCAGGCTCTGAGCTGTCAGCACAGAGCCTGATGTGGGAACTGTGAGATCATGACCTGAGCTGAAATCAAGAGTCAGACATGGGGCGCCTGGGTGGCTCATCCGAGTGAGCATCTGACTCCAGCTCAGGTCATGATCTCATGGTTCCTGAGTTTGAGCCCCACGTCAGGCTCACTGCTGCCGCACGGAACCTGCTTTGGATCCTCTGTCCCCCTTTCTCTCTGCCCCTCCCCTGCTTGCATGCTCTCTTAAAAAGAAATAAATGTTTAAAAAAATGAGTAGGACGCTTGATGGACTGGGCCACCCAGGCGCCCTGCAACTTATCTTTTAGAAGAGTCCCCTCTGAGGGCCCTCATGTGGCTCAGTTCATTGAGTGTCCGACTCTTGATTTCAGCTCAGGTCATGATCCCAGGGTTGTGGGATTGAGCCCTGTGTGGGGCTCAGTGCTGAGCTTGGAGACTGCTTGAGGCACTCTCTCTCTCTCTCTCTCTCTCTCTCAAATAAGAAAAAAAAGGGGAGTCGCTCTGACTGCTGTGGGAAAGTAGTCCTGGGTGGGAGAGGGAGAGAGGAGTGGCAGGTTCAGTAAAAAGCCAGTTTCTATAGGGCTGAACCATGACCTTGGCTCTCACTTACTCGAGGGCCACACTGCAGTGGCTCCACTGGAGGATGGGCTTTAGGACCCTGCTGGGTGCTGCTTCATGGCAGGTCTGGGTTTGCTTCAAAGGAAGTGGCTGATGCTGGGGGTGCAGGTAGGGGGGAGCGGGGGTCCCCTTCTCAGAGGGAGAACCCCAGGGGCTGGGTCTGATCTTCGATATCACCTCCCCTACAGGCGCACAGAGCTGCTGAGGGGGGGGGGGTGCCTTTCCCTGTCCCCACGGTCCCCAGGAAAGACTGCACTGCTCTTGATTCTAGTAAACACTTAACAGCGTGACTGCTGCCACCGCCGGGGCTCCTAGCAGCTGATGCTTCTGGAGACTGTCCTTGAGCGAGCAAGACTGCGTCCCAGCCCTTCAGCTGGGGGCCTCGCGGATGCTCCGTAATGCAGGGCACCTCGTTAGCCCTTTGTGCAGTTGAGAGAACTGAGCCCAGAGAAGTCCAAGGAGCTGCCCAGGGACCACCCGGTTAGTAAGTGGCGGACGTGGAAGGACTTGGGAGTCCCCTGCGGGGCGCCTGGGCGGCTCAGTCGGTTAAATGTCCAACTCTTGGTCTCAGCTCAGGTCGTGATCTCCTGGTTTGTGAGTTCGAGTCCCGCGTTGGGCTCCGCACTGACAGTGTGGAGCCTGCTTTGGATTCTCCCCCCGCCCCCCACCCCTTCTCTGCTCACGCTGTCTCTCTCTCTCAAAATAAATAAACCTAAGGAAAAAAAAAAGAAATCCTGTAACCAGTTGCATCCACAGCAGTTTGGCTGCGGGTTGCGCATGTTGAAGGCGTGGATCCCGTTAAGGTGAACATTCAAAGCCCCCCCTGGTTCCCAGGGCCCTCATTTGGTGCCAGGAGCCTTAGAAGATGCATGGGGCGCCTGGGTGGCTTAGTCGGTTAAGCATCCGACTTTCGCTTAGGTCATGATCTCGCGGTTCGTGGGTTCGAGCCCTGCGTCGGGCTCTGTGCTGACTGGCAGCTCAGAGCCTGGAGCCTGCTTCAGATTCTGTGTCTCCCTCTCTCTCTGACCCTCCTCTGCTCACGCTGTCTCTCTCTCTCCTAGAAATAAGAAAAGAAAAAAAAAAAGAAGATGCAGAGAGCCAGCCGCTTCTGCCATCGAGGGCCTGGGTTCTTGGTGGTGACCTTGGTGCTGACCCTGCGCACGTTCTCCGGCCTCCGTTCCCTCGGCTGTGCAGTGGGGGAGGGGCGTGCTGAGGGGCTTGCCCAGGGGCCTGGCACGAAAGGGCTCAGTGGTTGTTACCTGCTGTTACTGTCAGTCTTGTCTGTATTCTTACTGACGGGCGGGGGGTAGACACGCCGGCCAACTGCCCGGGTTTGTCTGGGACTGCCCTGGTCGCAGAACGAGAAGGCCCTGAGTCCTCAGTAACTGGGGCAGGTGGTCCCCCTCCTTGATAAGGTGCTTCTGAGTCAGTCTGGGACCCTGGTGTCAGCCAAGCTGGGATTTGAATTCAGCTCCGCCACTTGCCACTGTGTGACTTTGAGCAGGTCACTCAGCCTCTCTGTGCCTCAGTTTCCCTACCTGCTCCTTGGGGAGCGACTTGCAGTGCCTGCCTCAGAGGGTTTTTGTGAGATTTCAGTGAGATCGTGATCGTAAAGGGTTCGGCGCAGTAGCTGTGCGGAGATTGTCCGGGGTCCCCAGTGGTCTGGGAAGAAACAGATGTTTTGAAAGCTGGACCTCGGGCCTTGCGGGGCCTCCCCTCCCCCACGGCTGGCTTCTGAGTCCAGCCGGCTCCGTCCTCCACCACATCAAAGCTCTTCCAGGCCCCTGGTGCAGAAGCAGATTAGAGCAAGATCCTGGATCTTGCTCTGGATGCAGGGTGGCCGCAGCTGGGGGACCTTCGCTCCTCCCACACGACCCAGGGCGCTGGCGGACACTCTCTTGGGTTTCGACCTAGCTGGCCCCTCCCTGGGCCTCTTGAGGGTGGACGGAAAGCCCCCCCACCGGTGGGACCCCAACAGACTGGTCAGCCTCTCTAAATGGGACCTTGAGGGCCTCCCCAGGGGGTCCCCGAGAGGACCCTCCAGCTCGGCTGTATTAACAAAATGCACGGACGACAAAACCAGGTCCCTAGATGATAGTGCTTGAAATATTTTACTCCGAATCAGCTCATGTTTCAAACACACAGAGGGTTTTATGGAGCTTTTGCTCTGTGCTTATGATGCTATAGATGGCGTGCTCAGGTGGCCCGGCTGCAGAAGGGCATTTCCAGCTCCTTCTGCTGTCAGTCATGTCTTCGTGTCCTCCTGGAGGAGGGTGGGGGGAGCTCGCCAGCGGTTCTGAGAGGTCTCTGTGCAGAGAGCCCCCGCCCCCCAGCCCAGCGTGCTAGGGGTAGGTGCTGAGCGTCGAATGGGAGAAAATATGTGGGCACTGAAGAAGTAGTTGCTGCTGTTTCTTTTAAATCGAAAAGAAAATTTTATGTGTTTCTGTTTCCAGATTTAAGTCAGGGTCTTGCACGGATCTGAAAAGATTTCATCTCATTCCCAGTAGGAGGAACAGATCCATAGCTGTCTACAATCTAATTTAGCCAGATGATAACCACTGTAGTGGGTGGATTTTATTGAGCACTTGCTATGTGCCCTTTAGGCCTGTGCCAGCCTCTGGCTGTGCTCCAGGGGCCTGCAGTGTGGACGCAGGGGCTTGGGCCCGCCCCAGACCTGCTGTATCTGAGCCTGCTTTTTCAGAATCACCCTGCGAGGTAGGGCTCCTTCTTAAGAAAGAGGAAAGTGAGGCACGGAGAGGTTAGTGCACGGAGAGGTGCAGTTAGTAGAATTTATAAGAGAGTCTGTGTTGAGAGGCAGCCAGGACTCAAAGCCAGGTCACCCGGCCCCAGAGCCCTGCTCTTGACCATCATGTTGTATCAATCAGTGATTTGCCGGCTGGGAACATGGAGGGGAGCGGGCGATTCTGACGGGGGTGGGGTCGGCCTCTGTGGTACCCTGGTTGAGTCGGGCCTTCAGAAGGGAGGAAGGCTCGGCCAGCGGAGGAGCAGGCCTGCTCAGTCCCAGGCGCTTCCCTGCTCTCCGTCCCTGCCCAGCACCCGGCGGGAGGCCCTCGCTCTGTGCTCCAGCTTCGGGAGCTGTGCAGACCCACCCTCCTCGGGAGGCTGAGGGGGGCAGGGAGGCCTCGGCCGGTGGCCCAGAAGCTGGTCAGTAGCACCTGCTTAGGGAAACAGAGGACGGGCTTGCCCTGGAATTAGATATAATTCACGAAGAATGGGAACAATTTCTCATTAATTAATCAAGTCCTAATCTTTACCGAGGAGGAAAGGAGGGTCTGTGTGCGATTGGGTGCTCAGGGAAGGCCTCGGTCCAGGAGCCAAGCCATGGATAACGGGCCGGAGCCTGTGTATGACAGTTTGGGGTGAGGGTTCCAGGAGCAAGGGAGGAAAGGGCCGGGAAGCCTGGAGATGGGAGAGAACTCGGTGAGTTTGAAGAGGTGCTGGCGTGGACGGCGGCAAGGCCAGGAGGTGAGGAGGGAAACGGGGACATGGTGCAAGTACAGGTAAGGGGCCGAGAGCTACTCCTAGTTCAGGGGCAGTCACGGAGAGCCCAATGCAGGGCAGGAGAGTGTTCTGGTTTGTGTGTGTGTGTGTTTGTTTTTTTTTTTAACTTAACGCTTTTTATTTATTTCTGAGAGAGAGAGAGACTGTGAGCAGGGGAGGGTCAGAGAGAGAGGGAGACACAGAATCTGAAACAGCTCCAGGCTCTGAGCTGGCTGGCAGCACAGAGCCCGACGCGGGGCTCGAACCCACGAACCATGAGATCATGACCTGAGCCGAAGTCGGATGCTTAATTGTCTGAGCCCCCAAGCGCCCCTGATTTATGTTTTAAAAGGGGTTGCTCAGGGGCGCCTGGGTGGCTTAGTTGGTTAGGCGTCCGACTTTCGCTTAGGTCATAATCTCGCGGTTCGTGGGTTCGAGCCCGCGCCGGGCTCTGTGCTGAGAGCCTGGAGCCTGTTTCAGTCTCTGACTCCCTCTCTCTCTGACCCTCCCCTGCTCACGCTGTCTCTCTCTCTCCTGGAAATAAATAAAAAACGGGGCGCCTGGGTGGCTTAGTCGGTTAAGCGTCCGACTTTTGCTTAGGTCATGATCTCGAGGTTCATGGGTTCGAGCCCCGCGTCGGGCTTTGTGCTGACTGCCATCTCAGGGCCTGGAGCCTGTTTCAGTCTGTGACTCCCTCTCTCTCTGACCCTCCCCTGCTCACGCTGTCTCTCCCTCTCTCCTAGAAATAAATAAAACATTAAAAAAAAAAAAAGAAATAAATAAAAAACATTAAAAAAAATTTAAAAGGGGTTGCTCAGGTCAGAGTGTGGAGGCTGGGTTGTAGGAGCAGCAAGACTGTTCAGGTGGCAGTGGGGGGCAGATGGTGGTGGCTTGGGTCCCGAGGTGGCACAGAGAGAAGGATGGTGAGAGAGCTGGCTCAGACTTGAATTAGTAGCGGCAGGAGTGTGGGTCACGTGGCTCTTCGGTGGATGGGAAATTTGGCCTTGACTGGTCTGACCTGGAAGGCTTCCTGGAGGAGGTGGAGACTTTCAGGACAGGAGGGAGGGGCTTGGGTATTCTGGAGGTAGGAATGCAGTGAGTGAGGGCAAAAGTGAGTTCATGCGAAGGGCAGGAGGTTGGCTTATGTGACCTCTTTCCAACCCTTGAAGGTCACTGAATGAGCTCGGTTTTCCCTAGGGTTTAGACATGAGAGAGGAGGCTAAGGGTCAGAGGTTGGGGCCACCACGTGGAGTGGGGGGCAAGTGGGTAGCTCAGGGAAAGTCAGGATATCCAGGGCTCCTAGCGCTGGCCCTGGCTGGACCGAGGCCCTGACCCTCCTCGGGCCTCAGTTTCCTCAGGCATCAAGTGGGGTCACAGTGAGGCGCAAAGGGAGCGTGCCAGCGGCCTGGCGCGCTGGAACAGAGGGTGCCATGCCAGGGCCCGGTGCCCCTGTGCCAGGGCCAAGAGCAGCTTGGTTTGCAAAGCAGCGCTTTCTGGGTGAGAACAGAGCTGTTTGAGGAAGGCGGCAAGGAGGGGCGCGGGGGGCTCTTTCTCTTTTCTCTCTGGGGAGATCATTGAGGAGCGGGCTCACGGGGGGCAGTGAACAGAGACAGCGCTGTGGGCCTCCCTTTTGGGGGGTGGGGTGGGGAGCGGAGCTAGGTCAGCTGTATGGGCCACTTAATACCCATGAACTTGCAATTAAATGCGGAAGTGGGAGACAAGGGGGTGGTAAAAGGGGATATTGTTCCCAACTCCGGAGCCCCGGGGAAATGGCCAGCTTCCAGCATGAATGCACTGCAGTGTCTTGGGGGGCCTGGGGGGGTGCGGGGGGCCGTCATTTGGCCCTTTGTCCTGCTCTGCTGGACCCAACCACAAAGGCCAGTTTGATTCCCATTCGGCCTCTTTTGTGGGGGGGGCAGAGGGGGAGGGCTGGGTCCCCTCCCAGGGCCTCAGGCAAAGAGTTCCCTCTGGGAATGGGAGATGATGGAACTTGGGGGCTCTCTAGAAATCTTCTCACCGTGACTGGACCTTTTTTTTTCCCATAAAAATCCTTAATTAAAAATTTTAAGGCACATTTTACATGCAAAATATACAATATTAAATGTAGGGCTTGATAAATTCTTACATATGATTTATCCGTATAACCAACGTCCACGTTAGATAATATTGCCTGCACCCCAGAGAGTATTTCTCCCCGTCAGTATCCCCTAAAGTATCCGCTCTTCCGATTAAAAAAAAATTTTTTTTAATGTTTATTTACTTTTGAGAGAGAGAGAGAGAGAGAGACAGAGCACAAGTGGGGGAGGGGCAGAGGGAGAAAGAGGGAGACACAGAGCCCGACGTGGGGCTCGAACTCACAAACAGTGAGATCATGGCTTGAGCAGAAGTCAGGCCCTCAGCCAACTGAGTTACCTCGGCGCCCCTGACTTCTTTCTTTCTTTCTTTCTTTCTTTCTTTCTTTCTTTCTTTCTTTCTTTCTTTCTTTCTTCTTTCTTTCTTTCTTTCTTTCTTTCTTTCTTTCTTTCTTTCTTTTCTTTCTTTCTTTTCCTTCCTTCCTTCCTTCCTTCCTTCCTTCCTTCCTTCCTTCCTTCCTCCTTTCCTTTCTTTCTATTTATTCTATATATTTATTTATTCGAGAGGGGGAGAAGCAGAGAGAGAGAGAGAGAAAGAGAGAATCCCAAGCAGGCTCTGCGTTATCAGCTCGTAGCCTGACACGGGGCTTGATCCCCCGAACTGTGAGATCATGACTTTGAGCTGAAATTAAGAGTTGGCTGCTTAACAAACTGAGCCACCCAGGCACCCCTACTGTTTGGATTTCTGTCATCAAGATTAGTTTTGCTTGTTTTTGAACTTTATGTAAAGTGGAATGATGCAGTATATGCTTCTATTGGGTATCTTTTAATTAAAAGCGTTATAACTGTACACGTATACATGACCGTATGTATGTACATAAAAACTGCGTATGTTGTATGAATACTTTATATTTTTGCTTTGTTGTATATAGAGTATATGTAACCATCCCCGCGGTCCAAATTAAGAAGGTGTAACTAATGCAGAGTGAAAAGTCAGCTCTGGAGACGGTGAAAAGATCAGTGGTTGCCAGGGGGTGGGGGCTGGGGCGGAGATGGAGAGGAGCATTTTCCGGGCAGTGAAACTGCTCAGTGTGATAGCGTGATGATGGAAGCCTGTCATTCTGCCTTCGTCCAGACCCACGGAATGCACACCACCGCCGGTGAGCCCTCACATAAACTGTGGACTCGGGGTGCTTAGAATACGTCAGTGCAGGGCTCACGGATCCCACCGATAATGGGGGAGGCTGTGCCTGTGTGGGGGCAGAGGCACCGGGGAAATTTCTGTATCTTCTGCTCTGTTTTGCCATGAACCTAGACCTGCTCTAAATCAATAGACTTGAAAAGAAAAAAAATCAAAGCCAGCCGCTGGCCCTGGTTTCACATAGGACCTGATAGTCTAGACCCGCCCGCTGGTACTGACGTTTCTGCCCTTGGCTTTGGCCCCCTTTCCATCCGATGTCAGGGAGCTGGTTCCATAATAGCACAGGGGATTCCCCATGGTTGTGCTGGGTTTTTTGGTTTTTATTATTTTTAAAATTTTTAAATTACTTCTTTTGTTTTTAAAAAAAATTTTTTTTAATGGTTTATTTGAGACAGAGCATGAGTGGGGAGGGGCAGAGAGAGAGGGAGACACAGAATCCAAAGCAGGCTCCAGGCTCTGAGAGCCTGATGCAGGGCTCGAACCCACCAACCGGGAGATCTGACCTGAGCCGAAGTCGGATGCTTAACCGACTGAGCCACCCAGGCGCCCCTATTTTTTTGTTTTTTAAAGCTAGTCCCCTTTTGAGGGACACTGAGGCCGTTCCCGTCTTTCGCCATTACCGATGGTGTACGGCAGACATGGGACCCTTCATACCTGTAGGTTTATAGGTTTTTTTTTTTTTTTTTTTTGGAATGAAATTTCTGGGTTAAAGGGTATATGCACTTACAGTTTTTCTTTCATCCTTAATTATGTGACTGATAGGAATGAGATTTGTGACAGATAGGAATGCGATCTCTCTGCGGAAAGCTACACCGTTACAGATGAGGTAACCCCCCCTTCCTGTTCCCAGTCGCCCCCACCTCCAGTTTCTCTTGTTACTAGTCTGCTCTGCACCCTTCCAGATTCTTTCCCTGTGTTCATGTCGTCAACACACATAAAGATGAGACGTGAAATGACAGGGCGTGCTTTTACGTGTGTGCATGTGTGTGACTAACAGGCATCATCAGGCTGAGGCTCTGGAGCAGGTAGTTAACAGCTGTAGGCTCTGGAGCCTTGGCTCCTGCGTCTGGCTTCTAGCTCCCTCCCTTACCTGCAACCTGAGCTCACATGGCTGTGATTACCTAGCATCCTGCTCTGCAGTGGGCTTTGTTCACTGAATGTGTCCGCTGGGTGATCTTTTTCTTTATTTTATTATTTTATTTTATTTTATTTTATTTTATTTTATTTTATTTTATTTTATTTTATTCTATTCTATTCTATTTTCTTTTTCTTTCTTTTTTTTTTTAAGTTTTTTTTTTTTTTAATGTTTTATTTATTTCTAGGAGAGAGAGAGAGAGAGACAGCGTGAGCAGGGAGGGTCAGAGAGAGAGGGAGTCACAGACTGAAACAGGCTCCAGGCTCTGAGCTGGCAGTCAGCACAGAGCCCGACACGGGGCTTCAACCCACGAACCGCGAGATCATGACCTAAGCGAAAGTCGGACGCTTAACCGACTAAGCCACCCAGGCGCCCCATCTATTCTATTTTCTTATTTTAAGTTATTCTATTTTATTTTATTATTTATTTTTAATGTTTTTATTTATTTCTGAGAGAGAGAGAGACAGCATGAGCAGGGGAGGGTCAGGGAGAGAGGGAGGAACAGAATCTGAAACAGGCTCCAGGCTCTGAGCTGTCAGCACAGAGCCCGACGCTGGGCTCGAACCCACAAACCGTGAGATCATGACCTGAGCCGAAGTCGGACGCTTAACCAACTGAGCCACCCAGGTGCCCCTATTTTATTTTATTTTTTAATGTTTATTTTGAGAGAGAGAGACACAAGCATGAGCAGGGGAGGGTCAGAGAGAGAGGGAGAAACAGAATCTGAAGCAGGCTCTAGGCTCTGAGCTGTCAGCACAGAGCCTGACATGAGGCTCGAACCCACGAGCAAGATCATGACCTGAGCCAAAGCCAGACGCTCAACAGACTGAGCCCCTGAGTGATCTTTTCTGTGTTGTTTTATGTAGTTCCAGCCCATTCCTTCTAACTTCTGCCTACTGGTGTGTAGAGCAGGTATACTGGGTTTATATCTATTTCCCTGTTGGTGGGCATCTAGGTAGTTCTTTCTCTTCTGTGTCAGGAATTCTCAACTTCAGCACCATTGACAATTGAGCCTCCTCATTCTTGGATGTGGGGGGCTGCCCTGTGCAGTGTAGGGCGCTTAGCAGAATGCCTGGCCTCTACCTGCTAGATGCCAATAGCGCCTCTCTCCCTTGACAGATGCTGCAGGGAATTCTCTTGTCCGGGCCTCTCTGTGCACTTGGGTGAGGTTGTCATTACTGTGTTCCCATTACACAGATAAGGAAATGGAGGCCCAGAGAGGTCAAGTCATTTGCTCAAGTTCACACAGCAAAGGCATGGCAGAGCCAGGATTTGAGCTCACTCTTCTCCCCATCTTGGGGGCACCCTCCTAGTGCCAGGCACAGTTCTGGACTGAGCTGGGTGTTGAGTGGGCGGCAGAGCAGGCCTGAGCCCCTGCTCTCATGGATGGAGAGTTCTCGTAGAGCCGCAGACAGGGCACCCCGGTCATCTGATAGGTACTTGATGCCTCGGGTGGTGGTTGGTGGTGAGGGTAAGGAGATGAATTACAACAATGCCAGCTGACATTTGATGATATTTTACGGAAATAACCAGCTTATCCTGAGGGTTTCAATACATCAGTTACAGAAATGAAAGAGTTCCATGTGATTAAGTCGCTGAATCCCCTCCCAGAACCCCCTTGAGATACCATTAGTGGTTTTCCCTCAGGGCAGGTGGGGAAACCAAGGCACAGAAGTGTGAAGTCCTCTGCTGGGAGGTGGCAGCGCTGGGCCTGGACCCCAGGCTGCTAGAACCCGTGGGCGCTCTGAGCCCTGCCCTCACGCCCAGGCTATAGCACCTGCTTCTCAGGGAGCTGTGGGGACTCACCTGGGCCGACAGGCTGACTCAAGGTGTGGTTTGTGTGGAGCAGGCATTTATACAATTGCACAGAGTAATTTTATGGCAGTGAAGTCTAATATGAAACCAATTAGGCTTTCAGTCTTTTCGCTTTTCAAATAATTCATTTTTATTGCATCTTACAAAAACACAAGTCTCAAACGGATTGGATATTAGGGGAGAACAGCTCTTCCCCTAATGGGAGTGGGTGGGGAGGCACCGCGTGAGGGTGGGACAAGCTGGGAAGAGATGTGAGCTCGCAGCAAACGGGAGCTGACACCTGGCTCTCTCCATACAAACCCCTGGCAGCTCTAGGACAAGCTGAGGGCTCTTCTCTCCATTTAATGGATGAATAAACTGAGGCTGAGGCAGGTTGAGGACTTAGGGTTAGCTGGCGGGGTCTGGATGCTGGGGACCATCTCTTCGCTCACCTGCCTGGGCCATGATTTTGATGCTTCAGCCCAGGCAGCTGGATAGGCCCCAACCTGCAGGCCTTCCCTGGAGGTACGGTTGGCCAGCACCTTGGAGTCCTGGTTAAACAGGTCCTAGAGGGAGGCTGGGGCCTCTCTTGAGGAACCAGCCCGGGCATCTCATCAGCTCCCCTCTTTGGCTCTCTGGCCATGGCAACTTGCTGGACGCTGGGCACCCCCAGGCCCGGCCTGCAGCCTGACCAGCCACTTCCTCTGCGGAGGCCTCGCTGGTGGCCCTGAGCAGCCCAGGGAGGTCCTGCTTCTCCAGGGCAGTGGGGAGAGGGGTCCACCAGGGATCTTCCCAGGAGGGATGGGGTTCTGTTGTCCCATAGGAGCTCCTCCTGGTGAGGGAGGGGCTCCCCCAGCCGGTGAGGTGATCTTTCTGCCTGGTGAAGAAGGGATCCTCCTGGTGGGACCTCCTTAGGAGGCCGTGGGCTGCCGAGCCCCTTGCTCTGACCTCCGCGCCAGCCACGTGAAGGGCTTGGGCTTGGAAACGCCAGAACGTTCTCCTCCTGTGCACATGGGAGAGGCCAGCGCCCCCTGTGGGGTTCAGCTGTCCTCACAGATATGAATAAGTATCGCTTCACTACAACGCCCTGGACTTGTACGACTCTTGAGGGCCTGGGCAAGGGATGCAAACCCAGAAGCCCGGGACTCTGCCCCATGAAGCGGCCGGGGGGCGGGGGGGTGGGCAGAGAAAGAGCACACCACCCTCCGCATCCGTGTCTTCACTCTCTCCCCTGTCCCCATCACCCTGGATCTGGAGAATTCTTTATCTTTAATCTCTCTCAGCCTGGGTTTCTTCATCTGTAAGATGGAGATGATACCGTCCATCTCCTAGATGTTTGTTTCTTCTTTTAAAAAATTTAAAAGTTGAGATAGAATTCACGCCCCGTAAAATTCACTGTGTTAAAGCATCCACTCCAGTGGCTTTTAGTCTGTTCCCAAGGTTGGGAGCCGCCACTGCTTTCTAGTTCCAGAACGGTATCGCCAGCCCCGAAATGGATTCCGAACCCACTAGCGCTCACTCCCTCTCTCCCCGCCCCCCGGCCCGACGCTGCCAGCCACTGATCTCCTTTCTGTGTCTGTGCTTTGGACGTTTCAGATAAATGGAACCATACAGTCTGTGGCCTTTTGGGTCTGGCTTCTTTCCCCGAGCATCATGTTTTCGAGGTTCATCTACGTTGCAGCAGATGTTGGAGTTTCATCCCTTTTTAGGGCCGAATAATATTCTGTTGTTAGTGTCTCACATCTGTGTTGTCCTTTCATTAGTTGATGGACATCGGCTTGCTTCCCACCGTTTGGCTCTTTTTTTTTTTTTTTAATGTTTTTTTTATTTATTTCTAGGAGAGAGAGACAGCGTGAGCAGGGGAGGGTCAGAGAGAGAGGGAGTCACAGACTGAAACAGGCTCCAGGCTCTGAGCTGGCAGTCAGCACAGAGCCCGACGCGGGGCTCGAACCCACGAACCGCGAGATCATGACCTAAGCGAAAGTCGGACGCTTAACCGACTAAGCCACCCAGGCGCCCCTACCGTTTGGCTCTTATGAATGATGCTGCCGTAAACATCCGTGCACTGGTTTTCGTAGGGACGTAGTTTTCATTTCTCTTGAGTGTATAACCAGGAGTGATCTTACAGGCTTTTTAGGAAGATCAAATAAATCCATAAAAGTGCACCTCTTAGAACAGGGCCAGGCAGTAGCAGGCGCCAGGTGTGTGCTTGCGCATTGTTATGACGAAACAATGCTTCAAGCCCTTCGACTTGGTGTTGGGCGTTAGGGGTGCAGCAAGGCTATTGAACACTTAATGAGTGCTTACTAGCTGCCAGGCGCCCGTCTCACAGAGCAGCTGCTCTTTTTCGGGTGAGGAAACTGAGGCACAGAAGCACTAATCTGCCCGAGATCAAACAAGGTGTGAGCCAGCCATGGTAGTCTGGCTGCAGAGCCCAGGCCACCGACCCCTGTGTTCTGGAGGGTGGTTGAGCACGTGGCCTTGCCCTGTGTCCCAAGTCCAGTGTAAAGGGGGCGCGGGGTGCTCAGTCCCAGGCGGCAGGGCTCACGTGGGAATGCGAGCCCAGGATCGCCAAAGCTCCTGACTTTTTAAGGATGTTTCCCAGCAGCCGGAAACGTGTAGAGTTTTTGGTATGAAATCATTCGATTTTTAAAAGTTGGCAACTCCATCACATTTTTCACAAACACTGCAGTGGCCAAATCAAACACGTCTGTGGGCCAAACCTGTGGGTTGCCAGTTTGCACTCTTTCCTAGGGCAGTGTTGGGGGGCAGGGGCACGTCCTGGCATTGACCTTGTCTGCAGGTTACGCCTGGGCCTTGGGTGCCCGCCTTCGCTGGGGGTCTCTGCCTGTTGCCCCTTCCTGGCACAGTGGGTTTGTTCAAGGCCCCAGGGGCACCTGGTCACTCTGGGATGCCTCCTTTTCAACCCCAAGGTCTTGAAGCCATGGTTTGCTCAGATTGGATGCTCAAAGGATAGCCCTTGCCTTTGATTTTAGGAGTTAACCATCTTCTCACCTGGTACATCAGAGCCTGGGATCTAGTTTCCATCCCTGGCTCAGACTCTAGCCCCTCCACTTCTCAGCTGTGACCTTGGGTGTTACTTAGTCTCCCTGCACACCTGCGGGATGGGATGAATACATCGTTTTGGGGGTAAGTACACAAACCATGATGGGTGTGCACGTGGAGCCTAGCATCCTGCATCGCTAGCTGGGCAATCGCAGCAACAGTATCAGATGGTGACATAGGACACTGTCTTGGAAGCCTGACTGTCTGGGTTTGAATCCCAGCTTTGCCCTCAGGCGCGGTGTGACCTTGGGGCAAGTGGCGTGACCTTTGTGCCTCAGTTTCCTTGCGTGCCATATGGGGTAACAATAACACCTCCGTGTCTGGCGCAGGTAAGAAGTCAGTAACGTCAGCTGCCACTATTATTACACACAGACAGATGCTCAGACGTGCAGACGCAGTAACTGCCATCTGGCAGAAACAGCACGAAGGTGATTATGTCTGTGTGTGTATCTGCGATGTGAGTGCGTGTGCTTGCACGCATCTACATGGTCCCGAGCCAGCTAGCTGGGGTGCTGTTTTCTGCGTATGGATCGCCTCGCATTAACGGAGTGTCTATATTATGTGTGCATGCGGGCTCTCTTGCTCTCTGGCAAAGCCCCAGAGGTAATACACACTGGGTTTGTGGCTGTGAACCCAGTCCCCAGAGCAGCCGGCTATGTCCCAGTTGAGCAGGGAGGGTGAGAGCTGGTGGAGGCGGGTGGGCCCAGGTCCTGGGTACCGGGGATGACCAAGAGCTGCTGGGGAGGTTGGGGTGTGGTGCGGAGAATGTCAAGGACACGGGGGCTGAGCCGGGGCCTTGGGAGCGACGCGACCGCTGGCCCCGGCTCACCCTGCTGGTGTTGAGCGCCGGTCTGGGTGGAGCGCCCAGGGGCCCAAGCTCTTCTCTGCTCTCTCCCCCTTCCCTTTCTCTGCTTGGCATATTGCGGGCGCTCATTCCGGCAGACGCTCCTCGGAGGCTGAGAAAAGCTGAAGCACGCAGAATTAGCACAACAGAATTTAGCTCTCTGGAGAGGCAGGCGAGGCTACTGAATTTATCTTTCTTCCTCCTCAGTCATGTCCCCCACCGCTCAACTTCTCAGATTACCTTGCAGCCCACCGGCCTCCTTTCTCTGTTGAGCCTGTGGGGAGTAGAACCTTCTCCCCTTTTTTCTCTGTTGTTTCTGAAAGGCCTTCTGGAAAGGCTCTGCTCACAAAAGAGTGAGGTGGATGGATCTCGGATCCTTTTCCTGTCCTGGTCCTAGGATGGGTTCACTAAATGATTCGTCATTCAATAGCTGACATATCTCGGGCACTTAGGATACATCAAACTGTGTCCGGAGCATTCTACATACGGGGACACCCTTGACCCTCCCAATGGCCTTGATGGAGGTGTTCTTATTATCTCGTTTTACAGATGGAGAAAGTGAGGCACAGGGAGGTTACGTCACATGCCCTGGGTCCTGCAGCGAGGAACGGCTGGAGCAGCATATGAATCAGCTGCGGGATTCCAGGGCCCCAGTCTCTTCACCACAGCACTGTGGTGTCTTAAGTCATGGTATTTCCTGAGCACCTACTATGTGCTGGGCCCAGTTTTCTCCTCCTTTTCTCCCCCTCACTTCATTCTTTTCTCCTCCTCTCTTGTCCATCCATCCATGTAGCCAGCCAGCCAGCCAGTTAGTGTTTCCTAAAATCTAGTCATCCAATACCCGTCTCCTGATTTCTGTTGTCATTTCTCAGCGGTACACGTTATTTATTTAACATTTTTACTTAATCTGATTTTCCTCGCTTTTTAAAAAAAAATTTTTTTTTTAATGTTTTATTTATTTCTAGGAGAGACAGAGAGAGAGACAGCGTGAGCAGGGGAGGGTCAGAGAGAGAGGGAGTCACAGACTGAAACAGGCTCCAGGCTCTGAGCTGGCAGTCAGCACAGAGCCCGACGCGGGGCTTGAACCCATGAACCACGAGATCATGACCCAAGTGAAAGTCGGACGCTTAACCGACTAAGCCACCCAGGCACCCCAATCCTCGCTTTTTGAAAACTTTAGTCTTAAGCAACAATGTTCCTGAGTCATGGATTTGATACGATGGCCCTAGTTGTTAATATCAAAATAAGACCTGTTCATGAGTGGTGAGGATGCGGAGAAAGGGAAACGCACTTGCACGATTGGTGGGAATGTAAGCTGGTGCAGCCGCTCTGGAGAACAGCAGGGAGCTTCCTCAAAAGACTAACAATGGAGCTACCCTATGACCCAGCAACTGCACCACTAGGTATTTATCCAAAGGATACAAAAAGACAGATTCGAAGGGCACACATACCCCGATGTTTATAGCAGCGTTATCAGCAATAGCTAAACTATGGGAAGAGCCCAGATTTCCACGGGCTGATGAATGGATAAAGAAAATGTGGCGCGCGCACACACACACACACACACACACACACACACACACACACACCGGAATATTACTCAGCTATCAAAAAGAATGAAATCTTGCCATTTGCAATGACACGGATGGAGCTGGAGTGTATTATGCTAAGCGAAATAAGTCAGTGGGAGAAAGATACCTTTATGATTTCACTTGTGTGGGATTTAAGAAATGAAACAGATGAGCATATGGGAAGAAAAAAAAAGAAGGAAGCAAACCATAAGAGACTCATAACTGTAGAGAACAAACTGAGGGTTGCTGGAGGGGTGGGGGTGGGGGGATGGGCTACATGGGGGTTGGGCAGTAAGGAGGGCGCTTGTTGGGTGAGCACTGGGTGTTGTACGTAAGTGATGAATCCCTTGGGTTCTACTCCTGAAAGGAATATTACACTACATGTTAAGTAACTAGAATTTATTTTTTTTTTATTATTTTTTTTAATGTTTTATTTATTTCTAGGAGAGAGAGAGAGAGAGACAGCGTGAGCAGGGGAGGGTCAGAGAGAGAGGGAGTCACAGACTGAAACAGGCTCCAGGCTCTGAGCTGGCAGTCAGCACAGAGCCCGACGCGGGGCTCGAACCCACGAACCGCGAGATCATGACCTAAGCGAAAGTCGGACGCTTAACCGACTAAGCCACCCAGGTGCCCCAACTAACTAGAATTTAGATAAACATTTGGAACAAAGGAAATATCATGAGTGCTGCCTGCTCCTCTGTTGCCTCTGCGCAGCGCTGCAGGGAAGGCCTGGGGAAGTCTGTTGTGAAGTAAGCGCAGCAAAGTTCACGGCCCCACAGCAGGCCTGGGGTGGCCGGCGTGGCTTAGAGCTGGGTTTTCTGCTGGTAGCTTTTACCGTAATGGGGAGGGTCAGACAAAAGCCTGTCAGCTGACGGGCAGTGGGGAAAGTGGCTAACTTTACTGCTCACAGTGCTCTGGTCACCAGAGGTCACCTCTGGCCAGAGGGTCAGGAGGAGAGGGCATTTGAGCAGGAACCCAACATAGGATTTTGTTTTTTGATTTGTCAAGTTATGTTTTGAGTTCCTGGGCTGGATGTCCGGGGTAAATGGGATACTTGTTCCTGACCTCGTAGGGCTCACATTCGACAGTGCTTGGGTTTGGAGACAGACAGAAATTGAGGGAGTCAGGCAGGAATCTCAGACAGTGGTCAGGGCTGTGAAGGCTGGAAAGCAGGGCTGGAGTGGTGGGTTTCAGTGGGCCGTATTAGCACGGGCAAGGAGGTGGTGTTGTCACTGAGCCACAGGAAGGAACAACATTTAGAGTTATTTGGGCAAAAGGAATAGCAAGTGCAAAGGTCCTGGGGTACGAGGTAGGCGTGAGAGCAGTGAGCAAGTGAGGAGACAGCCGGGGCCAGATCTTTCCTGGTGAGGTGAGGAGCTGGGAGGTTTTCTTAGGTACGTGGGAAGCCAGCCATTGGCGGGTTGGGGGCAGGGCGGGGACATGAGTGGGTTTTATTTCTAGAAGATCCCTCTGCTGCTGTGTGGATTGGGGCAGGAGGCAGACCAGCGAGGAGGGCTGTGGTCATCCAGGTGAGGGTAATGGTGGCCCTGGCCAGGGAGGAGGCAGGGAAGAGAGGTATTTAGAAGGTGGGGCTGATAGGATTTGCTGATGGTTGATTCTGGGGGCGGGGGAGGCGAGGAGACAGGAGTTGAGGGGACCTGGGACGCGGTGCTTGTAGGACCCTGAGGGGGTGCCCTCCTCCCTCTCAGCTGAGGGTGACTGTGGGGTTTGGCTTGAGCACCTGAGCGGAGAGGCTTCAAGAGGGAGAAGGGGGGAGCGGGGATGGGCATGGAGGAGGGCACTTGTGGGGATGAGCACTGGGTGTTATGTGGAAACTAATTTGATAATAAATTATTTGTAAAAAAAAAATAAATAAAACATACTTAATTGGATTGTCTCCCCCAAAAAAGAGGGAGAAGGGCTCTTGCAGATGAGGGGAGGCACTGGCGGTCCTCACGGTGGCCCTGGGGTCTCAGCCCTCCTTTGAGCGGGACACAAATGGGTCTGGGGGGACGGCTTCTCCGCTCGTCTGCAGACTAACGGTCCACATAGCTCTTTTTTCCCCCACGGACAAGAGTTTTCTTACTATGGCTGATCAGAGTTGTGAGGACCAGGGTCAGGACTTGAGGTTCCCTTTGTTGTCCTGGCAACAGAGGTGAGTGGAGACACTGGGGAAGCAGATCCCGGATTGCACTGCGAGGTGGGGCGAAGCTGGATGCCTGCAGTTTGCCCTCCTCCGTGGCCCCCGAAGGGCTTGTTCCATTCTGCACTCGTGGTTATTTGCAAGGGATGGAGTCTGGCTGAAGTCAGAGTTTTGCTTAATCCTTGCACGGTGGACTCTTTATGCCAGTGGCTCAAAACCCAAACCAAACTGACTTAATGTCACGTCCTAACTCACGATGCTAAGACATTAGCTTCAGGTACCGTCTGATCTGGGGGTTCTGTGTCCACCTCTCCGTTCCATTACCCTTTCCAGTGGCTGCATTCCTGTGCCTTGTGTGGCTAAGGCGGACCCCTCAAGCAGCACGGGGGTGCTTCGCTACAAAAAAGGGAAACAGAGGCTGGGGGCCAAAGAAAGGATGCCTGCCATTGCCGCCAGGGGCAGAGCGTGTGTCAGAAAGGGGCGCTTTCTCTCTGAGGGCGGGGGTGGCGGGTCTTGGGGTCTCAGTCCTGTATTCTGCAGTTGGGATTTGTGAAGGGCATTTGAGGGCTGTTTCCATGACTCATTCTTGGATGAATTCACTTCACCCAGGTTACATCATCTCCCCAGACATCTGCCCTCCATCCTGCAAAAGGCTCTAGAACACGGGCCGCCTGTTCGTTGGGTGGTGGAGGACGGGGGTCCGCGGTGGACGCCGTCTCAACGGGAGAGTGTCCGTGCTCACACAGCACTCCCCACAGGCTTTAGAGACGGGCCAGGAGGGGCACAGGCCCCTTGCACGCCTCTCTCACGCCCACCTCCTGGGAGGCTCCGTGCTCGCTTTCTGGGTGCGTTCATCGCGAAGCCTCTGGTCGGCCGCACGTTAAGTCACCACATCGGCAGTTTTTCTAGTTCTTTTCTTTCCCTGGGCACTTGTGACTTCCCTAATTTTTAGGTTTCTTAAAAACAAAGAAAATAAAAGAAAACCACAGTGGTGTTTCCAGACCCCAGCATCTGGTGGCCACTTGTAATTTGGGGATGTTCGGGGGGAAAAAAGCGTTTTGATCATTTTTCAAAATTAGACTTAAAAAAAAAACATCGTTGGGTGTTTCTGTGTTAAAAGTTTTTTTTTTTTTTTTTTCTTTTAAACACATTTTGCAGTCCGCCTCTTTAGGAGTTTCTTTAGTTCTTTCTCCCCTACCCTCCAGATCGGCTTAGAAAACTCCGTGTAAAAATAGGTTTTTCTTTTTTTGCAAGAGGTTTTCGTTTGTTTGTTTTGTTCTCAATGTGACTCTGTAATGTAATGAGCAGCAGAAAGAGCAAATGAGCTAGAAAAGCTCAGGCCCTTGAAACATTCTCTCACAGACCCTGCTAGGCCTGCAGACTGGCGACCCTTCAGACACTTGTTATGTGTGTCTGTCATGTTTTGGATCAGCCCCTGCCCCCCTTTTTTTTTTAAATATATAAAGGACCTTTATGATGACTTTTTAAAAAATGTTTATTTTTTGAGAGACAGAGCATGAACAGGGGAGGGTCAGAGAGAGAGGGAGACGCAGAATCGGAAGCAGGCTCCAGGCTCTGAGCGGTCAGCACAGAGTCCGATGCGGGGCTCGAACCCATGAACCGTGAGATCATGACCTGAGCCGAAGTCGGACACTTAACCGACTGAGCCACCCAGGCGCCCGCCCCGCCGTGTTTTGTATGAGTGAGCCCCGTGGTGCTCTCTGGCCTGGTGTGGGCTCTTACCTCTATGTAAGTGGTGCAGGGCTGGGCTTCCCATTGTTGGTCAGGCCCCGCTGGCCTGTTAGAGGGGCCCCCAGGCAGGGGGAGAGGGGCACCTATAGGCAGGGGGAGAGGGGCACCTATAGGCAGATCAGCACTTCTCACAAATATAAACTTCCTTGAGGTACGAATCACAGAATATAAAACATACCCATTGAAAGCCACCAGGGTGGGTCCTCAGGCAGCAGGCAGGGGGCTAAGGGCTCTTCCTGCCTGGCTGGTGGGCTGGGAAGTGGCCGCTGTGGGGTCAGTGGGGTCAGGGGAGGCACTGGGTGCTCCCCACTCAAGGCTTCACGGCCAGCCGTCCCCTTGGCTTTCTCTTCTGGAGGGTTCATGGTTCCTTGGGCCAATCAGCTTCTTGTCTACCGTGAAGCGGTTCCTCCGGGGAAGGCAGGGATGCCTTTCTGGAAGGCGGGCCCAGCAACCTGTAGATGGAAGACAGCCTGGCTGTCCCAGAATGACTGGCATTGGAGAAAGGTGTGTGGCTGAGAATCCATCGAAAATGGGTCCCAACGTAGCAGTGTCGCGGCTGTTGGCCAGGTGGGGACTTCACCTTGGAAAAGAAAATCAGGACCTGAAAATAAGTTGAATTTCATTTTCGTTAATTGGGATATACTACTGAGGACTGAGGAGCAACTCAGCATGAGTTCTTAGGATCAACAAAGAGGGAAAGAGTGTTGATCATTTTTTTCCAGTTGGGGGATGCATAAGTTTTTTGATAAAAAGAAATGATTGCTGGATAAGATGTCTTTCATGTAAGGTTGCCCTTTGCAGGGTGATGATAAAGACTATGAGGCCAGGGACGCCTCGGGGGGATGGGGGGTGGTGCTCAGTCTGCCGGCCGTCACTCTTTGGCTCAGGTCATGATCTCGCGGTCCATGGGTTCGAGCCCCGTGTCAGGCTCTGTGCTGACAGCTCACAGCCTGGAGCCTGCTTCGGATTCTGTGTCTTCCTCTCTTTCTGCCCCTCCCCTGCTCATGCTCTGTCTCTCTCAAAAATAAACAAACATTTAAAAAAATAAAAAAAGAGCATGAGAATAAAGTCATTTTTGCTAAGACATGGGAGCCTGTTTTTGGCTCTCTTGCCCGTACGTGTAAAACACACAGCCTCTGCTCTGACTGTAATTCCTGCCACTTGTTGGCTTTGTGACCTTAGATCAGTCACGTTACTTCTCCGGGCTTCAGTTTCCTCGTCTATGAAAAGGGGCTGATCGTAGTGTTGTGGAGAGGAGTACGTGCAGGAATCTCTGTGAAGCGTGTAGAATAGCATCCAGTATATAATGACTCCTCAGTGCATGTTAGGTTGCGAACACTAGCGTCATTTTTATCACTAGGCTATAGCCTCATATGTGCATCTTGAACTTTTTGGGGCACATTAAAAAATTTAATGCTTATTATTTTTGATGCTTATTATTTTTGAGAGAGAGAGAGGAAGAGAGCCTGTGAGTGGGGGAAGGGCAGAGAGAGAAGAGGACAGAGGATCTGAAGCAGGCTCTGAGCTGTCAGCACAGAGTCCGATGCGGGGCTCGAACCCACGAACCATGAGATCATGACCTGAGCTGAAGTTGGACGCTTAACCAACTGAGCCTCCCAGGTACCCCTTTTCCTATTTTTTTTTTTAAGTTTATTGATATATTTTGAGAGAGAGAGGGGCAGAGAGAGAGAGGGAGAGAGAGAATCCCAAGCAGGCTCTGTGCTGTCAGTGCAGAGCCCAACACGGGGCTTGATCTAGTGAACTGTGGGATCATGACTTGAGCCGAAATCAAGAGTTGGATGTTTAACCCACTGAACCACCTACGCGCCCCTCGGGGCACATTTTAATCTTCAGAATTTCCCTTCGAAAAGTCCAGTGTGGATGGGGTCATTCCCATTTTGCAGCAGATGGGGAAACTGAGTGCCTGAGAAGCTCACTGGCTTGTTGCAGCTGTGGGGTTCTGTCGCCGAGCAGTGAGCAGCCCCAGCCCTGGCAAGGGAGACCGAGCAGGATGCGCTCTCCCCTTTGGAAGCTAACCTCAAATTAGAAGGGTCCTGGGGGCCGGGGCCTCCTGGTGGGTGGGTGGGTTTCTGGCATCAGGAATGTGGGAAGCTGGGAAGAGACGTCATGGGCCTGTGGCTGGGGGATGCGAGTAGGCATTGCCCTGGCAAAGGATGCAGGTCATTCCGAAAGTCCTGCCTTGGGGGCAGGGGGGTTCTCTTGGTACAGAAAATGGGTTCCCAGCCTTGTCTTTCTTCCTCTGTGCCCTTGGGAGCCTTAGGACTGGGTCCCAGGTGTCCAGAGCTCAGGAGATTTCTTTCTCCTGGGTTGAATCTGAGCCTCTCTGCCTCTTATTCCCTGGGCGCCAAGTCTCTTAACTCCTTGTGTCATTTAGGAAATTGAACTCCTCCATGTAGCCTGTGTGTCCGCTGCCTGCCTTTCTCACCACCTCTCCTTCCTTGCTCCTCTCCAGCCTGTGGACCTTCTGCAGCCCCCCAACAAACCATACTCACTCTGCCTCGGGGCCTTTGCACCTGCTGTTCCCTCTGCTGCAGGGTTTTTCCTTAGATTGCCCCTTGTTTTCATCCTTGAGGTTGAACCCCAAGAGGGCTAAGAGGATGGGCTTGGCTTATCTCCGGATCTTAGCTTTCCCTAAAGGCTAGAAGCCCCAGCTGAAGTTACAGAGAGAGCAAGTGTGCAAGAAGTGGTGTGCAAGCAAGAATCTGGTTGTAATAGGTGTAGCACCCAGGGTTGCTTTAGGGATTAGATGTGTTCATGCTTGTAAGAACATGGTGAGCATCCAATAAATATTAGCTATTGTTATTATTATTATTTGGGGTTTTTTTTTAAAGTTTTTTTTTTTTAATTTTTTTTTATTTTTAGGAGAGAGAGAGAGAGACAGCGTGAGCAGGGGAGGGTCAGAGAGGGAGGGAGTCACAGACTGAAACAGGCTCCAGGCTCTGAACTTGCAGTCAGCACAGAGCCCGACGTGGGGCTCGAACCCATGAACCGTGAGATCATGACCCAAGCGAAAGTCGACGCTTAACCGACTAAGCCACCCAGGCGCCCCTATTATTATTTGTTAAAACAAACTCATTATCCTTTGGGGATTTGGTCTGTGTGATACACAGCCTTCAAGATGGCCCCCAAATCCCCATCTCCTATTATTCACACCCTGTACCTTTCCCCGTGAGTGTGGGCTGGATTTAATGACTCACTTCTGATGAATGGAATAAGGAGTAGGAGAGAGTGACTGAGACTCTCAGTCATACAAGGATTGTGGTGGGTGTTCTCTTTCTGTAGAATCGGTCGCTAGGGTACAGTTAGCTGCCGTGTGAGAGACAGTGTGTGGAGAGGTCCACATGGCCAGGAGGTAGCAGAAGGCTCCAGCTCAGCACGGTGGCAGTGGATCCTCTGGGCCCCAGATAACTGGAGTCCTGGCTGGGAGTTCGTCTGTAACCTCGTGAGAGGCTCAGAGTTGTTAGACGTATTTGTTAGCCTAAAAGTGAAAGGCGTACAATAATAAACATTCGTGTCTCATGTTGTTTCTGCAGGTCAGGAATTTGGGAGCACGTAGCTGGGTAGTCTTCCTGGCTCAGGGTCTCTCAGGAGGTTACAGAGAAGCTGCCAGCTAGGTCTGCGGTCTCATCTGAAGGTCTGACTGGGGCCAGAGGATCTGCTTCAAGATGGCGCCCGCACATGGCTGTTGGCTGGAGGCCTCAGTTCCTCGCCACATGGGTCTGTCCATAGGTGGACATGACAGATGGCTTCCCTGGAGTGTGTGCTCTCAGGGGCCGCAGGGAAAAGCCACAGTAGCTTTTCTGACCTTGCCTTGGATGGGTCATATCATCTGTTTTACTCAGCTGTGGCCTCTTGGTCACGACCCTGATGGAATGTGGGAGGACCCTATACATGTCCCAGATGTTGTGAGTACCGGGGGGTGGGTTCACCGGGGCTCCTCTCACAGGCTGCTGATCACATCGCTCCTCTGAGCAGTGTTTCCATGAACCTTGCTGAAAAGTCTCCTGGTGCACGTGTGCTGGAGGGGTGAAGGTTCTGGTCTTGAAACCCCCCTCTCCTCGCTTGTTTTCCTCTCATTCATATACCCTGGAGCTTGTTCTCTCTAGTACCTCTGGTACTTCCTTATTCTTTTTCACAACTGCATAGTTTTCCATACTTTAAATGGATCCTAATTTGTTTAGAACTGTTTAAACAGTCCTGCAGAGGCTCAGTCGGTTAAGCCTCCAACTTTGGCTCGGGTCATGATCTCGTGGTTCACGAGCTCGGGCCCCAGGTCGAGCTCTGTGCTGACAGCTCAGAGCCTGGAGCCTACTTCCGATTCTGTGTCTCCTCTCTCTCTCTGCCCCTCCCCTGCTCATGCTCTGTCTCTCTCTCAAAAATAAATAAAAACATTAAAAACGTTAAAAAAAACAATAAACAATCCTGCAGTTAATATTCTTGTAGCAGTGTTTCTGTGCCTATGTGTGAGGCTGCCTCGTGTATGAAGATGTTTCTAGCAGGGGAGCCTTTATTCATAAGCTGAGGACCATTTTCCTGCCCTGCCTGCTTGCTTCGCAGCGTCCTGGGGCTCATAGTGCTCGAGACAGTGCGGGGTGCAGCCATGTCCAAGTTGAATTTCCTTTCCCACTCAGAAGCTGTGGCTGCCCTTCGGCCGCTGTGTGTTGCTCTAATGAGAAAACAGTATCACCTAACATTAGCTATTGTAGCTTTCACCGTTCATCAGAGCCTCATGATAGCCCTGAAGGTTGACCCTTGCCCCATTTTCAGAAGAAGAGCTGGAGTCCCTCCCCTGTGCTCCCAGTTAGTTTGTAGCAGGGCCTGGGTTCGAACCCAGCTTTTAGTTATAGCCCCAGGCTCTTGGTACTGCTGACTCTGGGTGTGGCCATAAAAGCTGATCAAGAGGGTGGCCCTGAAGGCTGCTGCTCTGCGGAGCTTTGCATTTTATAAAAATGTTTATTTTTGATCACAGTGAGTTGGGGGTGGGGGGGCAGAGCAGAAAGAGGGAGACACAGAATCCGAAGCAGGCTCCAGGCTCTGAGCTGTCAGCACAGCAGCCAACGCAGGGCTCGAACTCACGAACCGCGAGATCATGACCTGAGCCGAAGTCAGACACTCAACTGACTGAGTCACCCAGGCGCCCCTGACCTGGGGAGTCTTTCGTGCACAAGTTCAGAGAGTTTTTTTTTCTTGGGCCTCCCTGGGGAGGCACGGGGGTGTCAGCTGTAGAGCGGTATACTTGTCTGCTCAGGCCGGTGTAACAAAATGTCATGGGCTGGGTAGCTTTACTGAGACATTTGTTTGCTTACAGTCTGGAGTCTGGGAAGTCCAAGGTCAAGGTGTGGGCAGATTCAGTTCTTGGTGAGGACTTTCCTCCTGGATTGTAGACAGCTGCCTTCAGGCTGTATCCTCACGTGGCAAAGAGAGAGCTCTGGTTCCTGTTCCTCTTTTTATAAGGACGCTAATCCTACGTCCCGGACACCACCCTCATGACCTCGAGTAAACCTGATTACCTCTCAGACGCCCCACCTGTAGTATCACGTTGGGAATTAGGACTTGAGCATGGGAACCGGGGGGGTCAAATACAAACATTCAGTCGGTAACAGCCCGGAGTGTGGGCCTGCGGCTTGTGGACCGCATTTGTTGTACACGTGTGTTCTTTGACCAGTAGATGAGTTAGCCTGTGTGGCCAGCACAGGGTTTCTGACTTTGAGATAATTTTAGACTTACAGAAAAGTTGCAAAAATAGTACAGAGTTCCGGTACATCCTTCATCCAACTTCCCGTTAAGTTAGCATTTTGTAGAAATGAAGTACAACGATCAAAAATGAAGAAATTCGTCTTGACATAATGCTGTTAACTGTACTACAGACTCCTTGGATTGCACGGGTTTTTCCACTCGTATCTCTTCTTCCCAGGGGCCCATCCAGGATCCCATGGTGCCTTTAGGTATCATGTCTCCTTGGTCTGTTCTAGTCTTGGATGATTCCTCAGTCTTTCCTTGCCTCTCATGGCCTTGACACTTTTGAAGAGTCCTGGTCTAGTATTTTATAGACTGTCCCTCATTTGGGTTTGAGGTTCAGCGTTACCGGCAGGGACGGGTCAGGGGTGAGGTGTCCTTCGCAGCACATCGTATCCGGGACCCATGGTGTCAATACTGATGAAGTTCACCTTGATCATTCGGCTATGATGGCGAAAGCCAGGATTCTGCATGGTAAGGGTACACTTTTTTCCCTTTGTAATTACTAGATATTTGGAGGGGGAGATTCTTTGAGACTGTGGAAATATCTTTTTTTTTTTAAATTTTTTTTTAATGTTTTATTTATTTCTAGGAGAGAGAGAGACAGCGTGAGCAGGGGAGGGTCAGAGAGAGAAGGGAGACACAGACTCTGAAACAGGCTCCAGGCTCTGAGCTGGCAGTCAGCACAGAGCCCGACGCGGGGCTCGAACCCACGAACCACGAGATCATGACCTAAGCGAAAGTCGGACGCCTAACCGACTAAGCCACCCAGGCGCCCCGAGACTGTGGAAATATCTTGCTTTTGCTTAAATTTTCACTCACTAATTTTAGCATCCATGGGTGTATCTTGCCTGTGGCACTTCTTACTGTGGCGTTCTGAAGGCAGATTTCTATTTCTTCACTCTTCCTATTTTTATTAATTGGAAGTTTTCTATAAGAAAGAATTCTCCCCTATTTACTTATTTATTCATTCAGTTATTTATATCAGGAAGGACTCATAAATCAGTGCTGTCATTACATATTTTGTACACATGGTTCTGGCTTTGGCCCTGGATGGGGAGCTCTTTCCACTTGGATCCTGTGCCCTTTTGATATGCCTCCATCCTTCTAAAATAAAATAAAATAAAATTTAAAAAATATATATATAATCTTTGGAGGAATTCTCTACCTGCTCACAACACATAGCACTTCAGGCTCATCTTGTATTTTACGGGTCCTAGCCCTGGGAACAGCCAGTTTTCTAAGGAGCTCTGGGTCTTTTTGTTTTTGGAGGATGGTGTTTAGAAACTGAGTGTCACTGCTCAGTGGACTCTGGGAGAGCGCTAGGGACACGGATACATAGTAATTCATGAATGCACACACGTCTATATTCTGTAGCATTTTTTTCTGAATACCTCTTTAAAAAAACCTGCACCTGGGTAGCTCTCTTGGTTAAGCGTCAAGCCCCTGACTCTTGATTTCAGTTCAGGTCACCATCTCAGATTGGTGAGATGGAGTCCTGCGTTGGGCTCTGCACTCACGTTGTGGAGCCTGCTTGGGATTCTCTGTCCGTCTCTCCCTGCCCCTCCTTACTTCTCAAAAATAAATAAAGATTAAAAAGAAAACAAAACCCAAACAAACCCTGAGTTCATATTGTTGGTACCCAGTACGAGATTTTTTAAAGATTTAATTTTTCAAATTCATGTACGGAAAAATCCGACTTTTTCTGGGTGTAGAGTTTGATGAGTTTTCACACATGTGTGGAGTCACGTTCCCTACCCTGCGGTCCAGATCTAGACGAGCAGAAAACTCTCTAGCGTGCCACTGAGTGGTCGCACCATGGGCGTAACCCCTGCCGACCACTCATGCGGATTCTACCCCGGTAATGTTGTCCTTCCCAGAACATACGGGCACCACATCAGCGGAATCATACGGCCTGCAGCCCATTCAGCCTGAAGCCTTTGAGATTCATCTGTGTCGGCGCATGATCTGTGGTTTGTTCCTGTCTATCACTGAGCACTGTTCCATCACTTGGGTATTCCGGGTGTTTCCATCCATCTGCCTGTTGAAGGACAGATCAGTTGTTTCCGCTTTTTGATAATTATGAATAGAGTGGCTCTAAACAGTCATGTACAGGTTTTTGTGTGCATGTATGTGTTCATTTCTCTAGAGTAAATGACCGCAAGTAGATAGTTAACTTCATGAGAAGCTGCCAGACTGTTTTCCAACGTGGCTGTGCCAGTTCACGTTCCCACTGGCAACATACGAGAGACCCTGTGGTTTCGCACCCCTGTGGGCACTTGATAGCGTCCGTTTTTTTCAAAGCTGTTCCCATCGAAGCGCAGTGATATCTCATTGTGGTTTACACTCCTGAATGTCTAATGGTGTGGAATATCTTTCCACGTGTATCTTTTCTATCCATATATCCTCTTGGGTGAAGTGTATATTCAGGCCTTGTACCTGTTTTTAATTGTTTTCCTATTGAATTTATTACTACTTTTTTAATTTTTAAAAATGTTTTTATTTTTGAGAGAGAGACAGAGCACAAGCAGGGGAGAGGTAGAGAGGAAGACACAGAATCTGAAGCAGGCTCCAGACTCTGAGCTGTCAGCACAGAGCCAGGCGCAGGGCTTGAACCCGTGAGCTGTGAGATCAGGACCTGAGCCGAAGTCGGACGCTTAACCGACTGAGTCGCCCAGGCGCCCCATCTTCCTATTGAATTTTGAGTTATATTCTGGATGCAGATCTCTCACCAGGTAATGTCTTTCACAAATATCTCTCCCGGCCTGTAGCTTCTCTGTTCATTCCCTTAACAGTGTCTTCTGCGGAGCGGCAGTTTAGAATGTTAATTTATCACGTATTTTCTCTCACGGAGGTTACTTTTAATGCCCTGAGGACTTTTTGTTGAACATCAGGTCGCAAAGATTTTCTCCTGTTCTCCCCCCACCCCGTCCCCGAGAGTTTCCTAGTTTTACATTCAGATCTATTTCGAGCTCACTTTTGTGTAAAGTGTATAGTTTAGGTTGAGGGTCATTAATTCACACCTGACGTCACTGGTGCCAGCACCATCTGTCGAGAACCGTCCTTTCTCAGCTCAGTTGCCTTCGCACCTTTGTCAGAAATCAAGTGGCCGTACTTGTATGCATCTGCTTCTGGGCTCTTTCTCTCAGTCCTCTGGTCTGGTGTCTGACGTTGGGCCAGGACCACCCCGTCTTTAGTGTAACTAGTAACTTACTGTAACTTTAGAGACTGTCTCAAAATTATGTAGCACGACGCCTCCAACATTGTTCTTTTCAAAACCGTGTTGGCTCTTTTTTGCCGTGTACAAAGAATGGGCTCGCACGGGGTTTTAAAAGTAGAGAAGACGATCACAAAGATCTGGGTCCCGATTTCTCTTGGACGACAGACGCATCTGGCTGCGTTTCTGCCTGTGGATGTGGACGGTTGATGGGAGTCGGGCAGCGGCCGTGCCTTTCGATGAGCGTCTGCCCCTCCCATCTCCCTCTTGTGCCACCCTGACCAGCTGCACTCATCCGCCCTAACTGCGTGGCTCCCGGGGGCACCGCCCTGGGATTGGTAGCCCCTGGGGAAGGCTTCTTGGGCTGTCCCTGGCTGGGGAGGTGCGGGGGACACCGGGTGTCTCAGTCTCTTAAGCGTCCGACTTCAGTTCAGGTCATGATCTCGTGGTTTGTAGGTTCGAGCCCCACGTCGGGCTCTGTGCTGACAGCTAGCTCAGAGCCTGGAGCCTGCTTCAGATTCTGTGTCTCCCTCTCTCTCTGACCCTCCCCGACTCGGGCTCTGTCTCTCTCTGTCTCAAAAATAAAAAATTTAAAAAAAACCTGAAATACTGATAATTCTGATTGGTGATGACACAGAGGGAGCAGTAGCCTCGGTCAGAGCTGTGTTGCCGGGACTATTTCTCAGCCTCGATTGTAATCCACAGTCTTTGCTGCTATAGGGCGCCACTTCTTCCGCCCATTTTAGAGATGAGGAAGCTGCGTCTCAGAGAGGCGAAGCTCCAGGCCCAAGGCCCGTGTTACATCAGAGCGCACTGTATGTGGTTCTGGCTGCCTGGAGGCTGAGGGCAGAGACCCTGGCAGCATTCAGACTCTCCACTCCCCACCCCCACCCAGCTCTTTGCTATCGAGGTTTGTTCTCACATATGTGAGATGTGTGGCATTAAGAAGCCATTTATTTCCTCACAGGCTCTTGAGATAATTCCAGGGGGTGGGGGCAGGGTGAGTGTCCAGCTTAGTGGCCAGCCCCAAGGGACACGGGCTTTCTCCATGGCTGCCTGGGGTGGGATTCCAGTGAAAGCCGGCACACCCTCAGGGGAATGGTGGGGTGTGGCTGGCGGTGGGAGGGGGATGTTGGGGGGTGTGGCTGGTGGCAGATGGCGGGGGGTGTCCCTGGGCCACAGGCTCGAGGCTGGAGAGTTGAATTGGGGACTTGGCAGCTTTTCTAAAGGCAGACTCCAATTGTGATGACCAGATGCCTACTAAGTGGCCCACGTGCTGTGGCAGGTTTTGGCATCAAACTGCAGTTTCACGGCTCCCTTCCAGGCAAGTTGCTTCACCTCCCTGGGCCTCAGTTGCTCCTCTGTAAAAAGGGCCATCAAAGTGGTCACCTCACAAGGCTGTGAGGACTAAGCGAGCCAGCGCGGTCCAGTGCCTGGTCTGTACGATGCACTCAGTAAACGGTGGCCTCAGTTATCACCCCTGTTATCACTACTGTAGGAATATTTGCTGACTGCACCAACCTCAGGCCCTTCATACAACAGAGACAGTGTGACGGCATGGTTAGGAGGCCTGGCACGGTTCTGCCCTTCTGCATATGATGCTTTACCTTGCAGTGCCTCAGTTGTCCCCATCTGTATAATGGGACGAGTACATAATAACATCTGCCTCTGGAGGATTCAGTGAGATCTTGGCACACAGAAGACACAGTACCGAGCCTGGCACACGGCGTTCTTTGTAAATGCTTGCTGTTCTTATGTTTGTGTATTAATGCCAAGTTCTCACGCGTCCATACATGGCAGGCATGGCCGCCCTTTAAGAGAGGACACAAAGCGCCTGGGGAAGCCAGGCGAGCCGCTCAGGGACCCAGGGCAGGGCAGCCTGGGCCCTTGTAGGCAGTGCCCGCTGGCCTTTCTGAGGCACTGTGAGTCACGCTTCTTTAGAGAGGAGCCTGGGAACCCCCCTGCCTCGACTCCCCCTCTGGAGCGGGGCCTGGCCTCCCCGGCCCCAGCCGCCGGTTGCCATGGAGCCCGGCTGCCATCCCACCCCGCCGTCGCTAGGCAGGCGTCTGGTTGCCAGGCACCACCTCCTCAGACACCTTAGCTTTCAGAGAGCCTGTTTCAGGCTGTCTGAGGGGGGCCAGGTCCCCGGGGGCCCAGCTGCTCTCAGGGGCAGAGGCTCAAAGCAGCCCGAGGCTGGGGTCTGCGGTGCTCTGGCCTCCACTTTCAGAGTCTCAGCCTGTTCCTGGCAGGACTCCGTGGGAGGCTGGGCAGGGCTTGTGTCTCCATCTTACAGATGGGGACAACTGAGGCCCAGAGAGCCGAGGCAGGGGGTCCGATGGGGGACGTGGGAGTTGGTGTCGGGCCTTAGAGTCCTCTGCACCGCCCTGGTTGCGGGAAACGGGGCTGCACTCCCCCGCCAGCGCCGAGGACTCGGAGTTTTCCCTTGCCTGTCAGAGCCTTGCTGGCCGTGCTTAGAACAGAGCCCCGTGTCTCCAGCCTGTGTGATCTGACTCCCTGTACCTTGCTGCCTCCGGGTCACCTGGCCCGGTCCCCTCCCACTCACCCGTTGGCTCTGCTTCAGCCTCTGTGGTCCCCCCCACCCCCGTTCTGGACGCCGTGGGCACCCCCTGCCCGGGCCTCTCCTGGCGTGGGCTGTGCTCTCCCCTGCTGTTCCGTGGCTCACTCCATTTGTTCTGGGGCCTTCCCTTTCCTACCTCCCGACCCGCCTGTTGTGATGCTCGCATCCAGTGTTTTTTGTCAGCGCCTGTGTCTCACCCATCAGCTCTGCGGGGTCGGGGCTTGGTGTCTTCTGTTCACTGTCACCCCCTGGGCCTGGAAAGGTGCCCACCGTGGGCTCTGGGGAGTGAGCGAGTGAACTCATAGTGTATCGCGGGCGCAGAGGCCGTGAGTCCCGGGAGGTGTGAACTGGGGACGGTGTGGGCAATGGTGTGGTCACTGGTTTGCAGAACAGCGGCCCGGCCGGCACCCTCCCTCCCCAAAGCTGCGGAGAATCGGCTTTCTTGTTGCCGGCCTGCCGGGCCCCTCTCCTCTGTCTCGAAGCCTCTGCTGCCCCGCGCAGCCGCTTAAGACCAAATTCGGCCTCACTGTGGAAGAACACGCTCGCCCTGTGGCACGTGGGAGGCTGTGCGTTTTCACGGTTCCCGTTTTGAGCCGATGGAAAATCCCAGCAGGGACGGCCGGGGCGGCGGGGGGCAGGAGGCTCGCCCGGGCCGGGGCTCCAGGCCTGTGGTTTTACCCGGCCGCTCCCTGCCCGTCCTTTTCCAGCCTCCCGGACAAAGCGGCTTTCACCAGGGCTCAGGGCAGCCACACCACATCGGGAGGGGGAGGGGGCCTCCCTCTCTGGGCTTCCAGAGCTTCACTCCACCCCAGAAGGTTGGCACGATCACCCCCGTTCATAGACGAGGAGACTGAGGTGTAGAGGGTTTAAGTGACCAGCTGAAGGCCACACGAGAAAGAGGCGGCCGTGGGACCTGAACCTCCCTCTGTCTAACCCCACGGTTCAGCCACACAAGCCTCACTGCCTTCACTCCTGGGCTCCGTCCCTGTCGGTGCGGAGGGCGAATGAAGCACTGAGGACAGCAGGGAAGGCACAGATGTGCCAGTTTTCCTCAGCTCCCTAGCCCCTCTCAAGCTCCTCGGCCTCTTGGCCTCAGCTCCGGAGTGCCTCCTCCAGGCAGCCTTCCCTGAACGCCCTCGCCTGGGTCCCCTTGCCCAGTCCTGCTTCCTAGTGCTTAGTACAATCGCACTGGAGTCCACGCTGGGCAGTGATTTGCTGCCAGTCTGCCTTCCTTGCCAGGCTGGCTTGCGTGAAGGCAGAGACTGGAAATGTCCCAAAATGAACGCTCACTCTATACCCCCAACCCCCAAACCACAGTCTTTCCTGTCTCAGTAATGTGACCTCCCTCCTGCCCGTGTCTCAGGCCAGATACCAGGGAGTCGGCCCGCACTCCCCTCTCTGACCCCGCAACCTCCCATCCATCAGGAAGGTCCGTGGGCTCTGCCTTCACAGCGCATCCAGGATCTGATTGTCGCCCCCTGCCCCAGCCCCACCTCGAGCCAGTCCATCATCGTCCCCACCCCCCAAGGCTGTGGCAGGAGCCTCCCCGCTGGACTCCCTGCGTCCACTCTCTGCCACTCCCCCGCTGAATGGATCACCGCCCATGGGTCACCCCCTCTGTAAACTCTGAATGAATGCACGAGAGATTCTGTCCCAAGAAAGGTACTTCATGGTTAGTGGTGACCAGGAAAGGGGTTCGTGTGGGACACTCGGAGGCTGGGGACCAGGGCCTCGCCCAGCCGCAGGAAGCGGTAACCAACCAGATGCCGGGGTGAAAAGCTTGAATCTCATCATCGTTACGGACATTTTAAGTGCATGCCACATGCTGGGCCCCGCCCCAGGAAGTGGTCTGTAGATCTTCCCTTATTTAAATTTGCCACGACAGTAGCCCTTAAGACAGGTGCTGTTTTGCCCATTTTCCAGATGAGTAAAACTGAGGCCAGTGGCAGTAGGGACTTGTCCATGGACACACAGTTGCTGAGTTGACTTGTTTGAGTTCTCCAGACAACTTCTCCATCTGCCTCGGGGCGCTGCCACACGACACCCCTGGCTGCACGGTCCCGGCCCAGCCCGAACCCCCGTTCCTCTTTCCCCGGCAGACGTGAAATGATTTGTGTCTCAGTCGCCGTTCCTCCTGCTGCGTTGCCAACTTCCTTTTCAGCCTGATGTGGTGGGAAGTTCTGCAAAGAGAAAAAAGGAACTGCCGCTTCCGTTTGGAGCTGAGCAGAGGATTCTGGGTCTGTCTTGCGGCTCTTAGGGCCCCGCGGTGCGTCCTCCTGGCTCAGGCCTTCCTTCCGTCATTGATTCCCTGCCACGGCCCCTGGGCCAGGGGCTGTAGGACATCCGTCCAGCAGGCAGGGTCCAGAGTGACACTGGCTGTGTGTCTGTCACCCAGCGTCATGGGGCAGGGCCTTATCTCCAGGAACGGCTCTCCCGCAGGGCCTGGACGATGACCCCTCCTGTCCCGTCAGGGGTGTGGGCCCTCTGCCAGGCCATTCCCGTGCCGTCTGAGAAACTTGGCCCCGCTTTCCGGTGCCCTGATTTTGCTGTGGTCGGACAAATCTACAGGAAAGTCAGATGCAGGTAACAGTAGTAAGGAAACATGCTTACCGAGTGCTCCGCGCACGTGGGCATGTGGGCCCCAGCGCACGGGGCCCTGCTCCCCGTCACATGGGTCTGTGGTCCCCAGAGCACTCAGGACTGTGTCCGGGTCAAATCAGTTCTCATGGAGCATCAGCCTTGAACGTCGCACTCCCCCGGCCTCACTTCCTCCTCCCTGTGTGCTGGCGGGGCTGCGACCCTGATAAGGCTCAACCTTGATGCCTTTGGTGTCATTCGGGGGCAGTGAACGGGTACAGGTCCTTGGGTGAATTGCTTAGCAGACTTAGCAGAAGCCTCCCAGACACGATGCCCCCGGGACCGTGGGACCCTGCACCTGGAAGTGGAGTCTAGAAAAATCTTCAGGACTGGGGAGTTTCTGTGCACCAAGGTGTTCTGAGCACAGCATCTGAGAACTGGACCCTGGAACAAGCCAGGAGTCCTGAAATGGGGAAATAGTAAGGTAAATGAGACACGCCCACACCCACCACGGCCACGCCCACCCTGTCAGCCCTGCAGACGCGCCAAGCCAGGGACCCGGTGATGACTGCACGCACCTCCAGACGGCGCAGGGCCCAACACTGATGGCCACAGGTGGAAACATTCGCGGTGGGTGCTGCTGGAAGGTCTGATGTGCAGTCTTCTCGTGCTGGAAGGCGGTGCACACCCAAACCAGGGACCAGACTCCACAGGTGCTCGGAAACCTCAGGCCTCCTCTCAGCCAACGTAGAGCATTTAAAAATGCAGATGGATTTGCAAATGGATCATCTGTTCCCCCTTCCCCCCTGCCCCTCTCCTGATAGATAGTGCGCGCCCTCTCTCTCAAAATAAACAAATGTCTAAAAAAATGCAGTTGCTCAGGCCCCTTCCATCCTGCTGAATTGGAGGCCTCTGAATAGCAGGGCCCAGGAACTGGCTTAACCTGATCTCGGCCATTTGTCAGGATCCTCTCTGTCCCCCTCTTCTGAGCAGCCCTCCTTGACTACCTGCCCTGTTCCCAAATGTCCCAGGCCCTTCAGCTCTCCAGGACTGTCTGGGAGCTTTGACAAAGGCACACGTTCCCTTGTCTTTCCCCAGGCTTCTTTTTTTTTTTTTCTTCAATGTTTTATTTATTTCTAGGAGAGAGAGACAGCGTGAGCAGGGGAGGGTCAGAGAGAGAGGAGTCACAGACTGAAACAGGCTCCAGGCTCCGAGCTGGCAGTCAGCACAGAGCCTGACGCGGGCTCGAACACGAACCGCGAGATCATGACCTGGCGAAAGTCGGATGCTTAACCGGCTAAGCCACCCAGGTGCCCCTCCCCAGGCTTCTTGAATCAGGCTAGAACTTCCTGGTGCACCTCCTGGGCAAATGTGTCTTTTTTTTTTTTTTCAGTTTATTTATTTATTTTGAGAGAGAAAGAGACTGAGCATGAACCAGGGAGGGGCAAAGACAGAGGGGAAGAGAGAGAATCCCAAGCAGGTTCTGAGCTGTCAGTGCAGAGCCTGGCGTGGGGCTTGAACTCATGAACCGTGAGACCATAACCTGAGCCAAAATCAAGAGTTGGACGCTTAACCCACCGAGCCACCCAGGCACCCCCAAATGTGTATTGTTGAAAAGTTCCTCAGATAATTTTTATACCCAGCCTTTGGACATCAGACCCAGTGACCTAGGGGTGGCTTTCACCTGGCTTTTAAAACCGGGTTTCTGAGGTGCCTGGGTGGCTCAGTTGGTTGAGCGTCTGACTCTTGATTTTGGCTCAGGCTGTGCTTCCAGGGTTGTGGGATCGAGCCATGTCAAGCTGTGTGCCAAGTGTGAAGCCTGCCTGAGATTCTCTCCCTCTCTCTCTCTCTCTCTCTCTGTTCCCCTCTCTGCCCCTCTTCCCTGCTCACGTGTTCTCTCTCTCTCTCTAAAAAACAAACAATTCCTCCAAAAAAAAATTTTAGACTGGGTTTCTAGTTGTGCCTTTTCATTTTTTATTACTTTTTAAATTCTTACTATTTTTATTTTATTTTAATTTTAATTTTTCTATATTTTTAGTTGTTAGAGAGTGAGAAACAGGGGAGAGGGGCAGAGGGAGAGAAGGAGGGAATCCCAAGCAGGTCTCGCGCTCAGCGCGGAGCCTCACGCGGGGCTCCATCCCATGAGCCTGATGAGATCATGACCTGAGCTCAAGTCAAGAGTCGGTCACTCAGCTGACTGAGCCACCCAGGTGTCCCTGTGCCTTTTCAGTTACAAAGTTAAGACATACTCGTAACAGAGGTTGGGAACAATGTGGAACATTAGAAGAAAGCGAATCCTCTGCTAAGCCTCTGGTTTACCTTCTTGGAGCCCCAAGTAATTTATCGAGCCCTGACTATGTACCAGGTGCTGGGGATGCATAAGTGCACAAGACAGACAGAAGCCCTCGCCCCCAGTGGGTTTACAACAAACATACACAATGAGGATATTAGATTAGAAACACTTGTAGCGTTAGTGGATGCTAAGTGCTATGGGAAGAAAGAAGCAAGGAGACGGCGTGCTGGGAAGGATGTGGCAGATGGTCAGGCTGGGCCTCACCGAGGAGCTGATGTTTGAGTAAACACCTGAAGGAGGGGAGGAAATGAGTTGTGTGGATATGAGGGAACGGCTCTCCAGGTAGAGGTAACAGCCAGTGCAAAGGTCCTGTGGCAGGAGCCTGCTGGGGGTGTCCCTGGAAGGTGAAAGGGGCTAGTGTGGGAGGCAAGGAGAGGGAGGGGAGCTGGACGTGTTAGGGCTTGAAAGCTGCAGTAAGGACTGTGGTTTTGTCCTGAGGGTGGTGGCGGCTCTCGGAGGGGCGTAAGCAGGGCAGCAGCCGTGAGACGTGCTGGCCTGTGACATGCGGGCATTTCCCATCAACCGTAGAGCCGGAGCTTGTGGGTGTCCTTGCGCCCCTGGTGGGTGGGGGACACCCACTGGACACCCAGATAGAATCTCCTATGGTGTTCGAGACGTGTCCCATTCAGCGGGGAGGCTCCCCGGCCTTCCCCTCCCCTGCACTACCACCCTTGACCTTTTTGCTTCAGAACCTCAGAGCACACTTCCTGTTCTGGCATCTTCTCAGAATCCGGGCCGGGGGGCCGTGGGGGAGGGGGGTGTGTGGAGGGTGACGCGTCTCTTTGGCAGTTGGCCCCACAGAAACCAGGGCCGCGTGGGTGGTAAGAGGCGCCGGGGTCTGCCCAGAGCCGGAGGGCGCGTTGCTGTCGGGGCCTGGGGAAGCCGGGTGTGGGCGAGTGGGTGAGCCCAGCAGGGTGGGAGCGACCCCCTGGCCATCGTTTCGCTGAAAATCATTTTTGGAGTAATTTTTATTGCAGTGTAATTACATACAGTAAGGTGCACAAGTCTTTTTTTCACGTTTATTTTTGTGTGTGAGAGAGAGACACAGCGAGAGCAGGGGAGGGGCAGAGAGGGGGAGACACAGAATCGGAAGCAGGGTCCAGGCTGTGAGCCATCAGCACAGAGTCTGACACCGGGGCTCGAACCCACAACATGCAAGATCATGACCTGAGCCGAAGTCGGACGCTGAACCGACTGAGCCGCCCAAGCGCCCCTGGTGAGGTGCACAAACGTCCCCTTCCCTGCCTGCACTGGTGCACCACCACCAGGCGAAGATCTAGAACATTTGCGGACCCCAGAGTTCCCCTGGGGACCCCTGCCAGTCCCTGGCAAGTCAGTCCAGTCAGTCCCTGGCAAGAAGAAGTAGCAACTATTGGTTTTGGGTTAGAAAAGGAACGGCTTTTGTAACTTCATGATCGAAGACGCGTTTTGTCGGTTTATGGATTTTGTAGAGCGGGATCCCACGGGACGCACCTACTCGTGGCTCGGGCAGTGTGTCGGGGACACATCCACGTTGTGCGTGTCCACAGGTGTTCTGATGGCTGAGTTCTAGGGCATTGTGCGAACACACCACGATTTGTTCAACCGTTCTCCCGTTGATGGGCATTTATGATTTTTAAAAGGCGAGCTTTTATCGTGTTCTTTCCCTGTGCTAAGCGCTTTGTGTTATATGTAATGTTTTCTTTAATCCTCGAAAGAACCCTATGACAGAGGCTCTTGTTTATCCTGTGTTACAGAGGTAGACGCAGGAGGCTCGGAGGCTTATGTAACTTCCCTCCTTTCATCTTTTAACAAGTCATTTGTGAGCATCTTCTGTCTGCCTCACCCAATTCTAAGGCTGTGGATATAGCAGTGAAGCAGACACACAGAAATCCCCACCCTCAGAAACTGGCTGCTGTGGTGCACAAAATAGCATGTGCATTGTGATAACTGCTTTACGGGGAACTAAAGCAGGGTTGTTGTGGTGGTGAATGACTGGCTCTAGGAGTTTGAGGGAGGCTCCTGCAGCCAGGATGATCAGAGATAAGCTCTCCAAGGAAGCGACATTTGACCTGTCCTGTGCTTTAAAGTTCTGGAGGAAAAAAAAAGGCCAGGGAGCACCATGTGCAAAGGCCCTGAGGTAGGAATAAGCCTGGTGTGTCCTAGGAAAGGGCAGACCAGCTGGTATGGCTGGAGTGGAGTGAGACACTCGGTTTCGGGGAAATGTCAGGGACGTACAGTGTGGTCCATCTCTTGGGGGTAAGGTTTTCTTTTTATCACAATGCACTCACGGATAAATATAATTTCGGTGGTGGTAACAGTAAATGGCATTTATAAGAAGACCTCATTCTGGTATGACACTGAAGCTGAGGCTCGTTATCTGTTTTATCTTCCGAGGTAGGCGTTCGAGTCTCCGTTTACAGAAGAGGAAACTGAGGTTTACACTCTTGTGCCTTCCCCAGCTGGTAGGTGGGGGCTGGGACCAGAGCCTCCCCCACCTGCCCTCCCAGGGGCCCCTGAGTCAAGGTTGAGTCTCCCAGGGAAGGAGCCATGGAAAGACTCCCCTGCCTTATCTCTGATGACGTGTCACTCCGTGGTGGGGCTGGCTGCCACTGGTCTGGCTGGATGGCGGTGGGGGTAGGGTGGCTGGGGTGAGCGGGCCTGGCCCCACGGCTCTGGAGCTGGTCCCTGCCACCCCTGCTTCACAGGAGAGGGACTAGAGGACAGAGCGTGGGAGTGGCTTCCCCAGAGTCACACAGAGGCAGTGCTGCATTTGGAAACTAAGCCAGCAGGTCCTGAGCAGTCGACACCGTGTTGTACCCATTGTGCAGAGGGGTAACTGAGGCCCAAAGAGGAGGCTCAGTCTCCCCAAATCACCTAGATAGTGTGCCTCATTTCTCGTAGTACTCAGTGATCCTTAAAGCCAGAGCTACTGTTCCCCCTATTTTACAGATGAGCCAACTGAGCTCCAGAGAAAGGGGCCTTTCATTCATTCATTCATTCATTCATTCATTCATTCATTCATTCATTCATTTATTCAGCAGAAGTGTACTTAGCACTGTGGTACTAAGTCCTGGGCCTAACACTGTGAATGCAATAGGAATAAAACTGTGTCTGAGTAAGAGCTCTCCGTTCGGTGAGGAAGACAGCCATTAATTGAATCATCTCAAAATCAAGGCTCAGTGACAGCTGTGGTGTTGCTAAGAAGGTGATAGGGAGCTCCTGGGGCCTGTGTGGGCTGTGGCCTTGTTGGGGGTGGGGGTGGTGGAGGTCAGGGGAGGTGACTTGTTAACCAGGTGAAGGGAAGGAGTGGAGTGTTGGAGGTTAGAGGGAACAGCATGTGCAAAGGCCCGGGGACAGGAGCAAGCTTGGTGTATTTGCAGAACAACCTGAAGAGCCTAAAGGTTGGGCTGGCTGCAGCGTACTTCAGTGGTGATGGGGAGGCTGGGTCCTACTTTTTGGTTATCATTCTCAGAGCCGTGGTGTGCCGTTGATGGGCGTGGGGGCATTGTAGGAGGTGACTACATTTGCATTTTGTCAAGATCCCTTTGTGACTTGTCACTCCAGCCATGGATGCTAATTCTTTGTTTTCATATACATACATACATATATGTGTGTGTGTGTGTGTGAATGTATGTATTTTATTTTATTATTATTATTTTTAATTCTCAGGTGAGTTAACATACAGCGTAGTCTTCGCTTCAGGAGTAGAACCCAGTGATTCATCACTTACATACAACACCCAGTACTCATCCCAACAAGTGCCTTCCTTAATGCCCATCACCCATTTTCCCCTTCCCCCACCTCACATCAACCCTCAGTTTCCTGTATTTAAGAGTCTCTTATGGGGGCGCCTGGGTGGCTTTCTCTTAGGTCCGACTTTCTCTTAGGTCATGATCTCGCGGTTCGTGGGTTAGAGTCCCGCGTCGGGCTCTGTGCTGACTGCCAGCTCAGAGCCTGGAGCCTGTTTCAGAGTCTGTGACTCCCTCTCTCTCTGGCCCTCCCCTGCTCACGCTGTCTCTCTCTCTCTAGAAAAAAAAAAAAAAAAAAAAAAGAGAGTCTCTTATGGTTTGGCTCCCTCTCTGTTTATATCTTATTTTTCCTTCCCTTCCCCCATGATCATCTCTTAAGCTTCTCAAATTTCACATGAGTGAAAAATTTATGTGATGTCTTTCTTTGACTTGTTTCGCTGAGCATAATACCCTCCTGTTCCATCCACGATGTTACAAATGGTAAGATTTCATTCTTTTTCATTGCCAAGTAGTATTCCATTGTGCACATCTTCTTAATCCGTTTGTCAGTTGATGGACATTTGGGCTCTTTCCATGATTTCATCCAGGGATGTTTAAGTGGTTTGCCAATTCCTCGTCACCCCTCAGGCCACACTATTCCCCTACGCCATGAAACTCTCCCAGTTTCTGAACTCAAGAGGCAAAATAGTCCCCTGCCCAGGAACGACTTGATGGTAAAGCCTAGAAAGACTGTGCTTTTGCTCCCGGCCTGACCTCAAGCAAATGACTGTACTCCTCCTTTACCGCATTTCCTCGTCTATGAAACAGGATTACAGCAGTCTGGTACTGCCCGCATAGACCCTTGATGTTGATACATAGTAAGCACTTGATACATGCGGACTCTCATTCTTGGGTCCATACTGCACTGGGAACACCAGCCTCCTATAGTTCCGGTCACGGTGTCTGGAGGCTCCCTCATCTGATCTTTTACCAAATGGCTTCTTGCTTTCTACCCTCAAGAGCTGAATACAGTTAGTTTAGGGTAGTTTCTATTACTATAATTATAGTAATAATTATTGTTATCACACCATCTGTCCTTAATGCATATTTGCTAATAGAGACCGCGAATGGCGGAGAAGGAAGACCTTTCACAGCTTACTAATTACCAGCCTGGTGAATAATGTATGAAACAGGTGGCTGTATTGTAGCGTGATATCTATCGTGTATTCCTGATCATTAGCAGTGCGGTGTTACGACTGGGTCCGCTGTTAGCGGCGGGGCGTGGAGGCTTAGTTTTCCTCCCAGCTAACTGGTTATGTGTGTTTCCTTTTGCTGCTGTTAGAAAATTGCCGCAGACATGGTGACTCAAACGACGTAGATTTTTGATCACAGATTTCTGGAGGTCCGGGGTCTGAAATGGGACCGACGGGGGCTGACATCAGGTTTTGTCAGGGCCATGCCCCCCGCGGAGGCCTCGGGAAGGATCCGCTTACCTGCCTTCCGGAGGCTGCCTGCGTTCCTGGTTCCTGGCCCTTCCATCCTCAAGGCCAGCACTTAGCAGGTGCAGAGTCTTGCTCCCTGACGCTGCCTCTCCTGCCTCCCTCTTTCCACAAGGGCCCATCTGTTTAATCTGCGACAACTTCCCCACCTCAAGCTCATTAGCTTAATCCCATCAAAGTCATATGTTCACAGGTTTGGAGATCGAGGTCTCTGGGGGGCCCTTACGCAGCTGACCGCAGTGGTCAGGGGCAGGTGGGGCCTCTCTTCCCTATGGCATCGAGGTGTCCCCTCCCCCCTCCTGGGCTCAGATGGCTGGAAGCTGTGCTAGACTCTGCGGAGGAAGGTGTCTGCCCTTGTAGAGCAGGGTGGAGTTGGGGAGAGCTCAGCGAGTGGCCCCGTCAGGAGTGGACGTGGGCGGGTAGTCTGGGAACCTGAGGGCACAAGACAAGGTCAGAGTGGAGGCAGCGGGCCAGCGTCTGGGCTCTGAGAGCCCAGAGCTCAGATCCCAGCTCTCCCCACCTGGCTGTATGTGGTGGGCTTGGCAGTTCATCCACTGAGAACCTCAGTCTCCTTTTCTGTAAATTGTGGTGAAGTGGGCTGGGATGAGGCAGCCTGTGGGAAGCAGTAGGGATGTAGCTGATGCTCCCTAAATTTACGACCCCCCAAAGGGAGTATGAGTATCAAATGTCAGTGCCCTTGAGATTGGCACTGCTGTCGCAGCCACTCCCTGCACCTGGGCTCCTCCCCTGGCGGCTGGGAGGGCGCTGGGAAAAATAAACCAGACGAAGCCTCCACGCTGAGCCTCGTCCCCTGGCTGGTCCCTGAGTACTGCTATTTTTACAGTCTCTCACTTTTGTGCATTGTTTCCTGACTCTCCAAACACAATCCTTCACAAGCTGGGGGGCGGGGGGGGGTGCGGCTCCCTCACCAGCCCCGAGAGCAATTGTTTGGGGAGAAGGAAAAAAAAAAGGCACCGAGGAAAAAACAAAACCTCTTGAAAGTCATTGTCTTCAGATGTCAAGTGTCAGCCCCCGTGGAGAGGAGGCCACATTCCACCCATTGTCCTGCCCCAGACGGGCACAGGGACCCCAGGACGTCCCGCAGCCCCGCCCTGCATCCTGGGGCCCCCACTGGCCTGGTTTGCTTTGTCTGGGACATTCCGGCGGGAAATGCCACCCAAAGCGCAGCCTGTTCCCAGCCACCACGTTTTGGTCACTTTGGGCTTTTCCGTGCAGCTGCCGCCCATGCTGGCCCCTGGTCAGTGTGGCCGGTGCTGAAAATAGGGCCGCAGGCTCACGGTGCATTTGTTCTCCGGCGCACCCCTTCTCAGCTCATCCAGGTGAGGGCCCGGCGTGCGTGTGTGCAACAGCTTCTCAATACACAATTCACGTACTGCACAACTTTGAGTGCAAAGTGTGCAATACAGTGGTTTTTAGTACATTCAGCGAGTTGTGCAGCCATCACCACCGTCTAATTTAAGGATCTTTTCGGCCCCCCCAGAAAGAAACTCCATACCCGTCAGTAGTCAGTTACTAGTTTTGTACCCCCATTTCACAGACAGAGAAACAGATGCAGAGAGGCTGCCCAGGGCCCGGCGGCTAGTATGTGACGGCGCCAGGGCTGTACCCATTTTCTTTTTTTTTTTTTTTTTTTAAATGTTTTATTTATTTCTAGGAGAGAGAGACAGCGTGAGCAGGGGAGGGTCAGAGAGGGAGGGAGTCACAGACTGAAACAGGCTCCAGGCTCCGAGCTGGCAGTCAGCACAGAGCCCGACACGGGGCTTGAATCCACAAACCGCGAGATCATGACCCAAGCGAAAGTCGGAAAGTCGGACGCTTAACCGACTAAGCCACCCAGGCACCCCATGGGCTGTACCCATTTTCTTAACTGTGACTTCATGCAGTGGCTCTCACCGGGGAGACATCCTAGCCCCTGGGGGTATTGGGTGATGTTTGAGGGCTGGGTCTGTTACTGTATCCAGTAAGATGAGGCCAGGGACCCCGGTAAACCTCCTACGACGCTACCCAGGATGCCTCCGCAACAAACAATTCTCTGCTCGAGGATCAGTGGTACTAAGCTTGAGAAGTTCTGCTGTCATTCTACTCTGAGGAGCCCATTCTTCAGGCATAAAAGCTGAGGGACCCAAAGGAGGGGGAGAAGGTGGGGTCAGACCGGGAAGGATCTCAGGCGGCATTACTGGTATCCGGGACAAGAAGAAGGGAAGAGAAACGGAAAAGACTCAGCGGGAAAGAGATCTGTGTTCCGTCAGCGACGCCTGCTACGGGCCAGGGCGCGGGGACAGTGGGCCCTCAGCTGCCAGGCCCGTGTCGATAGCACAGGGATCTCACAGACGCCCCTGGGCCAGGCAGGAGCGGGGCAGGGGTGGGGGTGAATAAGCGGCAGGTTGGGTAGCACCTGCCCTGGGGGGCCTGGAGCTTTTCCAGAAGAAGCGAGGAGCTGGGATTCTGATGGGAAATCCGACGTTCATATCGAGGCTGGAACTTTCTCAACCAACGCGCATGCTGGTTGCAGGAAACATGTCTGTGCGCCGCCAGTTTGAGAGTGAGTTTTAGCTTTGCTGGCGTGCAGGAGGCATCGCGTGCATCTGCGTTGAGAGAATGGCAGGTCGTCAGTGAGCTCAGGGGAAGCTGCAGACCAGGCCCCCGCGCCTGGGGTGGGGTCCGTGTGGGGAACGGTGGTGACCCCCCTTCCCCTGTCGTTGCATCAGCCCTGTGCACAGAGGCTTGCTTCAGCCTCACTAACTCCATGGTGGGGAACTGAGTAAGGCTGGGTGAGAACTGGGCGCCTATTTCAGGGCCTAGAAACTAGGCTGCGGGTCAGGGGACGTCTTTTCCAGACGATTGATGACGAACCACACGTAAGCTCTACCCTGTGATAGGCCCACTCCTAGGCTCTGGGGATACAATGGTGCCTAGATGGACAAGCATCGCCGCCTTCCTGGAGCGGGCAGCCTGGTGCGCTTGACGAGTGATAGACTGATAAGTGGACACACGTGATGTCCACACTGATCGGTGCCGTGGAGAAAACAGGGCAGGAGTGGGGACACGCACTTTAGTAAGGATGGCCTTGGGGGGACTGAATGTGCCCCAGGGCCTTTGCACCAGCAGGTCCCTCTGCCTAGAATGCCTTTCCTGCAGATATCTGCAGAGCTGCAACCTCACCTCAGGCCCCGCGTATCTCCTCAAATGCCAACTCAACAGAAAGGCTTTCCCTGACCGTGTCTGTGAGGTCGCTCCCCGACCCCAACTGTGTGTGTTTCCTTGTGCGGCTTTATTTTTGTTCCTAGCACTCATCCCTAACCGCCGTTCCATTCGAAAAGCAGGGTGTAGCCGGTCTTGCTGCTGCTCTGTGAGGGCAGAGAACGGTCTGCTTTGTTAGGTCATGGCCACGTCATCGGCTCCTAGAACACTTCCTGCCTGGTATACAGTAAGTGCTGAATAAATGGGTGAACACAGGAATGAATGAGTGCCCCTGTGACAAGGGTCATACCTTGTGAGCCTGCAGTGCCCGGCCATGTGCCTGGTGCACATGGGCCCGGGTGGCGTGGCTGGTGTGGATAACGCTCGACAATGGCTTTCTCCCCTGAAAATATAATCATAACCAATTTCCTGTCTTCTTACGTCGCCCAGCCCAGCCTCCCCTCCCCCAACCGCTTCTTCCAGGAAGTCTTCATAGTTATAGAGCTTTTACCTGCATCAGCCTGCATAAACCTGAGCTGCCCCCGTCTGCAGACGAGGAAACAGAGAAGCGCAGTGACTCACTGAGGTTATGCAGTTGGCGGCCGAGGCATCGGGACAGCAGGCATGCTGGGGGGGCGGGGAGGCAGGGGGGGCGCTGCGGGCCACAGAGCCCTTCCTCTTGGTCACCCCAACTTGGAAGCAGTCAGAGCAGAACTGCTTTTAGGATGGACAAAAACAGATCACTGTCCTAAGTGAAAATAACGTGGGACACGTGTAAAAGTCCCTGGAGCTCTATAAACGGGGTTGATCCAATTCCAGAAGTTTCCTTAGGAAACACAGTGGGTTCATGTCTATCTGTAGTACCAGGGCTTGGGTTCCCAGAAGATACCCCGACTGTTTACTGTGTACCAGGCATCATTCAAAGTGCTTGCTCTGTGTGTTAGCTTCTCCACTCCTAATTATAGGGTTATATCCTCTTTGCTCATCTTATCCCCATTTCATAGAGGAGGAAACTGAGGGAGACAGAGCCAAGTGATTTGCTCAAGCTTGCAAATGGCAGAGCTGAGGTACCACAACTTACCTAAGCACTTAGCCCCCCCCGTAGCCCGTGACGTTGATAGTTTTATTCCTGTTCATGGTACAGAGGAGGCACAGAGAGGTGGAGTCACCGGCGTAGGTCATACAACAGCATCTGGCAAAGGCAGGATCTGAATCGTGCATCAGGCAGCTGGTTGCAACCTCTCTGTGCCTCATCCACTTGTATATCCTGCTTCCTTGAGAGATGCAGACCCTTCTAGCATCTGAGAAGGGAGAGTTTCAAAGAGCAGAGAAGGCTTCCAAAAGAGGTGGGGGTGGGGCGCAAGAGAATTTGGGGTGCTGCTGTGTCTCTGGCCTCACAGAGGAGTGTGGGTAGGTGCCCGGCCACGATGCAGGCCCCCCTCCAGGTCTGACTCCGTCCTGTCTGTTCCTCGGACTTCAGCCCCTTCCCTGCACTGCCCCCCCATCCCCCCTTCGAGATTTTGCGCATCACTGACATATTTCAGTGTTTTAACAACCAGGAAGGCCGTCCTGGTCAGTCCGCCCTGGAAGGGCCTCTGTTAACCAAGCCCGCGGGCCTTCGTTCTTCAAAGGCTTCTCTCCTGCCTTGGAACAGGCATTCCAGGTGTTTCCTCCCGCCCCTCCGCAAGGCCCTAGACCTTTCTTCTGGAGGCTCCAGCCAGCCCCTCCAGGGCACCCCAGCCGGACGCCCCGCTGCCAGCCCCTGCAGCCCTGGCCTGGCGGCTCCGTGTGGCCCCCAGATCAGCTTTGGGCCTTACAGGGCCGGCCGAAGTGCAGGGAAGTGACACCCCGTCCCCACCGCATCCGGGAAGGATTGGTGTATAAATGCCCCAGATCACTCAGACATACATGTTCTACACTGGCTCTCAAGGGGCCTCAGAGGGGTTGAGCCCCTGTCTCCTGCCCTGAACCGGCTGCTCCTCCCTCCCTGGGCCCACCCCTCCCGGCCCCTGCCTGCGTTTGCTGGAGCACCTCCCAGCCTGACTACTTGCACTCAGACCCTCGAACCCTGGTCTCAGTGCTGCCCGGGCTCAGCCTAGGACCCCCACCAGGGCCAGCCTGCTGAGATGTGCCCACAGCTGCGCTCACTGTGCCGTCCGTAAGTGTAGCAGCTGGTTCGTACTTGATGCTGTGATGTTGGTTATCCTTTGTGGACCTTTAGATCAAGACTTACTCATGTGACTGCACAGTTTTCTCTTTGTATTTGAAACTAATACTCAGATTGATTTAAGGTCTCCGGTCTGAGAATCAGCACCTCGAATGCCAGAGAAGCCAGCGGAAGGGGCGTTCACTTGGCTAACACGGAATTAACAGCGTCTGCCCCGTCCAAGGTCATTTACTGAGCACTTACTATGCACCCCTTGAGCCTGAGGCTGACCTGGATCCTGGGGGCTCTCAGCACGCGGGTGGGGGAGATACAGAGGCTCCCGGCAGGGCTGGTGACACACTGTGGTGTGTGTGGTCCTCACGTGAGCCGCCTGCCAGGTGAGGACCTCTACCCACGACTCCAGAGCGCCTGTGGGCTGACTTATGCCCTGGTTTCCTCTTCCCTAAAATGGGTCCACCCCCAGCACACCTCGTGGGGCTGTTCCCAAGTACAGACACTCTGGTCCTTAGGAACCTGCCCACCCACAGTTACCCCTGTGCACCAGGCGGTGCTCGAGGCTCAGGGACGGACTCTGCGTGAACAAGCCGCTGCTTTTCCTGGAGCGGAATGGTAGGGGGGAAACGGGAGACAAGAAGGAAGTAGGTGTGTGTAGATGCAGGTGGGTGCTGCAGGGGCAGATGAAGGTGGATAGAATAGAGAATGGAGGGGAAGGGTGGGCCGCTTTAAGTGGGGTGATGGGAGAAGGCCTCTCAGAAGTGATGTTTCTAGATGGGAAGGAAATGAGTGAGGTAGGAGGCCTGCGGATGTCTGGAGAGTGTCTTCCAGACAAAGGGAACAGCAAGTGCAAAGGCCCTGAGGTGGGATGGTGCTTGGTATGTTCATGGAACGGTATGGAGGCCTTGACTGTGACTTATTTTTAGTGCTTGCAAGAAGGTATTCATCTGTTAAAGATACAACACGATAGAACATCATTCGTGCTGTTTTATCTAATGACGTGAATTTTATACGCATACGTGTAACTCATAATGTGCTGTGTGAGTTGTGACATAAAGGAATAAGTGTAAAGTTGTGAAGAGAGTGTTATCTTCTCTCAATCCTGTCCAGCATGTCTGTGACCGAATACGTAACCTTCCTTGAAGATGATGTCTCAGGTCTGAAATTTGGGTATTTTGGGAAGGTAGTTCTGGGTGTTTGGGGAAGGTAGTTCTGGCCAGTGGCTCTCTGTGCCTGGCATGGGCCCCATGAAAGGGGGTGCTTACTGAGAAGCCTGGGTGGTGGTGGGGGCTGTGGGTGGGGGAGGGTCTCGTGTTCCACCCTAGCCTCCCCAGGCCAGCTCATAAGGGGCCAGCCACAATGGGTACCTCCCCGGGGGGCCTTGCGGCTTCCAGAGTCACCACAGAGAAGGGGGGTGGGCAGCTCAGAGGCCCCACTGAAGAAGCAAAGGCTTCTCGTGTCGTATCTGCTTGGCCCCTGCTCTCAGCCCACAGGCACATGCCCTCCAGGAGGAGAATGCAGACCAGCCTCCTCGAAGCTGAAGAAGTGATACTTGGGTAGGCAGGAGGGCCTGGTTGGTGTAGCAGCCTCTCCTGACCAAAAAGAAAAAAAAAGGAAGAAAAGAAAAAAAGCATGTGTTTATATTACAGAATGACTTTTGATTAAGGTAGCATGCTCATTTTGGAAATTGGGAAAAAAAACAGAAATGAAGAAAGAAGAAACTTAAAATCCCTGATAATTCTTCTCTCAGAATTAAGTTCCATGGCTGGTGATAAAACCCAAATAAGAATGCCTTGAATGAGATGGAAGTTTCTTTCCTACCAAATTATAGGCTGCCCAGGGCACATCCTGGGCTTCTCTGTCATTAGGGACATGAGCTTCTCTGTCACTGGCCCATCTTCCTCAGTACGGTTTTTGCTTCATGGTACAAGGTGGCTGCTTGACCTCTAACCATCACACTGGCTATCCAGTCAGTAGGAAGGAGGAATAGCAGAAAAGAATCCCTGCCTGTGCTTCTCATCCCCAAGGGTACTTCCAAGACGTTGTACATAATACACCTGCTTCTAGCCCACTAACCCAAACATAGTCCCTCGCTGTAAGGGAAGCCGGGAAATGCAGTCTCTATTTAACTAAAATCTTGAATCATATTTCTAAAGGAAATGGAGAGACCAGACATTGGTGGACAGTAATCCTGGCAATATTCTCACACAGTTTAGGACATTTCCTTCCATGCTTCCTTTGTGCTTATGTAGAGGATTTATTTAACAAAAAATGAGATTATATTCTATGTATTCTGTAACTTGTCCCCCACCCCCAGTTAGGGATACATCAGTAGCCTTTTTCCCTACCATTAAACGGACTTCTGAAAACCGTTTCTAGCACGGTTGGCCTTTGTGAAGATGGACAATTTATTTAACTAAAACCCCAAGTGATAGAATTCCAAATCAGATTCTGAAGTTAAATCTCAATGTCACGTGGGAGATTTACTTTCGCCATGGTGTAAATGGCCAGAACTTGTGTGGATGGAGCATCGCATTTGGGCGTTTGAGGGGTCTCCCCGAGCTCTGGCCTGTTGGTTGGTGTTACTGTGTTCCTACTGTTGTTTGGATTCAAGCCCCCTGCTCTTCTGTGACACTCTGCTTTGCTGGACCCCGGCCACCCAGATCATGTGGGGGGATGGGTCCCTGCTTCTTCTGCCCTTGTGATAGCCCCGGGGCTGCCTTCTCCCTCCCCCGCCCCCCGACTTCTGGCGGGTCCCCTGGCCCTCTCACATTTCACCATATGTCTGGTGAGGTCACCCCGGCCAAGGCAGGGATGTCCTTGGGGGCAGCTGGGCCCCCTCCCCTCTGCGATCAGGTTGCTGGCCTCAGTCTCAGAGAGCCACTCGGAGGCCTCTTTCTCTCCTTTTATCTCCAGGGAGAGACTTATCCCCCCCAGGCTGCGGCTGCAGGTCCCAGGCAGACGGCAGCTCCCCAGAGACACCGAGGGGCAGCTGCTACCTGTTTTCTGCTTACATGGTTTGTCGTCTGTAGTTACTCGCTGGTGATGTGTGCTGAGGGGTAGGGTGGGGACTCGTCACCAGACCAGACTGCCCGTGTTCGAGGCCCGGCCCTACTACGTGCCATGTGTGGCTTTGGGTAAGCTCTTTTCTGTGCTTGCCTCACTTCCCTCCTCTGCAAAATGGGCACAGTAATAATAGCACCCACCTCCTACGATTGCTCGAGGATTAAAAGAATTAGCACAGCACTTGGCGCTAATAGGGCCCTAAGATGTAAAGGATGATAAAAAATAGCAAATATATTCTACTACTACTACTACTACTGTTATTATTAAAATACTTCCAGTTCTGTACTGGTTGCTTCTAGAGCCTCTTCTGGACCCGCTTCCGCAGTGTTTCTCCCTGTCACCCACGTTTCCTCCACCCCTTTGTTGAGCACCTGCGCGCTACGCGCTAAGTAGTCAGTGGTGAATGAAGCCGCCTTCTGCCCCGAATCACCCACGCTGTGCGGGGGAGAGGATACCAAACAGTGAGATCCATGCAGAAGTCCATCAATGAGACCACAGCCGACGGCGATGGGTTCTGGGAAGGGGTTGGGGTGGCTGTGGGGGTGGGGCAAGACCCTCCTTTCTTTCTTTAAAAAATTTTTTAAACGTTTGTTTATTTTTGAGAGAGAGAGAGAGAGAGATAATATGAGCTGGGGAGGGGCAGAGAGAGAGGGAGACACAGAATCCGAAGGAGGCTCCAGGCTCTGAGCCATTAGCACAGAGCCTGACACGGGGCTCAAACCCATGAACCGTGAGATCATGACCTGAGCCAAAATTGGATGTTTAACTGACTGAGCCCCCCAGGCGCCCCTAACACCCTCCTTTCTATGGGTCTAAGAGGAGATCTCGTTGAGGAGGGGTCTCCCTTGCTAGTCAAAAGCTCCCAAGGCAGAGAGCAGCCACCTCAGAGGCCTGGGCGGGGACAGGCACGAGGCGGGCATTCGAGGGACGAAGGAAACCAGCTCGCAGCAGCTGAGTGCGGTGCGGGAGGAGCCCTCGTGCTGTCCCGTCTCTGGGTTTGCGTGGGAGCCTCTCTGAGGCAGGGTCTCTCGTCCTTGGCACCACTGACGTTTGGGGCCGGGCCCTTCTCTGTGCCGCCCCACCAGGCCCCTGTGGGTCGTCTAGCAGCATCCTTGACCCCTGCCCAGAGCACCCCATCCCTCACCACGACAACCCCAGATGTCTGCAGACAGTGCTGTCTCATCTGGGGGGCAGAGTCACTTCCGAGCTGGGAGCCACTGCTCTACGGCCAGACGGGGCAGGGGCGAGGCCGGCCTGGCGTCCAGAGACCCGGCTCTGACCTGCGTTCCCTCAGCCTCAGAACGGCCTCTCCCCTGCTGCCTGGCTTCCTTGGCTCAGTCGGAGCTCCCCGGAGGCGGCGCACACAGCCCTGTGGCCCCCACCAACCCCGCAGCTGTGGCAGACAGCACTCCCCGATGGCGCTGTGTCTTCCTGCTCAGCCCGGAGCCCTGGGCACCAGAGACACCTGGGCCTGGTGAGCGGTCTCCCTGGTCCCCTCTGAGCAGCAGGTGGGGGGCCGACAGTCCTGGGCCAAATGACTTCTGTTAGGTTACTCATCCTCTGGGCCTTTGTTTTCCTCGCCTGGAGAGTGGGACCAGAATACCCACCTTGGAGGCTGACGGTGGGGCTTGAAGTGGACTTACGATGGGACTGCGTGGTCTCAGCACTTGTCTGCTGCACGAGGACCCCGTTCTGGGTGTGGACACGGGGCTCACCTGCTGCTGGTTGGGGTGTATGTGGGCACAGCCCTGTCAAGAGCCACTTGGTGTGAGCGCATCTCGAACCTCTGGCCAACACCTGGGCGAGCATCTGCAGGGACCCGCATGCTCGGAGCTCCAGAGATCTGGGTGTGCGCCTGGAGGATCTGGGCCCCTGGGCCCCGTGGACCGAGTCGTTGTAGCATCATTTACAGGAACAACATTCGAACGTCTCAAACTTCTGCCTCGTGAGAGCAGGTCCTGTCATTAGAAAACACGTTGTCATTATTATTAAAGTTTATTTATTTTGAGAGAGAAAGAGAGAAGCAGAGACAGAGTGCAAGCAGGGGAGCGGCAGGGAGAGAGGGAGACACAGAATCCAAAGCAGGCTCCAGGCTCCGAGCCTTCAGCACAGAGCCCGATGCGGGACTCGAACTCATGAACTGTGAGATCATGACCTGAGCCGAAGTTGGATGCTTTACGCCCTGCACTTGAGAGAGGGCCCTTGGGTTACAAGACTTTCCGACAGTACTGACAGCTGGCGGTGGGGCCGGCGTGCCCCAGGGGCAAGGACCGAGGGGTGTGCGTGGGGTCCGGATGGCAGGTGGGGCCAGGTGCACGTGTCCACGTGGGTGAATGTGGAAGATGTGACGTCGAGCGAGAAAAGCAAGTTGCTGAAAGCGTGTCATTTATAGAAATGTTGGAAACACGCAGAGCAGTATTCTTTATTGCTCCTCTGTTTGCGTGGAAGCGGGCAAGGGGCGTGCGAGGGAATGAGGAGCATCGGATCCAGGACAGGGGGGAGGGGTCCTGGCGGGGGGCAGGTGCACAGGTGGCCCACGTCTCTCTGTAATGATTCACCCCTTCCGGGTTCCGCACGGAGGTTTGATGCCCACACGGCACACAGACGCAGCGAACTCATTGTGTGTACGCGCCGACGTGGCTTTGGCGTGTGCATCGGCCTGCGTAGCCGCCTTCAGAGCACGAAGCAGAATATTTCCAGCACCTCCCAGGGCCCCTCGGGCCCCTTGCCCATCTGTGTCTTTCCCAGATTTGATGCATTTCTTTTAGAGCGCCAGTTTAAACAGGTTTGGGACTTTAACCCAGATATGGCAAATCTGGGTTTGTGGATATTGTTAGATTTTTCTCTAGTGCTTTTCTACATCCTTTGCAGCCACCACCATCATCGTCATCGACAAGCAGTGGGGTACTTGGGCGGATGTGGGGGCCGGGCCCGGCAGCTGGTGGCAAAGATGGGGGGGCCAGAGCGGAGGCCCCGGCGGCCCCTGGAATCCCGAGAATGGCCTTCTCCCTAAGGGACGTTCCCAAGACCCAGCTGCTTTTGGCTGAATGTTCCAGAGCCATCGAGGCTCGGACAGGAGTGGCCCCCCGAGGGTCCCTGTAACCACGCAGCCTGCACAGAGGGCACTGGCACGGCCTGGAAGAGCCGATCGTGCCTTGGGCAGCAAGGGCTGGGCCCAGAGCCCCTGCCCACCCGTTATTTCCGGGTCACCGGCTGCCTATGGTGCCCCTCACGCCAGCCTGTTTGCGGCAGCTCTGTGGGTGGCCCGAGCCTCTCATTGTCCCAGCACAATGGTGGTGGCTTTGCTTGTGCGAAGAAACCAGGACAGGAAGCCGATCTAGGCCAGCCCTCCCGGCTTCCTGCTGTCCCTGTGGTGCTGGGCCAGCGTCCCTTTGTCCCCCTCCAGTCCCAGGAGGCTGGAGGCCGGGCTTCCCAGCAGCGGCGTGGCCCTGCCGAAACATCCCTAGGAGCTCCTGTCCCCTCCCTCTTGTCCTTTGCAAGGAAAGCCTAGCAGGCAACCGAACCGCTTCTCTGTGTCAGGCACGTTCCTTCCCTTCCTTTGATTTTTGGATGCTCTGCCGCGTGCCAGGCACTAGTCTAGGCCCAGAGCTACAGCTGGGTGGAGAGAGACAAGCTCCCGGCCCTCAGGGAGCTTCATCCACTTAATCCTGTTACATTCTGAAAGGCAGGACTATTGCTATGCTCCCCTAGAGTAAACAGACTCAGAGAGGGCAGTGCATCCTCCTGAGGTTACACAGCAGGAAGGAGGAGGATCTGTAGTTTAAACCCAAACTCTCAGTTTCCAAGCCTGGCCTCCACTGTTGGATTGGGGGGAAAAGGTTTCATCCCAGCCATGGTCCCTTCTAATCTTGGCCTTTGCCTTACAAGCTGGTGTAGATTGCCTCACCTCACCTTTTCACCTGTCAAGTGGATTTTTAATGCAAGATGGGAAGGTGGGAAGGGTATGAAGACAAGGAGGGCTTCTTGGAAGAGGTGACATTTGGGCTAAGGCCTGATGGAGGAGAAGGAGCCGGCCCATGGCAGAGCTGGAGAGAAGATCCTGCTAGTAGGAACCGCATGTGCAAAGGTCCTGAGGCAGGAATGTCTCCTGGCAGGTGGACCAAGTAGAATGCTAGCAAGGCTGAAGATTGTCTAGGTGTGAGGTGATGGAGTGCTAGAAGGTGTGTTCAGAGAGGTTAGGACAAGTCCGTGGCGGCCTTATGGGCTGCAGAAGGATTTGGTTTTTTGTTTTGTTGTTTTTTTCTTAAGTGTAGCAGGAAGCCATGGAGAGTTTTAAGCTGTGGATTGACATCTGCTTACATATTTCGTAGGATCCCTCCAGCTGTGTGTGGAGAAAGGACTTTGGGGGCAATGAAGGGGAGCAGGGAGCAGGTGACTGCGTTAGGCCAGGCAGGAGATGGCGCCTTGGCTGGGACGGGGTGGCCGTGGATGTGGGGAGGAGAGGTTGGATTTTTTAATAACCTGTTGAAGGTGAAGCCGAAGGCATTTGCTGACGGATAGAAGGCGGGTTGGGGGGCCCCTGGGCAAGAGAGGGGCTGGGGGCGACTGGGCCAGCTGAGGGGATTTGACTGGAGCCCTTGGCAGGCAGAGGCGCCGTTAATCAGGCCGGGAGGAGCTTGGGGGTGTGGGCTTGGAGTCAGGGTCAGGAACTGGGTTTTGGATGCCCCCAGGCCTCCCGGCAGAGGTGTCTTCCGGGGGGATCCCGGCTGCGACCGGCTGGGACTGATTGAGGCTCTTGTGCGCTGTTTGCTGATGGACGTGAGGCTGCCTGGCTCTGTGTCCTTGACTTTCCCCTCCGTGACCCACTGTGCAAGCCACCAGTGCAGCGCCTCCTAGGACACCTGAGTCTGCAGGTGGCCAGCGCCCCGGGACAGCCTCCGACGTCCCTTGGGTGATGGAAAAGGACCTGATGGAAGGCCAGCCTCCCCTCTGCCCCTCCCCCCCCCGCCGTCCTCACCCCGGGTGTCCCCTCCGCCCCCACCCCCCCACCCCCGGAGATCTCCCCAGACAAGCGTGCCACACGACCCTCACTCTCAGCCACCCTGCAGTGGGCCTCTGCGGCGGGGACATCACGCTCACCCAGGCCCGGCTGGCAGAGCCCCCGCTGTGATCAGCCGTGGCAGGAGGGCAGCCAGCAGGCCACCACCACTCATCGTGGCCCCGTGGCCGTCACAAGACCGGGACTCATTCTGTCAGGGCACGCAGCCTGGGTGCAGGTCCTAGCGTGGGGGCAGCCAGGCAGAGCTTGCCGAGCGGGGCCTGGCCTCGGTCTCCCTCAGGTGTGCTCCCCCCGCCACGGCCGCTGTCCCACCCACACCAGGGCCAGGCTGCCGTCATTTCAGCATGGCTGCACCCCTCCATTCTGGTGCCCCCACTTTCACATTCGACCCCTAAAATCCAGTTCTTCACAAAAACCACCAGTATTTTGGGGCGCCTGGTGGCTCAGCTGGTTAAGCTTCTGACTTCAGCTCAGGTCATGATCTCACGGTTCGTGGGTTCGAGTCCCACATCGGGCTCTGTGCTGACAGCTCAGAGCCTGGAGCCTGTTTCAGATTCTGTGTCTCCCTCTCTCTGACCCTCCTCTGCTCACACTGTCTCTCTGTCAGAAATAAATAAAGCATTAAGAAAACTTAAAAAAAAAAAAACCCACCAGTATTTTGCCAATGTTTAAAAACCGGGAGACTTTGCTTTAAAACTCTTAGTTCCTGGTTTCTGTTGCAAACAGACCCCAGAGCACCTGGTGCCACCGGGCTGCCCCTTCCCACCTGACCCCAGCATCCCCTCCGACGGGAGGTGCTGGCCAGCGCCCTGCAGTCCCCAGCGCCCCCCTGCCGTCACCGTCGGCTGTCACATCCCACAGGAGAAATGTGACTTCTCTATTTGGAGCCCCTGAGAACAGTGGCAGAACGGCTGGGCTCCGTCCATGCAGCAGGGTCCTGGGCAGCTGTGGAGAGAACGGCGGGGTCTGAGTAGGGATGAGGAGACTCTCTGAACCGTGTTAAGTGGGAAGAGCAGGTGCGGCAGGCCCAGGTGTGTGGCTGTTTGGCGTGCAGAACGGGGAAAAATCAGAATTCATGTGTGTGGGGGACGCCTGGGCGGCTCAGTCGGTTAAGCGTCCAGCTTCAGCTCAGGCCATGATCTCGTAGTCTGTGGGTTTGAGCCCCGCGTCGGGCTCTGTGGTGACAGCTCAGAGCCTGGAGCCTGCTTCGGATTGTGTCTCCCTCTCACTCTCTACCCCTCTCTCACTCATGCCCTGTCTCTCTCTGTCTCTCAAAAATAAATAAGCGTTAAGAAAAAGACATGTGTGTGTGTGTGTATATTTGTGTTTCTTATTTTTGCATGAAGATTCTCTGGACGGATATGGAAGACACTCATAGTCCTGGATCCGTGGGGTGCGGGGGATGGGGAAAGACCAGATGCCTTAGGGCTCGGTATGTAGGAGAGAGACTTGTCTTATTTTTTACTTTTTATATTTTTCACTTTCGAACCATGTGAATGTGTTATTATTTAGAAGTTAATTTTTTTTAAGTTTATTTATTTTTGAGAGTGAGAAAGAGAGGGAGAGAGCCAAGGGGCAGAGAGAGAGGGAGAGAGAGAGACTCCCAAGCAGGCTCCGCCCTGTGAGCACAGAGTGTGACGTGGGGCTCGAATTCATGAACCGGCAAGATCATGACCTGAGCCGAAATCAAGAGTCATAGGCGTAACTGACTGAGCCGCCCAGGCACCCCTGGAAGTTTAATTTTTGAAAAAGGGAGATGAATTTTAGTTAGAGGCCTGTGGGTAAGGAAGCCCCCAGGGCAGGCTCTGCGGTGTTTTCTGCACAGGGCCTGGCGCGGGAGCCCCTCTATGGACGTTGGCTGACCGAACGGGGGTGGGGGAGGCCCCGCGTGTTTGATGTGGAAGTTGGGTGGCTTGTCCCTCTCCCCCACCCCTGCTCCCGGCCTGGGGTCCCTCCCGTGTCCTAGGTGGCATTTGAACTTGTGCCCTCCGTTGAGGCCTCCCTGGGAGATCAGGGGCCCATGCTCACTGTCCCCACCTCTCTTCCTCCAGGCCTTCCTGCATCGCATCCGCCAGAACGTGGCCGACTCCGTGGACAAGGGCCTCACGGAAGAGAACGTCAAGGTGAGGATTGCCGGGCCGGCCCCTTTGCAGATTGTCCTGCCGCCGCGTGCCTTGCTCAGCACGGCCATCCTGCCGTCCAGGCTCCTCTGTGCCAGGCTGCCTGGCATGCCGCCAGCGGAAAATCCCTTCCCAGCGCCCTGGGAGCCTGGCCCCTCCGGCTGCCCTCCTGGCGGCCTGGCCCGCGCCCCTGCGCTGGGCCTCAAGTGTCTGGGCAGAGCGGTTGAGTAATTGGGTCCAGCCTTCATCTTGGCCACAGCTCTGGGGGTTTTCGGAGGAAGTCAATAGGCCCTCTGTGTGCGTGGCGGGGCCCTCGCGCTCCCCAGGCCTGGCTTTCCAGGGTGACCTCACTCTCCGGGAAGCTGCCTTTAGTTCTGGGGGCCCCAGGGTCCCGGTTCAGGGGGAGTGGGGAGACGGCGTGGGCCGGGTGGCAGAGGTGCCTGACCTGTGGCCCAAGAAGGATGTGGTCAGACAGGAAGTTGTCCTCACACGTGCCGGCTTGTCTGCACAGTAACCTTGCAGTTGATGGTTCTGGGTTCAGTGTTTGGATAAGAAAGCTGAGGCTTTAGGTGCAAAGAGAGATGCCCGGTCACTACATGGCTGGTCCCTGATGGCCTGGACTTCAGCATTTTCTGCTCGCAGGCCTTCATTCATTTATTCGCTCATTTGTTCAGCAGATGTGTACCGAAGACCTGCTGTTGGTTTACTATGTGTATTTGGCACAATCTGTTTATTGCGATTCAAAAATTTTTATAATTTTAAATTGTAACTGATTACCGTCTCTAAAAATTACTTTCCTGGTGAGGTATGTAAGTCACATATAGTAAAGGGTGCACCCTACGGGTCAGACATGATGCAGTTTCATGTGTGAACACATCTGTGTGACCGTGATACAAATGAAGACAGAGCGTTTCCGCCCCAGCAGGCTCCTCTGTGTCCCCCTCCCAGTAAATGCCTGCTCCCCAAAGGTAACCACTGATCAGTTTTTTAAATATCTTATTTATTTTTGAGAGAGAGGAGAGCGTGAGCAAGGGAGAGGTGGGGGGAAGGAGAGAGAATTCCAAGTAGGCTCCACGCTGACAGCACTGAGCTGGAACTTACGAACTGTGAGATCTTGACCTGAGCCGAAGTCAGATGCTCAACTGACTGAGCCACCCGGGTGCCCCAATTATTGATTAGTTTTGCCTGTTCTTGAACTTTCTGTAAAAGTGAGCTTTTTTGTGTCTGGTATCTTTTCTCACTGTCACGTGTGTGAGATTTGCCCTTGTTGTTATGTGTCGCTAGGAGCCAGCCTTTGTCATTGCTGGGCAGTAAATCCTAGTATGAATGTCCCATAACTTACCATCCATTCCCTGGTGGATGGATATTTCCCATTTTGGGCTTTTCTGACCACACAGGCTCTCATTTCATTTGGGGACACACTGAGGAGACATGCTCATTTTGAAATTTTACAGCCATCCCTGGAAGTGAGCATGTGGCATTAGTATCCGTCATATCTGTCTTCAGCATAAGCTGATTGAACCATGTGCCCTGGACCAGGTAGGAGGGAGAGGAACAGTGCAGGTGACTCTTCCGTCTCACATGAGGAGTGTGTCCCCCAGGGCGAGGGAGAGGAGGAAGAGACTCCCAGGCCTCTCAGAGTGCAGGGACTGAGGAATGGTCTCCAGCCCCCCAGCCTTCCCTGCCCACCCTCAGGCCGTCTCCCTCTGTAGACTTTCTGGTACATCCCGAAGGTCCATGGGGTTGAGGTCTGGACTTGCCTGTCACCTCAGTGTGGCTGCGCCCTCGGGCTCCCTTCCTGTTTCAGTTTTGTCCGTTTTAGTTTTGTCTTTAGTGCTTCTTACCCTTAAGAAAACTCTATTTTTTTGTTTTTTGGGTTTTTTTGTTTTTTGTTTTTTTAAGTAGACTTCATGCCTAGCATGGATCCCTCCGTGGGGCTTGAACTCAAGACCCTGAGATCAAAACCTAAACTGAGATCAAGAGTTGGATGGTTGGGGCACCTGGGGGCTCAGTTGGTTGGGGGCCCACTTCAGCTCAGGTCATGATCTCATGGTTTGTGGGTTGGAGCCCCGCGTTGGGCTCTGTGCTGACAGCCAGCTCGGAGCCTGGAGCCTGTTTCAGGTTCTGTGTCTCCCTCTCTCTCTGACCCTCCCCTGCCCATGCTGTCTCTCTCTCTCTCTCTCAAAAATAAACATTGGGAAAAAAATAAAATGTCGGGCGCTTAACCGGCTGAGCCACCAGGTACCCCCGGGGCGGTTAAGCATCTGACTTTGGCTCAGGTCATGATCTCACAGTTTGTGAGTTTGAGCCCCATGTCGGGATCTGTGCTGACAGCTCAGAGCCCCCTTCAGATCCTCTGTCTCTCCGCCCGCCCCCCCGCTCTCTCTGCCCTTCCTCTGCTCATGCTGTCTCTCTCTCTCTGGGAAAACAAAACAAAATAAAAAAACATTAAAAGACAAGGAAACTCTGTTTTAGTTCTCTGTTGCCTGGCCCCTCCCATTAGAATGTCACCTCCGTGGAGGCCAGCACATGTGTGTTCCCTGCCGTGTCCCCGAGGGCTTCTAAGTGCCTGGCACACAGTAGGTGCTCAGTCAGTGTTTGTTGCACGAATGAATGAGAACCCCTGGAGGGAACTGTGAGCCAGCACTAACACTGGCTACCCCGCCCTGGGCCCCGGGGGGATGGGGAGGAGGGATTGCTCGCTCGATTCATTTTACTGTGTTTTAGTTCTTTTTTGTTATTTAAAAAAAATTGTTTTTAAATGTTTTATTTCTGAGAGAGAGAGAGATAGCGTGAACAGAGGAGGGTCAGAGAAAGAGGGAGACACAGAATCCAAAGCAGGCTGCAGGCTCTGAGCTGTCAGCACAGAGCCCGACACGAGCCTCGAACCCACGAACCGTGAGATCATAACCTGTGCCGATGTTGGACACTCAACCAACTAAGCCACTCAGGCCCCCTGCACAGCATATTTCGAGCATCCTTCCCTACCGTATTTTCTTCTGCCACATCACATAATGGGTGTGGAAGGACCCTTGCCATTTAAACTTTTTTTTTTTTTTAATGTTTTATTTATTTCTAGGAGAGAGAGAGAGAGAGACAGCGTGAGCAGGGGAGGGTCAGAGAGAGAGGGAGTCACAGACTGAAACAGGCTCCAGGCTCTGAGCTGGCAGTCAGCACAGAGCCCGACGCGGGGCTCGAACCCACGAACCGCGAGATCATGACCCAAGCGAAAGTCGGACGCTTAACCGACTAAGCCACCCAGGCGCCCCAGGACCCTTGCCATTTAAAAAATCCATCTTCTCATTGGGCGTGCTAGCAGTTGGCCATGATGAGAATCGTGCTGAATGTCTTAATATGTAGTTGCCAGCATGCCGAGTGTGACCCTCACTTCCGCTGCTTAGCGGGCTGTGTGACCTGGAGAATATTCATTTACTCTGGGTCCCTGTTCATTTATAAAAGCGGGATGATGGTTGTTTCTGCCTCATGGAGTCACACTGAAAATTCGATGCCGTAAATGCGTGTAATGGTCTCAGCGCAGGATTAGGCATCAATAAATGTTGGCAGTACTTTGTTTTAGCTTTATTTTTATTCCCGGTTGAACCTGCGCCCGTGCATCAGCATGCCTGCTGTGTCATATCCTCGTCTACACTGGGGCTCATGTATTTTTTTATGCTTGATGCTGCTGTCTCTCTGGGCCTTGATTAACTCTGTGCTCGGGCCTCTCTGTTCCTCACAGATCCTGTTCTCGAACATTGAAGACATCCTGGACGTTCACAAGGATTTTTTAGCTGCCTTGGAGTATTGTTTACACCCCGAGCCTCAGTCTCAGCATGAACTTGGGAATGTTTTCTTGAAATTCGTGAGTATGCGGTGCCCCAGACTCGGTTGGAGCCTGGGGCGTTGGGGAGGTGGGCTTCTCCCACCGCTTCCTCTGCAGGCCTGTCTGGGATGTGGAGAGGCAGGTGGCCAGCGGGCCCAGCACCTGCCCCCGGGAGCAGAGGGAAGCAGGTCGGGCCCTGCAGATCAGTGTTATTTTTAGTTGTCCCTCCCTCCCCTCAACACCATGTGGAGGGTGGCGCCTTTTTCCTCGGGGCTCCTTGCTGGATGACCTGGGGTTCCCGTGACCTCCTGGTCTGGCTGCAGGGTGGCTGACAGGGTAGTCACTGCCAAGAGGGTCGGCCTGGGCCAGACAGACCTGGGTGCGAGTCCCAGCATAGCCACCATGACCCACCAGGGTGTCCTACGTTCCCACTCAGCTGCTGGTCGGAGATGGCTTTTCACATAGTCTGTATCCTCCTGCAGGGCTCCCGAGTTGCTTGGAATAGTGTGAGAGTGTTTGGGGGAAGGAGGGAGTGGGCACCCTAAAACCCAGCCACGAACTCTGGAGTGGATCACACGCCAGCACAGACATTCTCTCCGCACCGGGCACTGTTCTGTGCTTCACATATTTTAATTCATTACAACTTCACAGCAAGCTTCGACAGCATGTACGATAATTGTACCCACTTTACAAACAGGAACGGAGGCCCCAAAGGCGTAGATTATAATGCAAGTTCACATAGCCAGGGAGTGTTGGGATCGGGGTTTGACCCTTTGTAATCTGGCCCCGGGGCTTATGTTTTCCATCATCTTACATGAGAAGTTTCTCGAAATAACGTCCTAAACACCTACTGTGTGCAGGCACTGTACTTGGCCCTGAGGATGCCACCCTAAATAAGATAGATTTACTGTTGCTACCGTGAGGCTCATGGACTGGGGAAATGGAGATGCCATTACAGATGGTGACGCGGGTCCTGAAGGATATGAAATACAGATGTGACGAGGAAGTGACTGTGCTCGAGGTTGTTTGAAACAGCATTGCTAGACGTAGCGAACAAAAATACCCACGACATCTGAGCAAATTTGGCAGATGAAAGATACCTTTTTAGTACAAGTGTGTCTCATGCACTGTTTGGGACGTACTTATACAAGAAATGTTTCCTGGTTCATCTGAAATTCAGACTCACAGGGTGTCCTATGTTTTGTGTGGCAGCCCTGATCGCCTCGGAGCAGGCCCGTGGAGCATGGTGACATGGGATGATGTTGGGGAGGGGGACATTCTGAGGGAGACACTCTCAGGGGCAGGGGCCCTGGGCCGGATGCGGGCACGTCCACGGGGGAAGGCAGGCAGGCCCGTGTGGCCGGCGCTGAGTGAGTGATGGAGGGAGTGCAGGGATCCGTGGGGGCACGTCCCGCAGAGGTCTTCCCTCAGGGTTGTGGGCTTAGCAGGGCTGTGTGGTCTGAGTGGTTTTCAGCCCCCCTCCCTGCAGCCATGTGGATATGCGGACGGCAAGTTGGGGAAACCCTTGCAGGAGTGAGACCTGGGTCGCATGCCTCCCTCCGCGATGGAGGGAGGAGGTGTCTGCGAGGCCAGCCCCTCGCTGATCTCAGTCGATCTGGGTGCGAAGTGCGTGGCTTGGAGCAGACGGCGTCCGTGCAGTCGGTGTGACTCCCTGGGTTCCAAGGATGGCAGCCATCACCTTTGATGGTCGGTGAGCCCTCCCTGGGGGCTCGGCCCTCTCCCCCAGCTGTCCCTAGCTGGCATCTGTCCGCTTCTCCTCTGTCACAGCCCAAGCCTGCAGCCACACGCTCCCTGCCCCCCACATCTGTGTGTTCACATCACTGCTTGTCCATTTCTTCTTGGCACAGCAATCAAAGCCCCGTGGGGGCCCCTGTGAGGAAATTGAACACTTGGGGGCTCTTAGCTGTCACATCAGTATTTCCATACTTGCAGGGTCTCAGGCCTGAGGCGTAGCTGGGATGGTGCTCCAGGAAGGGACAGGGGAGTGACGGAGCTGGGCATGGGTTTGGGGGGTGGTGTCACCATTTGCTAAATGTAACTTCCCCAAGCCTCAATCTTGGCCCCCTGCCTTTTTAACAAGCTGAAGGAGAGGATGACATTGCAGAAAAGGGGCTCAGGGGATGAGGAATGATAAGCCCACAGCAATCTTATCATTTACTCCCCATCCTGTAGCCGGGCAGACATCGCTAATCAATCACCGAATTGTACCTCGGGCTCCCTGGGGTGGGGGTGGGGCTTCAGAATTCTCACCAGTTCCCGCCAGTGTTCTCAGTGATTGGGGTTACATGTGAACACAGATGGGTTTGCCTCTGCTTTCTGGCCCAGTCTAGTCATGGTACAGTTGGAAATGGACAGGAAGACCTTGTCACCTCACCAGGCTTGGGTCCAGTTTTTCATTTTCTTTCACCTTTCAGAGTGTGCATTTCTTAGGACTGTCTTCACTGCAAGTGACAGAAACACCAATTTAAATAGGCTCTAGCAAACAAAAAATACTTTATGGCTCATACAAACAAAGTATTCCAGTGAGTGGGATTTAGGCATAGCTGGATCCAGGGCCCCATATGGTGTTTTCAGGACTTGGTCTTTATCTGTAGGCTCTGATTTCCTCTGTGTTGGCTTCATTCTCAAGGGGTGGGGGCTGAATGCCTCACGGGGTGATGGAGGTGGCCCTCAGCAGCGTCACGCTGACACTCGGCCAGCTCGGCAGTGACAGTTCAAAGAGAGCATCCCTCCACAGTAATTCCAGCGTGAGTCTTTGAAGGCTGTCCTTGGCCTCTTTCGGGGCATGTGGCCGCTGTCGCCAGCACAGGGAACCCTTTGACTGATTGAGCCTGAGGTGCCTGGGAGTGGAGTGGGGTCAGTGGGCTCAGTGGAGGAAGTGGTTCCGGGGTGGGGGGGGGACCAGGAAGGACAAGAGGGGATGAACGGTGGGTGGGTAACACAAGACAGGCCCCCTGCACTGTGTGGGAGCCGAGGAGGCAGCCGAGGCTGCGGTCACAGTGGACCAGAGTCATCGAGTAGGAGCAAGAGCTTGTTTGAGGGCTTTCCCTTACTTCCTGCTGCTTTCCTGCCTTCATTCATCAAATAGCCATGATACCTGCCCTCTGCCAGCAACTCCAGTCCCCACTGGCCCTACAGCAGTGACCCCAGCAGATGCATGCAGCTCACAGTGCAAGGGGTGGATGGGCGAGGTGGACACTGTGCAGCTGGCACGGGAGCCGTGCCTGAGGTTAAGGGCTACCGCATTTCCCAGTCTGCCTCGTGTCTTTTGCTCCCGGCCTTTTCTGAAACTCACGCAGCTCCCTTCCTCCCCACTCTGCCCGCCTCTTCATTTCACCCACTGCCCCGCCCTGTTCACAGGCTGGTTCACCAACGATCCTAATGACGGGAGTAATAGCAGAGTCACTGACAGCAACAGTAATGCTAGCTAGTATCCAGCAAGCCCTTGCTGTGGGCCATTCGAAGCATGTTTACAACGTACTCACCTGACATTCCTCACAGCCACCTTACAGTACGGAGGCCGCTGTTGTCTACAGTTTATAGGCTCTGAAACCTGACATGCCTTGCCCGAGGCCACAGAGCTGGCCACCCGGAAGCCAGACTGTGAACTTGTACTTGCACTTAGGAGGCTGACGCCAATATGGTCACAGGACCTCTGTGAACTGTACTAATAGCAGGGTCTGGAGGCCCCGGGGAAGTTCAGGTTCTTTTGGCTGCAGACCTGTGTTTCTTCCCCCCACAGAGCTCCTTACATGTGGTTGGGACCTCCCGCTGTCCTTCACGGGCCTGCATTCGGGGCCCAGCCCCCCGCTGTAATAGAGCGCTGCAGGCCCTCTCTGCAGGAGCAGGGCCCAGGCAGGCCACTTCCTGTCACCTTCAACCAGAAAGGTGCTTTCTGTGTCTGCAGCCCACCCCCCGGTGGTCTGCAGCTGAGGCTGGCTCTGCCCGCACCTGGCGACCTCCCTCGCATCTATCTATCCTTGCTTGGGTGAAGCCCTGCGGTCCAGACTCCTGGCCAGTCTCCGCTGGGCTTGGTGGTCCCATGGCTCATGGGAGACGAGTAGAAGTGGCACGAGTCTGCTTGGACAGGGTGGGGGGTGCTGGGGTCCGCTCTTCCCCTTCCCTGTCGTTGCGCTTCTGCAGATGCTGAGCGGGGGAGACTGTCGGGGACTCTGTCTCTGTGTGCGTGCTGACATTGCTGGTGTCTGGAGCAGGTGGCTTGTATCCTGTAACGTTTCAGATCATTTGTGGCCACTCCGTGGAGGCAGGCGTCAGGGCTGTTTGTCCTGGAGAGTCGTAACATTGTCTTGTTTTGGTATTTTTCTCTAATACTCATGTTTGTCGATTGCATTGGTAGCCAATTCTTCCAGAGAACTTTGAAATATTATGTAGAGTTCATCGTGTCCCAGTTATATTAACTATTACGTTATTGACCCCCCAGGAGCACAGGCAGTGGGGGCGGGGGGGGCTGTTATCGTGCTTGTTTTGTAGATGAGGAAGCCAAGGCATCAGGGGCTGAAGCAGCTCGTCCAAGGTCACACCCGCTCCTTCTCCGACCCAGGCGGTCTGGCTCTAGAGTAGCTGTTTCATCCTCATCTGCCGTCCCCTCTGAGCTCCGGGTGTGGATTTGTGGCTTGAGATCTGCTTCCCTTTTGCCTCCTGCTCCCACCCCCATCTTTTGTTGGGACCTGGCTGCAGGGGAGCAGGGGAGCAGCTAAGAGAGGCTGAGTCCTGCTTCTGCCCCTTGGCCAGCGGTGAGACCCGGGCTCGGGACTCCTCTCGGTTTTCCCACGCGTGAGTGGCAGGGGCAGTAATCACCTGTCAGGTTGCTGCGAGGAATGAGTAAGTTTACCCTCTTCCCGAGAGACCAGCGCGTGGCATGTACTATGTGCTCAGCACACGTGCCGTGTCGGCCAGCAGCTCTGGCTGTGGGCCCTTTGCTGTTCAGGGCGTCAGCCCAGATGGGGCCCACGGAGCCCCCAGAGGTGAGCCCGGGCGGCGCGGGCGGCTTACTGATTCTGAAACCCATTCTGTCTCCTCTTTGGTTTTCTTCTTCCTGCAGCCGCCCATCGGCAGGATGACTGGGGGTTTGTTTAGAAACAAGATGCTGGCTTTGCAGACCCGCCTCTTCCTTCCTTGGCTTCTTGGGGTCTCCTGCCCAACCCCCAGCCCGAGGTCAAGGCCCTCCAGCCCTTCCTGTCCAGCGGCTTTACCCAGGACATCCTTGTTTAGGGTTTGGCAGGTTGGGAAGCGGAGTTGTGTGAACCTTTTGGAACCAAGAACATTCGGTGCAGAACTTCCTGCTGGTCCCGGAAGTCCTGACTGATGGTTACAGACCTGGCGACCCACAGATGACCTCTAGATTGGAAAGAGTCCGACGTAGGGGGCATTTGGAGGTCAACAGAGGTCTCCCCTTGCCTCAGACGGCCGCTGCGCGTGACAGAGAGCTGGGGTCTGTTTCTCCCCCTCATCCTGAGCTTTTCCTAGATTCTTCAGGTTCATATATACAGGGCATTGCACACAGTAGATGTTTAAGTTCAGTCATTAGCGGGTGTTCACTGAGGGGCCCACTGCATGCCAGGCAGTACGCCAGGGTCTGGGAACACCTCAGTGAACAAGACAGACGTGGCCGCTGCCTTCGGGGAGCCGACTGCCATGCAGAAAAGACAGATAAACAAATAATCTGGATAATTCCAGATTGTACCTAGATGGCTACTTATGCTAGGGTAATCCAGGTGTCGTTTGAGGAGGTAAAATTTGGGTTGGGGAGTAGCCAGTCCTCAGGGTAGAGTGTTCTGGGTAGAGGAAGTGGCAAGGGGCTGGCAAATTCAAGGAGTAGGTAGAAGGCCAGTGAGATGAGGTCAGAGAAAGGCTGCGTCACGTTATCTGGCCCTTGAAATTCACAATCAAGTGTTGGATTTCCTTCCTAGTGTAATAGAATTGCCACTGAAGGGTTTTAAGCAGGGGTGTGACAGTCTGACTTATGCTTTAATACTCAGAATGGACATTTGTTGAGCACCTACTATATGCTGACATCTTATACTTTAACTCATTTAATTCCTATAACAACCCCATGAGTTAAGGAGTGTTAACAACTCTAGTGATGAGGAAACTGAGTGGCCCAGAGAGGTCAGGTACCTTGTGCCCAGGTTCACACCCGGAAATGCAGAGCCGGGATTCAATCTCAGGCTGCTGGCTTGAGTCCGTGCACTTGACCCTGGGCTGTGCTGCTTCCTCAAAGGCCACTCCGGCTGTGGGGTGAACGATCGGGGCAGGAGTGGAGGCCGCGAGGCCCGCAGGGAGTTGTAGCCACCTCCCCTGAAGCCCTTCCTGCCATGTGTCGCTCAGGCTCTGGGCTAGTCCTCCGCTCCAGGCGGGCCCAGCCACCAGCACAGCTCCGAGCGTCTGCGTCCCCGCCACGGCTGTCTCCCACAGCTCTGTCGTTGCCTTGCAGAAGGACAAGTTCTGCGTGTATGAGGAGTACTGCAGCAACCACGAGAAGGCCCTGCGGCTGCTGGTGGAACTCAACAAGATCCCCACCGTACGCGCCTTCCTCTTGGTAAGTTTGCTTGGCCCCCAGTGTGCGCGGGCTTGTGGATGCCTGGGCATGAGGGAGTGTCCCACGGACCTGTGTCGCCCGGGCCGCCTGCGCACGGCAGCTGGGGTCACGCTGGGATCGCCAAACATTTTCTGGAAAGGGCCACATTTTTGCCTTTTTGCGTCATGCGCTCTGTGTCACAATGACTCAGTTCTGCCCTTGCAGCTTGAAAGCAGCCATCAATAATCTATAGAGCAGTGAGCCTGGCAGTGTTCCAGCAAAGCCTCATTACAAACGAGGCGGAGGGCTGGTTCTGGTCCTCAGGCCAAGTTTGCCAATTTCTGGTCTAAAGTAATGATGCTAATAAGAGTGTAGCAATGGTAGTAATAATTGTATTATTAGGATTATTTAATTGGAAGTTATAGAAAGCTCAATTAATTGGCTTAAGCAGAAAAAAAAAAATTAGATACATATGGGTTCACTTTTCCGGGAAGTTTAAGACCTGAGAGGGCTTCAGGCGCAGAAGAATCTAGGTGTGTAACAGGTGTGTGACATTCTATGTCACAGGAATGTGTTTCTTGCCGCCATGGTTCCCTTCCTGGGGAGTCTCTCCACGTGCTTGCCAGTGTGGCCTCCCGCAGCTCCGGGCTTATACCTCTGATAACTGAGCAGCTTCAGGATCAGAGCTCCTCTTGCTCAGTCGTCACAACCAGAATGCCAGGTCTGATGCCGGTTGGCTCATCTTTGCTCAACACCTTATCCCCGAACCAAGTGCTGCAGATGAGGGGTTTGGGTTGCTCCTGGAGCCCAGGGGTCGAGTCAGCTCTGCCCATTCCGCAGCCCTAAGGGTGGGGTAGAGCCCGAAAGGGCAGTGAGCCGACCAGATGCGGGTCAGGCCACACCACACACATCCCTGATGGTCTTGGCTCTGCAGCGGCAGAGCTTTGCTCGTGCATGAAGGTTGTCGTTTGTGATTTCCTCGGAGCTTTACCAGCCATGGCCAGCCACTGTCTGTCGTGCATGAGCAAAGTACACATTCGTCTGCTGTGCAGGCATCCCAAGTAGCAGTGGTTTAAAGAAGATAGATGTTTACTTCTCTTTCATGTTAACGGCGCAGATTTGGACAGTCTGGGGCTGCTATAGGGGCCCCTGGGTGAGGAGCCAGAGCCCTAGGGTGCACCCTCATCAGCAAGGTGCTTCAGGTAGTGGGATGCAGGAAGGGTGGGGACGGGGCCGCCCTTCTCCTAAAGGCACCTTGCACACGTTTCTTCTGCTCACACCTGGACCTCGTCATGCGCTGCATGACTTCTGTTGGCGTGGAAGAATGCCTGACGGGACACCGCATGGCCTTTGCCACAGGGGGCTGTGAGGACTCCAAACATCTTCAGTGACTTTCTAAGAGTATGTGAAAAGTGATTGATCTCATGTGTTCAGATCCTGATCCTTCACTTTTTTTTTTTAAATATTTTTATTTATTTCTAGGAGAGAGAGAGAGAGACAGCATGAGTAGGGGAGGGTCAGAGAGAGAGGGAGATACAGACTCTGAAACAGGCTCCAGGCTCTGAGCTGGCAGTCAGCACAGAGCCCGACGCGGGGCTCGAACCCGAACCGCAAGATCATGACCCAAGCGAAAGTCGGACGCTTAACCGACTAAGCCACCCAGGCGCCCCCTGATCCTTCACCTCTAAATCCCCTGCTCATTCAGTCCGAGACCAACACTCCCGCCCCCAAGTACTGTTTGATTTCCCGCGGGCACGTAGGGAATAAAGCGGACAGGAGCAGAGCGGGCTGAGGGCGCCGCGTAAGGAGTGTGAGCCACGCGCCCAGAGAGCTAACCTGATAGTAACGTTCTTACCTGCACGTCTCCCCGGTGCACAGTCTCCGACAAAGTATTTCCAGAATTTTGATTCACGATGGGTGAGTTCCTGTCGTTCATGGTCCCGTCCCAGTGAGCTTCGGAGGAGAGGTGGACGGGACAGTTGATTTCCGCTTCTGTCTCAAGTGTCTTAGCCTTTGGGACTGACGCTGTTTGCTGCTGCCTTTCCCGTTTTCTTCACATTTCCCGTTTTGTACTTGCGTTCTTTCAAGAGTCTGGACCCAAAGCAAAGATAAAGGCATGGAGCCCAGGACCACACATTCCTGAGCTTTATTACCCTCCCCCCTCCCTCCCTCCTTCCTTCTCTCTCCCTCCCTCCTTCCTCCCTCCTCCCTCCTTCCTTCCCTTCCTTCTTCCTTCCTTCCTTCCTTCCTTCCTTCCTTCCTTCCTTCCTCCTCCCTCCCTCCCTTCCTCCTCTCCTCTCCCTTCCTCCTCCCTCCCTCCTTTTCCTTTCCTCCCTCCCTCCTCCCCTTCCTCCTCCTTCCTCTCTCCCTCTCTCCTCCTTCCCTCCTCCCTCCTCCTCCCTCTTTCTCCTGCCATCTTCCAGATGGGCCAGGCTGCCGTTTTCCTAGCGACAGCTGGGCTGGGCCAGATCGGGGCGGGGGGCGGGGGGCACATGGAGTGCCAGCAAGCTTGTCATCTTTCCCCCCTTTGCTCGTGTCTCCCGGCTTTTGGGCGCCAGCAGGAGAGCTGTCCTGAGTCGATCATGGAGTGTTAGGCGTTGGTAACAGACAGGACCTGGCTTTCCAGTCACCATGTGCTGCGAGATGCAGGGCAGCTTCCTCGTTCTGTGGCTCAGCTTTCTTGACAGTAAACTGGGAGTACTTTATTCATTTACCCCCTCACGCTCAGTGCTGGGGAACAGCAGGGACCAAGGCCAGGAAAGCCCTCGCTCACGCGGGGCGGCCATTCTAGCGGGAGAAGCTTGCATGATACGTGACGTGGTATGAAGTCCCCGGGAGGAAAGAGAGTATGTTAAGGGCGATAGGATGTTTCGAGAGTTAAAAAGGGAGAGCGGCAAGGAGTGTCCGGGAGGAAAGCATTCCGGGCGGAGGAATTGGAGGTCCCCAGGTCCTGAGGTAGGAGCGTGTTTGACGGATAGCAGGAAGTCAGGGTAGCTGGAATGAGGGTGGAAGAGCGAGCGTGAGGACGTGAGATCAGAAGGATGGAGAGGCCCGGTAGTGAAGGAGCGCTGGGTGGTGGAAGGGATCTGAGAGTTTGACAAGGCCGCTTCTGTTGCAGCGTGCAGTGTGCACGCAGTAAATGCACTCAGAGCGTGACACCTCACCCGAATCCATTCTGCGGAGGAGGAGAATTTAAAGAGATAATCCGCCAAAGTTCTTCCCATCGTGCCTGGAGTGTGAGCTTGCTAGAATAGCGAATGGCAACTCTGTGTGTGTTTGCGTCTTTTTTTTTTTTCTTAAATGAAAATAAAATGAAGCAGGAGTTTGGAGTATTTGGGGGAGAAGTGCAGTTGGCGGCTTTGACGGCTATGTAAAAAACCCCTTGATCCTGGACAAAGAGGCCGGCCCTTCTCCCGCCAGGTCCTGGGGGCTTCTGGAAGGCTCCCCTACCCCCAGGCTCCCCTGTCTCTGCCCGGAGCTGACATCACCAGGGCAGCTTGCGGTGAGCACTGCTCTGAGGACAAAGGCCTGAGTGTGAGCTGTGTGGGGCCTGCCAGCTCCCAGCTGCCACGGCTCGGGTCCCCCATCTGTGCCAGGGGAGGTGTGGGGGCCACACAGCCCCTGTCAGAGCAGAGGGGGCCTCGGGTCCCTGAGGTCTTGCTTCTCCAAGGAGAGAGCCCCTTGAGATCCCCGGAGTTTCGGACCTGCCTATTCAGTTTCCTGCGCCAGTTGTAACAGGGAGGTAGGACCCCTGCTCGCGCAGGGCTGCGGCAATGAACTTCACATGGCACCTGCTCCCTGGTCTCACTCTCCAGGAATATAAGCAGGGCATTTGTCTGCTTTGTTGGGCAGGCTTCCCACTGCTCGGCTCAGTGCCGGCACATAGCAAGTACACGATGTATGTTTTGTGGTGCGAATGAATGAATGAACGAATGAATGAATGAGTATTCTTTCCCCCAAGAGTTCCTCTTTCATTTTCAGTCTGCCAGCACGGTGTTGGGAGGAAGGTGGAGGCTGTGGGGTGCTGACAGTTTGTTCCTCCTCTGGGTTGTTCATTCATTAATTCATTTACTCATTCATTCATTCATGCACACACACACAGGTATCTCGGGCACGTGGTGAGCCTCAGGGACAGGACTGTGAGGGGCATGATGGGGGACCCAGTTCACTTTCCCAGCCCTGTCACCCTCCCTCTACAGAGGTAACTGAACCCCGTTAGAATTGGGTTTATTATTTTTTTTCCACCCGTCTTTGCATTTCACTACAGATGTGTTTTCCATAAGAAATGCCTGATTTTGTGTGTTTTTATTTTTATTTTTTTACATGTTTATTTTTGAGAGAGAAAGAGAGAGAGAGAGAGAGCATAGCTGGGAGGGTGGAGAGGGGTTGTAGAGAGGAAGACACAGAATCTGAAGCAGGCTCCAGGCTCTGAGCTGTCAGCACAGAGCCTGACACGGGGCTCGAACCCACAAACAGGGAGATGATGACCTGATCTGAAGTCGGACGCTTAACTGACTGAGCCACCCAGGTGCGCCTGTGTTGTGTGGTTTTAAAAAGTTTCTATGAATGGACTCGTACTATTCACATCCTTTTGTGTTTGGATTCCATCAGTGTTGCTCTGTCTGCATAGCGTCAGGTCCCCTGTTTTGACCGCCATGTAGTGTGGTCTTGGGCAAATCTACCCATTCTTCAATTGATGGTTATATTATTTTTTTTTTAGAAATTATTTTTAATTACTTTTAATGTTTATTTATTTTTGAGAGAGAGCGTGTGAGAGCCATCTGGGGAGGGACCGGGAGGGGGAGACAGAGGGTCCGCAGCTAGCTGTACCCTGTCAGCGCAGAGCCCGATGCGGGGCTCGAGCTCGCAAAACGCGAGCAGTTGATGGCCATTGACCCTGCTTTCCATTGTTTGCGCCTCCATCCACGGCAGTTGTGAGTGTCCGTGCTCCTGCGTCCCGGCCTGTGTCTGTGAAAGTTCCCATAGTTCCTCTAGATCAGGAGTTAGCAGACTTTTCTGTGAAAGGCCGGAGAGTGAACATTTCAGGTTTTGTGACCACACGGCTCTGTTACAACAACTCAGCTCTGTCGGGGTAGCTCGGAAGCAACCAGAAGCAGTACAAATAGATGTGCCTGTGCTGCAGTAGATCCTTGATTCCCAAAACAGGGGATGGGGCAGAGCTTGACCCACGGCCACTGACGGCCAGCCCCTGGTCCAGGCTTTGTGCTGGGTTGAAAAGATGCATATTTTCATCTCCCCTGGGTGGTGTTGCTAAATTGCTTCCGAAGTCTGTCGCTGTGTTTGAGAGTGCTTCCCATGGGCATTTGAAGGTGGCCAGCTCCCTTTGCCATCCCTGGTGGGTTTTAATGAAGGTGTTCTGTCCCTTTGCAGAGTTGCATGCTTCTGGGAGGCCGGAAGACCACGGACATCCCTCTTGAGGGCTACCTGCTGTCTCCAATTCAGAGGATCTGCAAGTACCCCCTCCTCCTCAAGGTGAGGTGCCCACCCAGCTCCTTTCTCTGCATTTCAGGTGCCAGAGCCCAGCCTGGACTGGCTTAATTAAAACACCTGTGAGTTCACGTAGCTGAGACGTAAAGGGGTGGCTTGCACTGGCGTGGGGCCGCGCTGGATCCCTCCAGCACCTTCTGCTTTCCGCTCTTCAGCTCTGTTTCCCGTGTGGTACCTGGTGAATGTCGTATCTGGGCCTCGCACCTCCCAGAGTTCAAGGGTAGTGGGGAGGAGTGAGCCTTTCTTTGAGTGGCTCTGACCTAAGTCCTGGGAGTCCCTCAGGCTTTGGCCACCTGTGGCCAGAAGAACGAGGTCTGAATGGTTGGGGCCTGAGTCACGTGGTTTAATGTGAACCAATTACATGAAGTGTTTGCTTGTGCCCTTTATTCTTCTTCCAGGTGCTTAGACCTGCCCTTCACCCCCGTGGCTGTGAGCTGGGCCGTGTTGGGCTCCGATGGGGCGAGACGTGGTCCAGTGGCTGTGAGCTGGGCCGTGTTGGGCTCCGATGATGGGGCGAGACGTGGTCCAGTGGCTGTGAGCTGGGCCGTGTTGGGCTCCGATGGGGCGAGACGTGGTCCAGTGGCTGTGAGCTGGGCCGTGTTAGGGTTTCATTGGCTGATATGGGGAGTGGGTGCTCCATGCCTGACCCAGTCGCTCTGAGAAACCAGCTCTAATTGGTACAGATTTATGTCATGTGCTCCGTCCTCCAACCAATCACATGGTCCCACAGGTCACAGGCCAGTGGGTGGCGCATGCACGAGCCTGTCATCACAGTCCCCGCCTGTTTGCAGAGGACGATGTGGGGGTGCTGGGTGGACCAGGTGCAAACAGCTGCACACCTGCCATCCTCTTCACTGTGAGCCGCCTTGGGTTTCGTCTTGCTGGGGCGGATCAGGGGAGACTTGCTGCTCGTGTGGTGACCCAAGAAGCCTTTTTAAAGTCATTATGTTTTTTTAATTTTGTATTTATTATGTGTGTGTGTGTGTATGCGTGTGAGAGAGGGAGAGAGAGAGGGGCAGAGAGTGTGCGTGTGCGTGGGGGAGGGGCAGAAGGAGAGAGAATCTTAAGGAGGCTCCATGCCTAGTGTGGAGCCTAACAAGGGCCTCGATCCCCTGACCCTGGGATCATGACCTGAGCAGAAATCAAGAGTCAGATGCTTAACTGACTGAGCCCCCCCAGATGCCCCCAGAAGTCTTAATTCTCCTTAAGAGTTGGCTTCTGGGCAGATCCCCAGATGAGTGGATGGCCCTGCCACCCTCCACCGCTCTCCGCCCACGGTTTTCGACCCTTGGACTTGGCGGCTGTTGGCCCCGGCCTGCCCTGGCTCCGTCCCGAAGGCCTTGCATCTGACAGCTGTTCCTTGGGGTCCCTGCTGGTGGATTAATTTGGCTGATGGTGCTTCATTCATGCACCTGTCACTGAGGCCACATGCATCCTTGCTCCATGAATGAAGGCAGAGGGGAGGGGACGATGACTAGGTCACACTTGAACTTGACTTTCTGCTGGAGATGGTTGGTGACCCTAGAGTCTCTGAGCTGGACCAGACCTGCTCTGGAGTCTGTGAACAGAGGCCTCTAACGTGTACAGCCGTGGATGGTGGGACACCATACTCTCTTTACCTCCTCTGGTGTCTGTCTGTCCCAAGATCTCAAAAGGACTTTCTGTGGTTGTTCTCACAGCTGCTCTTGACCGCCAAACACGTGTTTGAAATGCCGTGTGTCTCTAGCTCTTCACCCTGGTGCAGAAGAAGCTCCAGGTAGAATTTGCAAACGGGTGGCCCATGGATTGACCTGGGTCCACAGGTCCACAAATGTGCTTCGTTAGATGTGTCTGGTGTGTGTTCCAAACTTGAATCGGGTGCCCCAGCCTTTCAGAGGTAGGACGCTATAGCGGTGTAGGGCACGGGGTTGGCAAAACCGTGGCCTGAGAGCCAGACCCAGCCCATGGCCTGTTTTTGTACAACACAGGAGCTAAGAATGATGTTTACATTTTTTTAAAGGGTTGTTAAGAAAAAACAAACCCAAAAAACAAAGAAGGATATGCGACAGAGGCCGGATGAAGCCAACAAAACCTAAAATGTCTACACTCTGGCCCTTTACGGAACAAGTCTGCTGACCCCTGGGTTAGAGCCAAGCTTTCAGCCGTAGGCTGCTTGGATGTGAATTCGAGCTCCCCCATTTTTTAGCTGCCCGACTTGGTGCAAGTCACTTCCCTGTGCCTCAGTTACTCTCGTGCAGTACAGGCTGTGTACTGATACAGATAGGGTCATTATTAATATAGATGATCGAACGTTTGCTCACTTAATTCTTAGAACAACTCAACGAGGAAGGCACTGTGGTTAGCCCCATTTTGGAGACCGAGGCACAGGGGAAGGAAGTGGGCTGTTCATGGCTGCATGGTAGGCGAGTTATAGGGCTCATGATTTGAGCCCTTTTCTAGAAGTCTGCCCTCCAGCCATTAGGCTACACTGCCTGTTAAGCACTTTGGGGAATTAAGCTGACAAAGTGCGTGGGTTTTGGGGATGCTGACCTTCTCAGTTCCCTAAGTGGGGGTCTGGGAAGGTTGGTGGCCTTGTGTTTTGTGGCTCAGTGGCTGCTCTGTTCCTTCTTTCCTGGGTTTTAAAACCTTGAACATCTGACCCATCAGAAGAAACGCCAGCTGCAGCCCCACAACCCAACCAAGGCCTCCTAGGTGTTAACCCTTTGGTTTCGGGACCTTGCTGGAGTCTGGGGTCTCAGCAGGTGCCGGCGCGGCAGTTTCCGTAATGTGTGTCAACAGCCAGTGGAGCTAGAGCCCTGCATGTGGGGGGTGGACCGTGAGCTCTCAGTGGGAGGCCCAGGCGTTTCTGAGGCCCCGGGGCCACAGTCTGGTCTGGTGGGATCTGTGGGCTCCGGGTTCCCAGGAGAGCGGCCGGAGAGGAACAGAGCCGAGCGACTGCCCACGGGAAGCAGTGATGAGGCCTGGCTGTGGCTCTGCTGTACTGACCAAATGGCTGTTTACTCGTCCCGTTTCCTCGCTCTCCAGCTGTGTTTACCGGGAGCGCAGAGAGCGGGGGGTGGGTGGGGGGGACCCGCCAGCAGGCCCTCAGATTCCTGCAGGGACGTGCCATGCTCGCCGCTGGACGGCACTGCTCCGTGTCCTGGCCTCTGGCACCCGCCGCTGGAACGTTTGCATCAGAAAACAGCTGGGCCTGTGGGCAGCTCTTCATGCCCCTCCCAGCGCCCTCCTTCCTGTCACATTTTTCCAGTGGACTTTAAAAGGCGATACTATGAGCCCGAACCCGCGAGCCTCCCCCTCGGGCCCCTGCAACACTGCCGCTCTCACAGGTGTCCCCGTGTCCCTCTGAGACCCCTTGTCTGGCTGAACTCCGAACCCAGCAGGCGAACAGGGTCCAGGAGCCTGGGGGGGCGGACAGAGGAGGCGAGAATGAAAGCCTCATTGGGAACAGCCCCAAAAAGGCTGAACTTGAACATTGCCTAAGAATAGCCGGAACATTCTATCTCAGCCTCCAGCCCAGGCTCAGGGTAGACAGTTGGCATTTTTAGGCTTTGTTGAGTTTTCCGTTGCTGTTTCCAGGGAAATGATTCAGGTTTGGGGTAATGCCTCTTGTGCTCAAATGACAGGTGCCTGAGGGGGGCTGACCGTCACTGCCCGGTCCGGTTGCTTCCCAGCGATGCACAGATCTCACCGGGCCGCTGCGCACCGGATGCTGGCGCGGCTCCAGGCCCCCAGTGGTGAATGTGTGCCTGCCCCTCTCCAGTCAGACAGGGCCCAGTACACAGTGGAGACAAAATGAAGCAGGCGCGGGGCGCACTGGACGGGTCCATCGGCCTGAGGGGGGCAGCTGCCCTCCAGCCCCCCTTTCTCCTGCCCTCCGATGTCCTTTCCCCCCACGTCCTTTGCTGGTAACTCACCTTCTGGGCCTCTAAGCATAGGTGGGCCCAGGGCTCCGTCTTTGGGCTCCCGGAGTGGCCTCACCCATGTCGTGGCCTTTAAAAGAAAAAAAAAGTATTCAAAAGTTGTGTAACCTTCATCATAGTAATTCTAGAATGTTTTCATCAGCCTCCAAAGAAACTCCAGACCCATTAGCGTCCGTTCTGCTTTTCACTCCCGCCCCAGCCCCCGGCAGCCATGCACGGACTTGCAGTCTCTGCGGACTTGCCTACTCTGGGCCTTTTGTATCGATGGGACCCTAGGACACACACCCGTTTGTGTCCGGCTTCCTTCGCTTAGCGCTGAGCCTCCCAGGCTCGCCCACGCGGTAGCCTGAATCATAACTTCGCGCCCTTTCTAGATGCATGAAATTCCACTGGATGGAAGTGCGTCTTGTTTATCCATTGAGTCACTAGCGGACATTTGGGTCGTTGGCACTTTCTGTCTGTTGTGAGCATCCATGTGCAAGTTTTTTTGTGGATGTTCTGTGGCTTTAAGTCCCATCTCTGTGTTGGACTCGCAGCCCGGACCTGTCCCCCGGCCCCCAGACCCGTTCTCCTGCCCCCTCTTGGATGTCGGACAGGCGTCTCCTCTTGGACGTGCCCAAAACCAAGCGCTTGGCTGTCCCCTCCCCCGAGACTGGTCTCCCCACCCCGCCACCCTCGTGTCCCCATTTCCATGAATGGCTTCTCCTTTCCGGTGGCTCAGGCCAAACCCGAGCTGTCTCCTGCTCGCCCTACATCCAGTGTGTCAGGGGGTCCCCTCGGCTCTGCTTCGGAATCTTTCCCAGGTCCTGCCCTTCTGGGTCCTTCACTACATCGTGCTCCTGGGCCTCCGCAGCCCCCACGGGGCCTTCCTGCCTTCGCCCTTGTGCCCCACCGTCTCTTCTCAACTCAGCAGCTAAGCCTGAGCCGGCTCACGTCATTTTTTCACTCACAACCCTCTGGCAGCTCCCTGTCACTCACACTGAAATCCAGATTCCTCCTCACTGACAACTGTCAGGGGTTGCACAGCCGATGTGTGTTTCTTTCTGAGCCCCCTCTGCTTCTCTCACCGCTCCGTCCGCTCCAGCCGCACCTGTCTCCCCTTGCCGATCTCTGCACACAGCAAACAGGTTCCTGCCTCAGGGCTTTTGCACTCACGATTTCCTCGGGGACATCATTACCTCAGATATCCTGAGGCTCGCTCTCGCGTCTCGTCGGGCCTCTGTTGCTCACTTGTCCCCTCCTCGGAGAGGCCTTGCCTGGCCACCCCAGCTAGAGCAGAAGCAGCTCTGCCATTCTCTGTCCCCTCGTCCCTCTCCCGAGCTCACGTTCTGTTCTGTGACTCCTGGTGGACGCGTTGGTTTCTCTGAATCCTCACTAGGGCGCCGGCTTGTCCAGGACAGGGGTTTAGGCCCATTTTGTTTGTTGCTGTTCCCTCAGTGCCCCGAACGGTGCCTGGCACGTAGTAGGTGCCCCCCAGGACTCCCTGACAGGCTGTGGAATTGCCCCTCTGGGGTTCCCAGCTGTGTCTAACCCCAGAACTTGGGACTTTGATGCGAAAGCTCCTGACTTCCTAACGTCAGCTTGATTCAAAACTTGCCCGGCATCCCGGGAGCCCTCTGTTGGGGACAGATGCTCTGGCCGGTGGTGTCAGCAACGCTCTGGAGAACGGCCGCTGGGGGCGCGGCCTCGGGGCCCTGCTCCGCCTCCGGGGTCTCGTCCATCCCACCTCTATCTGGGGGTCGCAGCTGTCGCCCACGCTTAGTGCGAGGACCTTGTCACTCGGGTGTTACCTCTGCCTCCCCGGGCACACAGACCGGACCGTGTCATCACCTGGGTGCTGTTGGCGTCTGTTCTTGGTGCAGGCGGATGGCTGGGGGGGCGGTGTTTCCCCGAGCTGGCTGACGTGCCGCTCAGAGCTGGCACGGGGATATTTGGTGGCGTGAGAAGAACCTCTGTGGGCGGCGAGCGGTGGGGAGAGGGGCGGGCAGCACTGGGAACCGGCGAGTCCCGCGGTGAGCGTGTTCTTTTCTTAGCAAATTCCCCTGAGTCCCCCTGGTTCCCTCCTGGAGAGAGTTCCGCTCAGCGCTGCAGCGTCAGGGGCTTGTAAGGCCATTCGTCCACCGTCTGTTGCTCAGCACCTGCTGCGTGGAGGCCTAGGTGCTGGAGATACGGAGTGAACAAGACGACCCAGAGCTCCGGCTCTGTGGGACGGACCCTGTGCTGGGGGAGACCGTCAGTGAACAGATGAGTAGGAAGTGAACATGTTGGTAGACTTGTGCTGTGGGGGACAAATGTCTCAGGCTAAGATGGCCGGTAAGGACCAGGTGAGGGGCTGCAAGCGTGACATTTGAGCAAACACCAGGAGAAGGTGAGGAAGGAGACCTTAGAGGTAATTAGGGAAAGAGTCGGTCAGATAGCGGGCATAGCCAGTGCAAAGGCCCTGCGGCAGGACTGTGTCTGAGGAACAGTGAGGAGACCAGAGGAGGATCTGAGGGAGAGAGCAGGGGAGTGAGGTCAGAGAGGTGATGGGGCCAGATAGGCAGGGCCTTGTGGGCCACTGTGGAGCCTTTGTCTGTGAGTGCTGCTGGAGCCTTAGGAGGGTCTGAGCAGGGGAGGGATATGGTCTCACGTCGTTCTAACAGGATCCCTCTGGCTGTGGGTGGAGAACGGACTGTGAGTGGGGAGTGGGGGCCGAGTTTGACTTAAGTGGTCCAGGAGCAGCTGGCTGGACCAGGGTGGTGGTGGTGGGTTCGCTTTTTGAGAAACACCTCTTCACATCCTTTGCTCATTTTCTGTTGGATAATTGTCCTTTGTGCCGACGCACCCCAGTTCTTTCTGTATCACTCTGGGGACTTCCGGGTATTCCCTGGGACTTCTGCTCTGACTCTGAGGTTAGGAAGTGAGCTGCCATTGTCACCATCTGGCTGAGAAGACACAGGAAGCCAGAATGCTCCTCACCGTGGCCACCACCCTGCAGCCCTTCCTCCCCCGCAGCAGCACCCACCCTCCATCCTGCATCCTGCTCCTCGGGCTGAGCTCTGACACCTTGCCCACAGCTGCCCTGCCACCCCTGGGCCAGTTCAGGCTCCTTCCTGTGCGGGGAACAGCCTCTGGAGCGCCCCTCCCCCAGGGTGGGGCCCTGCTCTCACCTCTTTACTTAAGAGCTTTGGGTCACACTGTCGTCCCCCCTGATCTGATGTTATCTCAGTTGTGTTCACCACCTGCGGCTGTCGTCTGGTCCCCCTGCCCCTTGTGGGAGCACCTGTCTCCAGAGAGATGTCCCACCCTTTCCTTTTTTTTTTTTTTTAAAGTTTTCTTTATTTCTGAGATAGAGACAGGGTGAACAGGGGACGGTCAGAGAGAGAGAGGGAGACACAGAATCTGAAACAGGTTCCAGGCTCTGAGCTGTCAGCACAGAGCCCGACGCGGGGCTCGAACCCACAAACCATGAGATCATGACCTGAGCCGAAGGTGGAGGCTTATCCGACTGAGCCACCCAGGCGCCCTTGGGGTGTCTTTCATATTATTCTACAGATGAGAAAACGGGCTCGGTGGGGTATCTGTGGCTCCCTCTCTGACCTCCTGATCTCTGTCTTGTCTGGATTTCTCTCTTGTTTCCGCCCCTCCAGGCACGCTGCCTCCTCTCTCACTGTGTGTCACGTGTGCTCACACCTCTGATCCTTTGCCTCAGCCGTACCCTGTCTGTGGCACGTTCTTCCCCAGGACTTTTGCAGGACTCCCTCCCTTGCTTGATCCAGCGTCTCTGTTCAAATGTCACCTCCTCCGAGAGGCCTCCCCTGATCTCCCCATTTGAAGGAGCACTTCCCTTGCCCAGACCATCTGGCCTGTCATTCGGGTTTGCCTTGCTGGCATTTCCGCCAGACAGTGTTCTGCATTGTCCCTTCTCGTTATTTTGGCTTCTCTCCATTGCTAGACTGTAAGACCCACCAGGTGAGGAATTTTTCTCTGCTTTGGCGACAGATGAAGGAGGTGCTCAGGAGGGCATTGAATGAATGAGTGAATGAATGAATGATGTTCCCCGGCCTCAGGATACCTAGTTTGCACAGAGCACTGCTGGGACTTGGCTCAGGGCCGGGTGATGCGGACACTGTGTTTGGTGCCCTGTGGGTCGGTGTCTCTCATCCGTGTCCCCACCCGTCCCCTAGGAGCTGGCCAAGAGGACCCCCGGCAAGCACCCCGACCACCCGGCGGTGCAGAGCGCCCTGCAGGCCATGAAGACCGTGTGCTCCAACATCAACGAGACCAAGCGGCAGATGGAGAAGCTGGAGGCCCTGGAGCAGCTGCAATCCCACATCGAAGGCTGGGAGGTGTGTGCAGGGCTGCGGCCTGCAGGGCCCCGAGGGGTGGGGGCGGGGGGGAGGGCAGGGCTCCGAGGGTGGGTGGGGTGGGGGCAGGGGCCGGCTGTGGGTACCCACAGCCAGCGATCTGGGCACCACATGCAGCCTGGAGGGCGTCTTTTGTTTGGCCTGCACAGTGTTTGTTAAAAAGAAAAAAAGGAAGTTTAATTGTTTTCCAGTCAAGCCCACATAAAAGTCTAGATTTCAAGTTTCTTTTGAAAAATCGGGTGCAGTGGACCCCCGTTTTCCCCGACAGCAGCCAGTTTTCCTCAGGCTCCAGTTTTCCTCAGTCCCCACCTCTCCCCATTACTCCCCAGTCTCTCTCCTTCACATGTCACCTTGTCTGCCTGCTGTCCATAGGCCTCAGGGTGCTGTTTAGGGGTCTGCACCGGGACAGTTCTGGCTTTGACACACCCCTGCTGGGTGACTTTAGCAAATGTCTTAATTTCTCTAAACTTCAGTGTCCTCATCTATTCCTGGCACGCAGCAGGCACTCCATAAATGGTAGGTACACAGCAGGCACTCCATAAATGATAGGTATTACTGTTACTATCATCACTCTGGCTAGGGTCTGGGGTTCTTGAGATCGTCTCATTGTGCATAATTTATTCATTTAAACCTCCGTGTCTTCCTCGGATTATTAGAGATTTCCTACAGATCCGTTGAAGGAAATGGGACAATCTGAATACATAAAACGATATCAGAGTAAATACAGCTGGAATGGAAGATCAAAAGCAAGGATGAAAGACTCCTAGATTGTTCTCTGAGTCCTGTGCTCAGACCCTTTGGGTTTGCTGGCACTGGCTCGTTCGGGATGTCCACTCTATTCCCTTTATTCGGGAATCCTGGATGTGACCCTGTGTGGCTGCGAGGTTGACAGTCTGGCTGTAGGGAGAGGCCCGTGTTCAGGGAGGAGCCGGGTATCACGGATTAGCACTGGCCACGTACCCAGCCCCGTCCGCTAGGCCTTCCTTTCCTGCCTAAGCTGGAGAACCAAAGGCTGCGTTTCCCAGTCCCCCTTGCAGTTTAGGTTTGGGATGTGATTGGGTTCGGATCCGGCTCCTTGCGATTTAGAAGCCGGGATGGGACGGAGGCCACCCTTGCGCTGTGTTTGCAGCAGGGCACAGCCGGGGTGCTCGGCTTTCTGCGGCAGCCTTAGTAGAGGGTCCGGATTCCAGCATCTGGTGTCAAGAGGCATGCGACAGCACTGGACAGCATTGCTGGTGGGGGTGTGTCTCGAGCAGGCAGGGGTGGCTCTGAGCTGACAGTTGAGCTGGACGCAGCAGGGCGGTGTTTTCCTGCAGCATCAGGTCGGGCAGGTGGTGCGGGGTGCCCCCTTTCCCTGGGGCAGAGGCGGTGGCTGATGGCGGGCCAGGTATGCAGTGGTAGCGGTTTTCTGGGAGCCCCGGTTTGGATGCCTGCCTCCCGTAGACATCTGAAGACTGAGTGAGCCCCTTATTTCTTTCTGCTTCAAATATGTAGCTTAGGGGCATCTGGGTGGCTCGGTCGGTTAAGCATCCGACTTCAGCTCCAGTCATGATCTCGCGGTTTGCAGGTTTGAGCCCCACGTCGGGCTGTGTGCTGACAGCTTGGAGCCTGGAGCCTGTTTCAGATTCTGTGTCTCCCTCTGTCTCTGACCCTCCCCTGCTCATGCTCTGTCTCTCTGTCTCTCTCCCTCTCTCTCTCTCTCTCTTTTTTAAATATTTTATTTATTTCTAGGAGAGAGAGAGAGAGAGAGAGTGTGAGCAGGGGAGGGTCAGAGAGAGAGGGAGTCACAGAATGAAACAGGCTCCAGGCTCTGAGCTGGCAGTCAGCACAGAGCCCGACGCGGGGCTCGAACCCACGAACCATGAGATCATGACCTAAGTGAAAGTCGGACGCTTAACCGACTAAGCCACCCAGGCGCCCCTCTATCTCTCTCTAATATAGCTTGGTCTCTATTTCCAGCAACTTCAAATTGCCAGATATTCAGGTGTGTCCGTGAGGGTGTGTTATCTTAGGCCCTGTTTCAGCCCCATGATGATGTCCCAGCTCCCGTTCTGTCTCTTGGCCCTTCTCCTCCCGGTTCCACGAGAGCAATAACTGCAGCATCACTGTTCCAGAGCAGGAGGAGACGGGCATGGCCAGGGCAGTGACGGGGACCTCTTCTCCTCAGTGGAGGAAAACCTTTCCCAGAAGCCCCGAAGAGACTTCCCCTTTCAGCTCATTGACCAGTAGGTCACGTGGCCGCTGTCCGCAAACATGCTAAGCTAAAGAGTAAATAGAATGGGTGTGTTTAAGCCTCTTTGGGCTTTGAGCTTCCTGGCAGCCAAGGTGAAGAGAGCAGGAGACAGAAGTTACTCAATATTTATTTTCAAAAAAGGAAGGCAGAGCAGTTCTTCTGGGAGACAGAGAGTTTCCTGGAAACCAGCTGAAAAAGAAATTTCTCACACGCATCCCTGTGGAGAGGAGTGTTGAGCAAGCGTTTTGGCAGCCAGAGCCAAAGTGATTTCTGGATGCCTGCTTCCGGTAAGGGCCTAGGGAAGTAAGAACTAAGGGTCTTTGGGGCCCTTTTAGACCCTGGAAAACCTACAGTTTGAGAGTGGCCCTTATTTTGATCACTGTTTCTGGGTGCAGTGGGAGATAAAGTGAGCAGGAACGAAGAATGCTGGCCCGTGTTATGGAGCCCCGATTACACGTTTCCAGTACTAAGGGGAGGTGGTGTGATTATTGCCGTTGGACAGATAAGGAAACTGAGGCACGGTGGCTTGATTTGCAGCCTTGTAGCTCCCCTCCTGCTTCAGGTAAGTTTGTCCTGATTGCCTAATTTTAGTGATAATATCTCTGAAGGAACCGCCTCATTCCTCCTGAGGATAGAGTGAAATGTGGAATGTGAATGCTCTTTAGAAAAAATGGTTTCTGTGCAGTAGAAACTTTTTTGGGGTTTTTTTTTTTAACATTTATTTGCGTAACCTCTACACCCAATGTGGGGCTCAGTCTCATGACCCCGAGATCAAGAGTCACATGCTCTTCCGACTGAGCCAGCCATGTGCCCAGTAGAATGGTTTTTAAATGCAGTTGGGTCCTTAGGTGACTTGTAAAACTAGTATGTCCTATCTAGAAAAAATCATGCGCAACAGTGAAGCTACTTGCAAAGGCCTCATGCTCTCTGTCGTTACAGCCTCGGGGGCCGGTGAGTGGCAGTGGTTACACGTCTTTACTTCTGATGATCTTTCTGATCATCACTGATCTTTTTACCTGACCTCTTGCCAATCTGGTTAGAAGGCTGCCATTTAGCTCTTGGAATTTGGCCGTCAGGGGACTCATTTGGGAGGAGGGAGAGCCTCTCCTCGGCTTTCTTGCTGTGTGCTTCTTGCATCATCAGTTTGGTCTCTTGATCCAGGGTTCCACCCCGCCCCCCGCCCCATCCTTTGTAAGCTGCTCCCTCCTTTTCAGGCCTGAGACTGGTTTACTTAAAACCAGATAAGTTAATCCATAAATCCGTTTTACTAAGGATGGGGAAGTGGCAGTGTGTTGCAATGCCCGGAAGCGAGTGACTGAGCCAGCTCACTGTGGGGGGTGGGGGTCTCCTCGTCCTCAGTTTCCTCATCTGAAAAGTGTGGATAATGGCGGTCCCTCCTCCTGGGCCACTTGAGGATTCGGGAGAGGATACACGCACACGGAGCTCAGAGCGAGCGCTCCGTCAGCGTCCAGAGGGGCTGGGGCAGCAAAGCAGGATTTCATTCTCATTTTTGTTTTGTTTTGTTTTTTTTGAGTTGAGATAGCATCCTGCGACCTTAGCTCTGGCTCACACCTGGTGTGGGCTGAGCCTCCCGCAGAGGGACACTCTGGGAGCAGGCTCCACGGACTTTTGTGTGAAGCTCGCGGCAATAAAAAGAAATGCATGTTCCTAATAAGAAAGAAACAGGGCACGCTCCGCTTGCTGGCTCAGGAAACCCTGATTAAGGAGACCCGGCAGTTGCCCACTCACCCACGAGGGGACAGAAGGAAACAGGAGTGAGAAAACATAAAATTATTGCTAATAAAGGAAAAGGAAAAGACCATAACCACAGGTTCTCCCGTGTCCCTCTCGCCCTTCCCGGGATGCCTTGTGCTCCAGCGGCTGTGGCCTCTCCCCTTTGGAGGACCCCCCTCCCCCCCACCTGTTCTAGAAGAATAGTTGCGTAAAACGCCCTTCAGGTTATCAGGTTACCTTTGAAGAGGCAGACACCTGTCCCGGGTAGTGGAGGCTGGTGGGTGGGAGAGTCAGGCCAGCCGGCCTGGGTTCAAGTCCCAGCTCGCTTGCTGACCGGCCATGTGTCCCTTCCCAGCTTGTGCTTCACTCTCCTCTGTAACAAGAGAGTTGTCTGGAGGATTAGCTGGGTTTGTGTCAAACACTCAGAATAGTCGCGGGCACGTGGTAAGCTTGTGCCTCTTCCGTACGCGTTAGTGCTGCTGCAGGGTCGAGCAGATCCTGTGTGCTGTGTGCAGATCCCCAGCCCTGACCATGGGCACCTTGGCGCGTCGCCTCCTTCCTGTGTGTCTGCTCTTCAGTGCCAGCGCTGACCCGGATTCAAGGATTCTGGGGAGACCGAGGGCCGGCTGGGCTCTCAGCGGAGCTAGGGTGGAAGCGGGCGCCCCCTCTAGTGTCCTTGGCATTTCAGGTGTGTTTGGTAGGTAATCCTTGGTCAAGGCCAAGGAGCAGCTTCCCGTGCTGGGTTCAGGGACCGTCTGTGGTCCCTGGACATTGACAGAGAGATCAGGTCTAGGCCTGTGTGACGTTGGGCTTCCAGGCCCTGCAGTCAGGCCAGTTATCAGAGTCCCATTTGAGCAGCTACAGCCCCCCCTCAGGAGGCGGGAAGGGCTGGTGGGTGGGCATGGATGAGGGGAGGGGAGGAGGTGGCTGAACTGCTGTGTGCGCCCAGCTGGCCCATGGGCCGTTGATGAAGCCCCATCACCCCGGGGGTCATGCTCCCCCAGTTTGGGAGGATACTGGGGTGCAGAAGGTATGTGGTCACAGGAGCCCTGAGCCCGGGCATGGTAGGCTGGCGACCTCGCTGGGTGGCTGTGTGTGAAGTCAGATACCTGCCTGGGGCGTGCAAGCTCCGTTCTGTGACTTTTGTGCATGGTGCTCGCTCCTGCCCTAGGCTGCCGAGCTCTCGACCACAGGGAAGCTGGTTTTCCAGGACCCCAAGTGGGCCCCGGAGGGCGTCTCTGGCACTTTGCTGTGCCTGCCAGGCCATGGGCATGGAGCAGGGGACGCTGCACTGGGCAGTTAGCAGAAAGCCTGATTTCTGAGTTTCTAGAAGCAGTTCCCCTTTACCGGGTCTCAGAAATAACCGAGTAAGCACATCTCCCCAGGGGAGGAACTCCTTCTTGGTTCTGGGTGTTGAATGTTTGGGAAAGGAGACTCTGTGAAGCTTTGGCCCTCTTTCTTTGTCAAGTTCATGTCTGGGCAGAGACAGCATCACGTCTCAGTCTCCCTCCACTGTCATTCGCAGGTCTGTCAGATGAACCACCCTGAACCCCACTTTTGTGTAGTATCCCTCAGGCCTGAATGTCATTGCCATTGCCAACCTATGAATGGGACCTGGTCCTTATCTTAATGTATTGGTTCAAGTGCATGGCTGGCTGCTGAAAGGAGGGAGAATGGCATGACTGGGGTGGAAGTTTCTTACTTGGGAGCAGAGCAGGCTGGGGGCGGGGTGGCTCTGCTGCATTTGGACCCTGGTTCCTTCCGGCTTCTTGCTTCGCTACCTGCTACAATATACTCCACCACCATGGCTATCTTCCAGCCCATGACAAGAGCGAAGGGAAGGAGAGGAAAGGAAGTTCTCTTCTTTCAAGGGAATAATGTAAAAGTGGGGCACACCAGCCATATTTAGTCACGTGACCACAGCTGGAGCAAGGGATGCTGGGAAACGGAGTCTGCAGTTCGGGTAGCTAAACTGCATTCCCGTGGCCGCGAGCAGCATGGGCTGGCATCCGTGCCCTCCCCAGGTGTGTTTCCAGCACCCTCTTGTTTAGCACTTTGTGGGCTCTGTGCCTTGGTCCTTGGGCCTCCCCGAGCTCCAGACAGACCTGTGGCGTCCTCCTCCCCCACCCAGTGCCTTTCCTGACCCCGCCGCCTGGAGCCTCACAGAGGGTCGGTGAACTTCACACACACTTACGTCTTAGCATCGATGGCTGCCTAGAGTTTGGGATTTGTTTCCATCTGTAGTCATGTCTGCAGCTAAAGCAAGTGCTGTAAGAATCCTGCCCCACTGATGTTCACCCTGTGTTTATCACCTGCTCCACAGGCATTTCTTGAGCACCTGCTGTGTGCCCAAGAGTGTTACAAGTGCTTGAGAAACAGTGGCAGGTGCTTAATAATGTGGGTAATGCTTTCTGTCCTAATAGAAGTGGCATTCTAGTGGGAGAGATATAATAACAAGTTAAGACCTAAATGAGAAAGAGATAGGCAACCCTTCCACCCCCAAACTCCCTACAAGAACTGAACCGAAATAAAACCATATGCCAATTGGGTCCGATGGGTCATTTCCCTTCCCTGAGCCCAGGTCTCCCTTCTGTGAAATGGGCATCTTGAGATGCTCTTCCCGGCATTGTTCTGGTGTGTTCCGCAGATAGAAGCCATCGATCAGACTGTTTGGATTTTCTGTCCGCTGACAGATTTGCCTGCAGTGGTGCATTTAGGGTCTGGGGTGTGAGGAGGCAGAGGTAGGCTCTGTCTCTGGGAAGCAAGGTGTTCTCCCAGATTGGCCAGCTCATACCCTGTGCCATTGTCACTCTCCCAGGGCTCTAACCTCACGGACATCTGTACCCAGCTCCTCCTACAAGGGACTCTGTTAAAAATCTCTGCGGGCAACATCCAGGAGAGGGCCTTCTTCCTCTTTGACAACCTCCTTGTCTATTGCAAGCGGAAATCCAGGTGAGTTGCTGGGGGAGGTTGGGGGCGGGGCTGGAGGCAGGGATGGGGTGAGACTCTGACAGCTTTCTTAAGGGGACATCGTAGGCTTGTCACTTCCCTCTCCTGGCCTCCCTTTTCTTGTCTCAGCTGAGAGTTTGTTCTAGACCAGCGCTGTCTAATAGAAATATAAGGCGAACCACATGAGTCATTTAAAATTTTCTAGCAGTCACGTTAAAAAAAGCAAAAAGAAATGGGCAAAATGAATTTAAATATTATATTTTGTTTTTCCCAGTATATCCCTAAATATTATTATGTTCATGTATATAACCAACATAATCAATTTTTGAAAATTACTAAAGAAGTATTTTGCGTCTTTTTTTTTTGGTACTTTCATTAAGTCTTCAAAATCTGGTGTGTATTGTACACTTATAGCACGTCTCAATTTTTCCTGCTTGTTTCAAGTGCTCAATTGCCACATGTGACTTGTGGCTGCCATATTGGCCGATGTGGGTCTTGATGGTCATAGAAACTTGGAAATTCTTTTTGACACTAACACCCTGTGATTCTAAGACCCAGTGGTGGGAGATCAAGGGCAGAAGACTCTTGTACTATTAAGCTTGCTGAGGAAAAGGATAGTATCTTTGTCACCTTTGTATCTTTCACAGGAGTGAATGGACGGGCGAGTGAGTGGGGTTTTAGAAGATAAGCGGTTGGTGGTTGAAGGGAGGTAGGGAGGATGGATGTGTGAATTGATTTATGGATGGATACATGCGTAGATGAAGGAGCAATGAAGGAGGTGAGTGGTTGGAGATGTAAGGAGAAGGCTGGATGGAGAGATGGACAGAGGCTAGGGGCATGTATGGATGTTTGGGTAGTTGGAGATGTGGATATGAAGACACGATGAGCTGACAGGTGTGTTCAGATGAGCGGTGAGTTGGGGCCTTTGTGTACGAATGTTAAGTGAATGGGAGGGATGGTCATAAAATGGGAGATGGTCAGGTGGGTGGATGGATGGATGGATAGGTGGATGGGTGGGTGGATGGATGGATGGATGGATGAGATTGGGATGGATGGTGGATGGATGGATAGGTGGATGGATGGATGTGGATGGATGGATGGATGGATGGATGGATGGATGGGTGGGTGGATGGATGGATGGATGGATGATGGATGGATGGGTGGGTGGGTGGATGGATGGATGGATGGATGAATGGATGGATAGTTGAGAGTTGCTGGAGTGGTTGGATTCTGAGATGGAGGGTTGGATAACTGGATGACCGAGTGGTTGAGTGGTTGGAGAGAGGGAGAGTTGGGGATGGAGGGGTGTGGGGCATGAGTGGCTTATTGGCTGGGCTGGGTAGATTGATGGACTGAGAGTCTGTCTTTCAGTTTTTTTGAAGATAGTCTCAACCCAGCCTTTCTGAATCCTCCTTCCTGTTACCTTGTTTTAGGAATGAAACAGTGAACTTTCTAGAGGGCTCTTCACTCCTTTCATAAAAGCTGAGGCTGAGGGGAGGTCCAGACCCTGTGTCCTCTACCTTTCTTTGCGGTTCTAGGCATGTCCCTTACTGTCCCTGAGCCTCAAGGAGCCTCATTTTCCTGGTCTGTTTCTGCCGCCCTCCTAAGGTGGTAGCAAGGAACCTTTCCATAGGATGAGCTGTGGTGTTCCACGCATGCGTGTGAGCTTTGCTTTCTCCTCCAGCCTGACCTCTCTGAGCCTCAGTTCTCTCTTCTGTAGAATGGGGATGATTAACCCCCTTCTTACAGTAGTGTTTGGTGTAGAGCCAAGCTCCTTACATTTGAATCCCTGTTCACATTTCTGTAGCCTTGTGACTTTGCCTCTGTTTGCCTCAATTTCCTCATCTG
>JAESUZ010001253.1:0-17531 GCA_017311185.1 Proteles cristata cristata
AAACCCCTTATTTGTGAATTTATGTGCCTCCTGGTGCTTTTGCCTTCAGGAGTGAACTGATGCAACTAGAAAGCCTTTCCCTACATCCAGGTAATAGGGAAATTCACCAATGATTTCTCTCATGACACGTGTGGTTCTATTTCCATTTTTAACATTTTGATCTCTGATTCATTTGATGTTTACTCTCATGCATGAGGTGAATATGCTTCATTTTAATCTTCTTCTAGGTGGATATCCAGTTGTTCTGACAGCATTTATTTACAAAAATCTATTTTTTCCCTGCCATAGAAGACGTCTCCTTTGCAGCACAGCCTGTTCATTCTGGCTCATGAGAGCCTACTGTATGTAGATTTCCTCCCAGATCTGCATTCTGTAAGGTTATTTTGGGTTACACAGATGTCTTTTTATCCCTACCACATTTTATGGCTTCCAGCGATAGTATTAGAATTTTATTTATTTATTTTTTTTATTGTTTATTTTTTTTTTATTTCTAGGATAGAGAGACACAGCGTGAACAGGGGAGGGTCAGAGAGAGGGAGTCACAGACTGAAACAGGCTCCAGGCTCTGAGCTGGCAGTCAGCACAGAGCCCGACGCGGGGCTCGAACCCACGAACCGCGAGATCATGACCTAAGCGAAAGTCGGACGCTTAACCGACTAAGCCACCCAGGCGCCCCTAGAATTTTAAAAATATAACATAATATCAAATGTGGCTCTCCTCTTGTTCAGCCAGGTGCGTGTAGCTGTTTTCACAATCTCTGTGGCCCTAATGTGTGTGCCTACCCCCAGCAACCATGCTGGCACCCTAACCCCCGGTACGATGACACTGTGGGCTGCGCTTTCAGAAGGTGACAAGGTCATGAGGGTGGAACCAGGATGCCACAGAGCTCCCCGCCCTCCCCGGGGACACTGAGAAGCCCTGGCCGGCCCCTCAGGCACACCTGAGTGTGCTTCCAGAGCTGGGAGAAATCAGCGTCTGTTGTTTACAAGCCACCCAGCGTGTGGTTTGTGCGCTCTCAGCCCAGGGGACTGGGAGAGCCTGCCCCGTGGCTCCAGCGCAGGAAGCCGTCGTGGCTCTGCTCTTAGGACCCCCTTCTCCTGCTGCGTTTCTCTCCGTTCGTCTTAGTCTCCTCGAATGTCTTGTCAGGAAACCATACTCGAAAAAAGCAGAGCCACCAGGATTAGTTCAAAGACTAGGATGGTATTTCTGTCCTTGTATTTCATCTTCTTCTGCCAGGCACCGGAGGAGCTGGCAGTCAGGGGCCACCCTAGTCCACAGCCAAGGCCCGAGACTTCCCGCGCTTGGGAGCAGCGGGGGGTCTAGCTGCGCGTTTGTGCCAGGGCTGCTTTACTTTCGTTCACCTTTACCCACAGGGCTCATTTCCCAAGCAAGGGCTGGGTGGTGCCTTATCCGGGGTCGCCCTTGGAAAAACCCAACACGACGCAGGCCTTTATCTTTCCTCCACCTTCCACATCTTGCTTGTTTTTGAGTTGATAGAACCCTTGGAGGCCAAGTGGCAAAAGGGTCTGGAAATGTGGTCCACACATCCCACCCCCAGCCCCCGGGGAAGGGTCGACCCGGCCGCCTCCCCTTGGGTTTCAGGGGCTCAGACAGATCCTGCCATGCCCTCTGCCCTCTGCTCCCAGGCAGGGGCTCAGAGGACCCAGGGGTGAGAAACCCCTGCCCACAGAGAACTCCCATGGAAGTGTGGGGGATGTGCGGATCCAGTGAGGCCTGGCCCTGGTCATGTAGTAGAGGTGGGAGGCAGCAGAGCCAAGCCTGGCCAGGAAGTGGGCAAGTGCAGACGAGTGGCGTGGAGGGGCGGAGGGAACGGCCCGTCCCGGGCTGGCTGTGGCTGTGGGGGGCCGGAGGCCAAGGCCAGCTGAGCAGAATAATGAGTGAGCCAGGAAGGAGTGGGAGCTTTGTCTCTTTTCTCTCGATTTTTCATGACAAAGGATCCAAACCGCAGCTTCTAGAAGAACTCCTTGGGCCTCCTCTTGGACTTGACCTTGGCCTACTGCCCACCAGGGTGAAAGACCAGGCTCTTTGGCCTTCCCATACTGGGCAAGGGAGAGGGTTGAGTCCCCAGCGGTATCAGTGGTGTGACCGGGCTTAGGATGCTCATTCTGGAACCTCCCAATGGAAGGAAGCAGACAGAAGCGGGGGCTGGCCTGGCCATGCTGACGCTCCCCGGGGCCTCTCCCCATCCTCCAGCAAATGTGGGCCGGGCACTGCGGCCACCACTGAAGAGTAATGTCACCCAGTGGGTAGCGTCACCACCTCACAAGGAGACAGGCCAGCATGGCATCTTGGCGGCTACTGGCCACGCACAGTGACCCCCGCAGAGGCATTTAAATGGGTTCCAGGGGCTGGAGGGAGGACACAGCCTGGGTCCCGAGGCGGGTGTGCAGCCGCGTGGACCGCTGGAACGATGAGGCGTGTCCTGTTCACAGCTCTGTTGACGGTGGTCTTGGCGCCCTGGGCCCAGGCCGTGTGGCTGGGCAGGCTGGACCCGAGGCAGGTAAGGGCCCCGCTGCTGGTGCCAGCACCGAGCCACGTCGGTCCTGGGGACCCCCGCCCCCCTGGTGGGCCCCGCAGTCTCTGGCTTAACCCCCCAGTGCCAGCCAGGCCACCACTGGCTCTGGGGGGATGGGTCGGCCTGAGTGAGGGGCCCTGGGCTCCCAGATCGAGAGGACGCTTCAAAGGGCTGGGGGACCTGGCCCCCCTCACCTGCTCCTCCCCCACCAGCTTCTGGGGTCCTGGTACGTCCTTGCCGTGGCCTCCGGCGAGAAGGACTTTGCGATGGAGAAGGCCACGAAGAGCATCGAGGGCGTCGTGGTGACCCTCACTCCAGAAAACAATCTGAAAATGCTGTCCTCCCGGCACAGGAGGGCGAGCTGTGCGCCCTGCGTCCCCAAGAGCAGGCGCGGCGGGCCGCTCGGTGGGTCGTGGGGACGGGGGGGGCCTTCTGGGGCAAACCCCCCCTCCAGCTGCCGCTTAAAGTGGGCCCGGAGCCCCTGGGAACCTTCCCCCCACAGCCGCATCTGCCTTCGGGAGCTGCGGGGCCCTGGGCCCGGCTGGGGTACGACAGTGGTCACGTGTGTCACGTGTGGGCCCCGAAGCCACGTGGCTGGGTGAGTCCCGCTGAGGTGGGTGCAATCAGACACACAAATACAGAAATGAGGCATCTGGAGAGCTTCAGGCTCTGTGAAAAGCCCCCGACGACGACAGAAGGGCCACGGGAATTGCCACGGAGCTCAGATGCCATTTTCGGTGTCCACGCTCTGGTGTGACTGGTCAGCAGCATCTCCTGGTGCATCTCTGTGTGGGAGCCTCGGCCAGACCCAGATCTGGAAAGACGATTGTGCCGAGGCCCTACCCCCAGTACTCACATCCAGGTCAGAGCTTGAAGAAGAGGCGAGAGGGTCTCTTACGTTCAATTTAATTTAATTGAGTTCCATTTGCTGGCCTTTGGGTAGGAAGTGCATTTGCATAGCTCAGAAATCAGAGTCCCCAAAGGTATGGGGGGGGTCCTTCCCACCTGCCCCAGCCAGCCCGTCCCTGCCCCGCAGGTGACTGTGTTTGTGACTTGTGATGACTCCTCAGACATGGCAGCCACGCGCCAGCTCACGTGTGTCACTGAGCCACGCACACCGGGAATCGTTCTGGATCAGTCCACGGCGGCTCTGCTCTCTTTTAAAATAGTTCAGATTTTATTCTCTTTTGTCTTCAGTAAATTTTTAAGAATTGTGACAAGATACATAGAGCACAGAGTTTGCCATCTTAACCACTTTATTTATTTTTTTATTTCTAGGAGAGAGCGAGCCTGGGGTAAGCTGGTACAGGCTGGCGTGGCTGGGCAGCGTGGTGGGGGCCTGTGGGCTTTGCTTCTGCGTTTCGGGGTCGGCAGCAGGGGGTGGGTTTCGGCTGGCTCTGCTGCCCGTGTCTCCCTCCGACCCAGGGAGGCCACGCCAAAGGCACAGCAGGTCAGGGAGAAGGGCACTTCTGGCCCAGCCGCCGGGCGCCACGGGCGTCCCCAGCCCATGCCCCAGGCCCCCCGTGTCCCATCTAATGGGGGGGGTGGATTCAATCTGTGATCCCGCCACCTCATCCACAGACGCCCCTCTAGACCACACACCTCCGAGTGGCTGAGGCCCCCGTGGCCCCCGTGGCAGCTCAGGGGTCTCTCAGGGGCGGCGCGGGGCCCCCTCCTGCAGGGCATCCTCTGAAACTTGCCTGCACTGTTCCCTGGCCCCATCCTCCGAGGCTGCCTCACCTCCTCCCTGCGCGGAGGCGGCCCAGAGCAGGCTGCTTCCCGTCGGCACCGAGCCCTTCACTCTGCTCCGAGGCCGTCTAAGCTTTTGCCACCACAGCTCCTTTACACCCTCCGTGGGTCCCTATGTCTGAAACCTCATGTATCCAGCTGCTAGGGGCCACGCCGTGGCTTTGGACACAGCCTCTTCCTAGGTATTCGGTTCTTAGAATTTGGAGGTTGTCAGCCTCTGAGGGACAGGGCTCCAGTGCCCTAGATGCCCTTCTGTGCAGCCACACATGGACTCTGCACCGAAATTCTCCGGGGTCGCGACAAAGACATCACCAGAAAGTAGTCCTTGCAAGGAGAGACCTTTACCACCTCACAGTGTCCGCACCAGCCTCCCGGCTCGGCTCAGCTGGGAGCCCCAACCTCGCGGTCACCCAGGCGGCCAGGGCCGCGGCCTCAGCTGAGGCTCGACAGGGGCGGGGTCTGCCTCCAAGACCACGGCTGTGCATGGGCCACTGGCAGCACTCGGCTTGGACTGGGACCTCAGCACTCTCCTGTGTCAGCCTGGACCCTCGGCAGGTGCTCGCACTGGGGCCTCCTAGGGTGCTTCTCCAGAGCACTAACTGGGAGAGACACACAGACAGACGGAGACACAGAGACAGAGATACAGAGACAGACAGAGAGATGCAGAGCACAGACAGGAGAGAGGAAGCAGGGATCCGCTGGGAAGTGACACCCATCTCATCCCCCAGATCCCGGCCCACGTGCCACCCACCCGGGAGGGGGAGGAGACGGCACAGCGATGTGTGACCAGGATTTGGGACCGAGGGAGCCCCAGGGGGGACAGCCCAGCACAGAGGCCCAACCAGGCACGGGGACCCGAGCCCAAATGCAACGGGAGCCCCCGGAAGTGCGTGTCAGACGGGCACGTGGTGTGAATGTGTTCACTTCGACCTTCCCACCGGGCCCGGGCGCCAGGCAGGAGGGGTGGCTCCTCCTGGACCCAGAGCAGACCCAGGCCTGCTGTGTGTGTCCTATGCCACGCGCAGCCCGTCCTCACGCTTCCGCGGCCACGTATGTGCACGAGCCTCGTGTGATAACAGGGACACACCTATAGGTGTCTCCCCCCGATGGCGTCCCTACAAGGACCCCACTGTGCAGACGGGAGCCTGGGGGGCCCTAGGAGGCATGGGGGTCGTGCTGGGTCACAGCCCTGCTCAGGAGGAGCACCCAGGTCCGAGCACACCTCTGCGCACTCAGCGCTGGGGCCCCGACTGCGCCCGGGCCTCCCGGGGGGTGTGAGTGGCTGTGCCGGTGTCCCTGTAGGGCCAGGGCACGGGGGGAGGGGAGCCCTCAGCAGGCCTGGAGGGCCTCTTGTGTGAGGAGGAAGCTTGGGAGGGGTCCCCAGGCAGTGACCTCACCTCCCTGGTCACAAAGCCCGACGGAATTCGGAACCCAGGACACCAGGCAGCCACATTCTGGACACAGCGCCCTCCTCGGCTCATTTGCTCAGACGCGTGCGTGTGAGCAGGATGTTGTGCTGTTTTCCCGTGTCCCGCTGCTGTCGGTTCAGGAGAGCCGACGGTGGCAATGCTTCCCGACCCTGGAGACCGTGGGGAGGATCTTGGCCAGGTCGCCTCAGGTCCCTAACCCGGAGGAACGCAAAGGTAAATCAGGGAGACCCAGAGCCAGCCAGTCCAGCCGACACTGCTGTGATGTGACATGTGCAACCCCAGGTCCCCTCCCGTGTGTGTGTGTGTGTGTGTGTGTGTGAGTTTGTGTGTGTGTGAGCATGCGTGTGAGTGTCTGTGCGCATGTTGGGGGGTCATGGTGGAGGGTCCACGTGAGCAGGGGCAGGCTGATGAGGGGTCAGATGCCTGGTGGGCGGGTCATGCTCACAGCCTAGGTCAAGGTTGGCTGGAGGGACAGGTGTGCCGGGAGCCCCCTGGTCCCCAGGGTCACCCCGAGCCCTACAGGGGCATGTCACTGTGTGCGGGGGGCAGGACTGTGCACACGCAGGTCTCTGTCCGATGTGGGGACAGCAGGGGGAGGGGGAAGGACACTGAGGAGGGCGGGGCGGGGCTGTGATGCCTCCGGCCCACTGCGGGTCCCTGTCTTCACAGAGAACCGACGACATTGGGAGGCGGCTGGCGGAGTCCCGAGTCGACCCCCATGCGGAGGTGGGTGTGTGCCTTGTCGCCCAGGAGGGCCACCGTGGACTCGGTGAGACAGCAGCCGCACGGAGGTGTCCAGCATCGGGGCCTGGGGATCGCCTGAGGCCTTGTCCCCGCGGGGCGCCTCTGCAGGGTCCTGCTTCCCCCGTCCTTGCTCAGGACCAGGAGCCCCGGAGGCCGAGCCCGAGGGGGGAGAGGCTGGGGTGGGGGCTGTGGGTGTGGGGACCCGGTCGGTGCAGGGCCGCCCAGGGAGGAGTCCCCAGGGGCTGGGGTGGGGCCAGGAGTCTGCAGGGGGGAGGAGGACCGGGGGAGGGGTCCTGGCTATGGCTTCTCTGGGAGGCTGGGTGGGGGTTCGTGTCCCTGCAGAGGCTCCTGGAGGGGTAGGCACGGCGGCGGGGGGGGACAGGCGTCCTGCCTCCTGTCACCCTGAGGACGTGCACCCACTCCTGCCATCGCTGTTTGCTTCTGCAGAGTCAGGTGCAGGAGCCCGAGGCGGTGCGGCTCCAGAGCCTGACCCGGTAGCGTCCGGGGCTCCGGACACTCCGCAAGCAGGAGCGAGTCCCGCGGGGGCCCCGCTGTCCGCAGGTGACCCTGGGGCTGTGCAGGGACCAGGGGCGCCAGAGGGGGGACAACCCGGTCCTGCTGCTGCCCCTGCGGCTACTCCTCCCCCTGTGGCTGCTCCTCCATCCGCAGCTGCTCCTCCACTCGCAGCTGCTCCTCCTCCCTCAGCCGCTCCTCCACCCATGGCTGCTCGTCCACTCTCAGCTGCTCCTCCACCCGAGGCGGCTCCTCCACCCCCGGATGCTCCTCTAATCGCGGCTGCTCCTCCACCCCCGGATGCTCCTCCAAACGCGGCTGCTCCCCCACCCGCAGCTGCTCCCCTGCAGGAAGAGGCGGATCTTCCTGCCGCGGCCGCTCCTCCTCCGGCGGCTGCTCGTGCACCGTCAGCCGCTCCTCCACCGGCGGCTGCTCGTCCACCCTCCGCCGCCCCTCAACCGGTGGCTGCTCGTCGGCCGTCCGCCGCTTCCCTGCAGGAAGAGGCGGCTCTTCCACCCCCGGATGCTCCTCCAAACGCGGCTGCTCCTCCACCCGAGGCGGCTCCTCCACCCCCGGATGCTCCTCCAAACGCGGCTGCTCCTCCACCCGCAGCTGCTCCCCAGCAGGAAGAGGCGGCTCGACCACCGTCCGCTGCTCCTCCACACGAGGCGGCTCCTCCACCCCTGGATGCTCCTCCAAACGCGGCTGCTCCCCCACCCGCAGCTGCTCCCCTGCAGGAAGAGGCGGCTCCTCCACCCCCGGATGCTCCTCCAAACGCGGCTGCTCCTCCACCCCCGGATGCTCCTCCAAACGCGGCTGCTCCCCCACCCGCAGCTGCTCCCCTGCAGGAAGAGGCGGCTCGTCCACCCTCCGCTGCACCTCCACCCGAGGCGGCTCTTCCACCCGCGGATGCTCCTCCAAACGCGGCTGCTCCTCCACCCAAGGCGGCTCCTCCACCCCCGGATGCTCCTCGAAACGCGGCTGCTCCCCCACCCGCAGCTGTTCCTCTGCAGGAAGAGGGGGCTCGTCCACCGAGCGCTGCTCCTCCTCCCAAGGAGGCTCCTCCACCCACAGATGCTCCTCCAAATGCGGCTGCTCCTCCACCCGCAGCTGCTCCCCTGCAGGAAGAGGCAGCTCGTCCACCCTCCGCTGCTCCTCCACCCGAGGCGGCTCTTCCACCCGCGGATGCTCCTCTAAACGCGGCTGCTCCTCCACCCAAGGCGGCGCCTCCACCCCCGGATGCTCCTCCAAACGCGGCTGCTCCTCCACCCCCGGATGCTCCCCTGAAGGAAGATGCGGCTCGTCCATCGTCCGCTGCTCCTCTACCCGAGGCGCTCCTCCCACCCCGGCGGCTCTCCGCCAGGCTGCCATCCACCCCAGGATGCTGCTCCAACGCGGCTGCTCCCCACCGCAGCTGCTCCCTGCAGGAAGAGGCGGCTCGTCCACCGTCTGCTGCTCCTCCACCCGAGGCGGTTCCTCCACCCGGATGCTCCCTCCAAACGCGGCTGCTCCCCACCTGCAGCAGCTGCTCCTGCAGGAAGGCGGCTCGTCCACCGTCCGCTGCTCCTCCACCCGAGGCGGCTCCTCCACCCCCGGATGCTCCTCCAAACGCGGCTGTTCCTCCACCCCCGGATGCTCCTCCAAACGCGGCTGCTCCCCCACCCGCAGCTGCTCCCCTGCAGGAAGAGGCGGCTCGTCCACCCTCCGCTGCAGCTCCACCCGAGGCGGTTACTCCACCCCCAGATGCTCCTCCAAACGCGGCTGATCCTCCACCCCCGGATGCTCCACTGCATGAAGAGGCGGCTTGTCCACCGTCCGCTGCTCCTCCACCCGAGGCGGCTCCTCCACCCCCGGATGGTCCTCTAAATGCGACTCCTCCTCCACCCCCGGATGCTCCTCCAAACGTGGCTGCTCATCCACCCCCGGATGCTCCTCCAAACGCGGCTGCTCATCCACCCCCGGATGCTCCTCCAAACGCGGCTGCTCCTCCACCCGCAGCTGCTCCCCTGAGGGAAGAGGCGGCTCGTCCACCCTGCGCTGCACCTCCACCCGAGGCGGCTCCTCCACCCCCGGATGCTCCTCCAAACGCGGCTGCTCCCCTGCAGGAAGAGGCGGCTTGTCCACCGTCCGCTGCTCCTCCACCCGAGGCGGCTCCTCCACCCCCGGATGGTCCTCTAAATGCGACTCCTCCTCCACCCCCGGATGCTGCTCCAAACGCGACTGCTCCTCCACCCCCGGATGCTCCTCCAAACGCGGCTGCTCCTCCACCCCTGGATGCTCCTCCAAACGCGGCTGCTCCCCCACCCGCAGCTGCTCCCCTGCAGGAAGAGGCGGCTCGTCCACCCTCCGCTGCACCTCCACCCGAGGCGGCTCCTCCACGCCCGGATGCTCCTCCAAACGCGGCTGCTCCTCCACCCGGATGCTCTCAACGCGGCTGCTCCCCACCACCAGCTGCTCTCCCTGCAGGAAAGGCGGCTCGTCCACCCTCCGCTGCACCTCCACCCGGCGACTCCTCCACCCCCGGATGCTCCTCCAACGCGACTGCTCCTCACCCGGATGGTCCTCCAAGCAGCGGCTGCTCCCTGCAGGAAGGCGCTGCGTCCATCGTCCGCTGCTCCTCCACCCGAGGCGGTTACTCCACCCCCAGATGCTCCTCCTAACGCGGCTGATCCTCCACCCGCAGCTGCTCCCCTGCAGGAAGAGGCGGCTCGTCCACCGTCCGCTGCTCCTCCACCCGAGGCGGTTACTCCACCCCCAGATGCTCCTCCAAACGCGGCTGATCCTCCACTCCCGGATGCTCCTCTATACGCGGCTGCTCCTCCACCCAAGGCGGCTCCTCCACCCCCGGATGCTCCTCCAAACGAGGCTCCTCCTCCACCCCCGGATGCTCCTCCAAACGCGGCTGCTCCTCCACCCGCAGCTGCTCCCCTGCAGGAAGAGGCGGCTCGTCCACCGTCCGCTGCTCCTCCACCCGAGGCGGCTCCTCCACCCCCGGATGCTCCTCCACCCCCGGATGCTCCTCCAAACGCGGCTGCTCCCCCACCCGCAGCTGCTCCCCTGCAGGAAGAGGCGGCTCGTCCACCGTCCGCTGCTCCTCCACCCGAGGCGGCTCTTCCACACCCGGATGCTCCTCCAAACGCGGCTGCTCCCCCACACGCAGCTGCTCCCCTGCAGGAAGAGGCGACTCGTCCACCCTCCGCTTCTCCTCCACCGGCGGCTGCTCGTCCACCCTCTGCTGCCTCTCCACCGGCGGGTGCTCGTCCACCCTCCACTGATCCTCCACCCGAGGCGGCCTCTCCACCCCCGGATGCTCCTCCAAATGCGGCTCCTCCCCCACCCGGAGCTGCTCCCCTACAGGAAGAGGCGGCTCGTCTACCGTCCACTGCTCCTCCACCCGAGGCGGCCCTTCCACCCCCGGATGCTCCTCCAAACGAGGCTCCTCCTCCACCCAAGGCGGCTCATCCACCTGTTGGTGCTCCTCCAAACTCGGCTGCTCCCCAACCCGTAGCTGCTCCCCTGCAGGAAGAGGCGGCTCCTCCACCCTCCGCTTCTCCACCGGCGGCTGCTCGTGCACCCTCCGCTGCTCCTCCACCCGAGGCGGCTCCTCCACCCCCGGATGCTCCTCCAAACGCGACTGCTCCTCCACCCCCGGAAGCTCCTCCAAACGTGGCTGCTCCCCCACCCGCAGCTGCTCCCCTGCAGGAAGAGGCGGCTCGTCCACCGTCCGCTGCTCCTCCACCCGAGGAGGCTCTTCCACCCGCGGATGCTCCTCCAAACGGGGCTGCTCCCACACCCGCAGCTGCTCCCCTGAGGGAAGAGGCGACTCGTCCACCCTCCGCTGCACCTCCACCCGAGGCGGCTCCTCCACCCCCGGATGGTCCTCCAAACGCGGCTGCTCCCCCACCCGCAGCTGCTCCCCTGCAGGAAGAGGCGGCTCGTCCACCCTCCGCTGCTCCTCCACCCGAGGCGGCTCGTCCACCCGCGGATGCTCCTCTATACGCGGCTGCTCCTCCACCCAAGGCGGCTCCTCCACCCCCGGATGCTCCTCCAAACGAGGCTCCACCTCCACCCCCGGATGCTCCTCCAAACGCGGCTGCTCCTCCACCCGCAGCTGCTCCCCTGCAGGAAGAGGCGGCTCGTCCACCGTCCGCTGCTCCTCCACCCGAGGCGGCTCCTCCACCCGCGGATGCTCCTCCAAACGCGGCTGCTCCCCCACCCGCAGCTGCTCCCCTGAAGGAAGAGGCGGTTCGTCCACCGTCCGCTGCTCCTCCACCCAAGGCTCCTCCTCCACCCCCGGATGCACCTCCAAACGCGGCGGCTTCTCCACCCGCAGCTGCTCCCCTGCAGGAAGAGGCGGCTCGTCCACGGTCCGCTGCTCCTCCCACCAGTAGCCACCCGGATGCTCTCCAAACCGGCTGCTCCTCCACCACAGCTGCTCTGGAAGAGGCGGCTCGTCCACCGTCCGCTGCTCCTCCACCCGAGACGGCTCCTCCACCCCCGGATGCTCCTCCAAACGCGGCTGCTCCTCCACCCGCAGCTGCTCCCCTGCAGGAAGAGGCGGCTCGTCCACCGTCTGCTGCTCCTCCACCCGAGGCGGCTCCTCCACCCCCGGATGCTCCTCCAGTCGCGGCTGCTCCTCCACCCCCGGATGCTCCTCCAATCGCGGCTGCTCCTCCACCCCCGGATGCTCCTCCAAACGCGGCTGCTCCTCCACCCGCAGCTGCTCCCCTGCAGGAAGAGGCGGCTCGTCCACCATCCGCTGCACCTCCACCTGAGACGACTCCTCCACCCCCGGATGCTCCTCCAATCGCGGCTGCTCCTCCACCCCCGGATGCTCCTCCAAACGCGGCTGCTCCCCCACCCGCAGCTGCTCCCCTGCAGGAAGAGGCGGCTCGTCCACCGTCTGCTGCTCCTCCAACCGAGGCGGCTCCTCCACCCCCGGATGCTCCTCCAAACGCGGCTGCTCCTACACCCCCGGATGCTCCTCCAAACGCGGCTGCTCCCCCACCCGCAGCTGCTCCCCTGCAGGAAGAGGCGGCTCGTCCACCCTCCGCTGCACCTCCACCTGAGGCGACTCCTCCACCCCCGGATGCTCCTCCAAACGCGGCTGCTCCTACACCCCCGGATGCTCCTCCAAACGCGGCTGCTCCCCCACCCGCAGCTGCTCCCCTGCAGGAAGAGGCGGCTCGTCCACCGTCTGCTGCTCCTCCACCCGAGGCAGCTCCTCCACACCCGGATGCTCCTCCAAATGCGGCTGCTCCCCCACACGCAGCTGCTCCACGGCAGGAAGTGGCGGCTCCTCCACCCCCGGATGCTCCTCCAATCGCGGCTGCTCATCCACCCCCGGATGCTCCTCCAATCACGGCTGCTCCTCCACCCCCGGATGCTCCTCCAAACGCGGCTGCTCCCCCACCTGCAGCTGCTCCCCTGCAGGAAGAGGCGGCTCGTCCACCCTCCGCTTCTCCTCCACCGGCGGCTGCTCGTCCACCCTCCGCTGCCTCTCCACCTGCGGGTGCTCGTCCACCCTCCACTGATCCTCCCCCCGAGGCGGCTCCTCCACCCCCGGATGCTCCTCCAAACGTGGCTGTTCCTCCACCCAAGGCGGCTCCTCCACCTCTTGATGCTCCTCCAAACGTGGCTCCTCCCCCACCCGCAGCTGCTCCCCAACAGGAAGAGGCGGCTCGTCCACCGTCCGCTGCTCCTCCACCCGAGGCGGCTCCTCCATCCCCGGATGCTCCTTCAATCGCGGCTGCTCCTCCACCCCCGGATGCTCCTCCAAACGCGGCTGCTCCCCCATACGCAGCTGCTCCCCTGCAGGAAGAAGCGGCTCGTCCACCGTCCGCTGCTCCTCCACCCGAGGCGGCTCCTCCACCCCCGGATGCTCCTCCAATCGCGGCTGTTCCCCCACCCGCAGCTGCTACCCTGCAGGAAGCGGCGGCTCGTCCACCGTCTGATGCAGCCCCCCGCGAGGCGACTCCACCCCTGAATGCTCCTTCAAACGCGGCTGCTCCTCCACCTCCGAATGCTCCACTGCATGAAGAGGCGGCTCGTCCATCGTCCGCTGCTCCTCCACCCGAGGCGGTTACTCCACCCCCGGATGCTCCTCCAAACGCGGCTGCTCCCCCACCCGCAGCTGCTCACCTGCAGGAAGAGGCGGCTCGTCCACCGTCCGCTGCTCCTCCACCCGAGGCGGCTCCTCCACCCCCGGATGGTCCACTAAATGCGACTCCTCCTCCACCCCCGGATGCTCCTCCAAACGTGGCTGCTCCCCCACCCGCAGCTGCTCCCCTGCAGGAAGAGGCGGCTCGTCCACCGTCCGCTGCTCCTCCACCCGAGGCGGCTCCTCCACCCCCGGATGCTCCTCCAAACGCGGGTGCTCCTCCACCCGCTGATGCTCCCCTGCAGGAAGAGGCGGCCTGCCCACCCTCCGATGGACCTCTACCGAGGCGGCCTCCACCCCCTGGATGCCTTCCAACAAGGGGTTAAGCCTTCCAATTCGATGTTTCCAAACGCTGATGCTCCTCTACCTGCAGCTGTTTCTGCAGGAAGAGGCGGCCTGCCCACTGTCCGCAGCCTTCCACTGGTGGCGGTTTCCACACCTGCCTTCCAAACGCGGCTGCTCCTCCACCCGCAGCTGCTCCCCTGCAGGAAGAGGCGGCTCCTCCACCCCCGGATGCTCCTCCAATCGCGACTGCTCCTCCACCCCTGGATGCTCCTTCAAACGCGGCTGCTCCTCCACCCCCCGATGTTCCACTGCATGAAGAGGCGGCTCGTCCATCGTCCGCTGCTCCTCCACCCGAGGCGGTTACTCCACCCCCAGATGCTCCTCCAAACGCGGCTGCTCCCCCACCCGTAGCTGCTCCCCTGCAGGAAGAGGCGGCTCGTCCACCCTCCGCTGCACCTCCACCCGTGGCGGCTCTTCCACCCGCGGATGCTCCTCTAAACGCGGCTGCTGCTCCACCCCCGGATGCTCCTCCAAACGCGGCTGCTCCCCCACCCGCAGCTGCTCCCCTGCAGGAAGAGGCGGCTCGTCCACCCTCCGCTGCACCTCCACCCGAGGCGGCTCCTCCACCCCCGGATGCTCCTCCAAACGCGACTGCTCCTCCACCCCCGGATGGTCCTCCAAACGCGGCTGCTCCCCTGCAGGAAGAGGCGGCTCGTCCATCGTCCGCTGCTCCTCCACCCGAGGCGCTTACTCCACCCCCAGATGCTCCTCCAAACGCGGCTGCTCCTCCACCCGCAGCTGCTCCCCTGCAGGAAGAGGCGGCTCGTCCACCGTCCGCTGCTCCTCCACCCGAGGCGGTTACTCCACCCCCAGATGCTCCTCCAAACGCGGCTGATCCTCCACTCCCGGATGCTCCTCTATACGTGGCTGCTCCTCCACCCAAGGCGGCTCCTCCACCCCCGGATGCTCCTCCAAACGAGGCTCCTCCTCCACCCCCGGATGCTCCTCCAAACGCGGCTGCTCCTCCACCCGCAGCTGCTCCCCTGCAGGAAGAGGCGGCTCGTCCACCGTCCGCTGCTCCTCCACCCGAGGCGGCTCCTCCACACCCGGATGCTCCTCAAACGCGGCTGCTCCCCCACACGCAGCTGCTCCCCTGCAGGAAGAGGCGGCTGGGTCAAGATCCGCTGCTCCTCCACCGGGGCAGTTCTCCACCCCAGATGCTCCTCCAAACACGATCCTCCACCCCACCCCGGCTGCTCCCCTGCAGGAAGAGGCGGCTTGTCCACCGTCCGCTGCTCCTCCACCCGAGGCGGCTCCTCCACCCCCGGATGGTCCTCTAAATGCGACTCCTCCTCCACCCCCGGATGCTGCTCCAAACGCGACTGCTCCTCCACCCCCGGATGCTCCTCCAAACGCGGCTGCTCCTCCACCCCTGGATGCTCCTCCAAACGCGGCTGCTCCCCCACCCGCAGCTGCTCCCCTGCAGGAAGAGGCGGCTCGTCCACCCTCCGCTGCACCTCCACCCGAGGCGGCTCCTCCACGCCCGGATGCTCCTCCAAACGCGGCTGCTCCCTGCAGGAAGAGGCGGCTCGTCCACCGTCCGCTGCTCCTCCACCCGAGGCGGCTCCTCCACCCCCGGATGGTCCACTAAATGCGACTCCTCCTCCACCCCCGGATGCTCCTCCAAACGTGGCTGCTCCCCCACCCGCAGCTGCTCCCCTGCAGGAAGAGGCGGCTCTTCCACCCCCGGATGCTCCTCCAAACGCGGCTGCTCCTCCACCCCTGGATGCTCCTCCAAACGCGGCTGCTCCCCCACCCGCAGCTGCTCCCCTGCAGGAAGAGGCGGCTCGTCCACCCTCCGCTGCACCTCCACCCGAGGCGGCTCCTCCACGCCCGGATGCTCCTCCAAACGCGGCTGCTCCTCCACCCCCGGATGCTCCTCCAAACGCGGCTGCTCCCCCACCCGCAGCTGCTCCCCTGCAGGAAGAGGCGGCTCGTCCACCCTCCGCTGCACCTCCACCCGAGGCGGCTCCTCCACCCCCGGATGCTCCTCCAAACGCGACTGCTCCTCCACCCCCGGATGGTCCTCCAAACGCGGCTGCTCCCCTGCAGGAAGAGGCGGCTCGTCCATCGTCCGCTGCTCCTCCACCCGAGGCGCTTACTCCACCCCCAGATGCTCCTCCAAACGCGGCTGCTCCTCCACCCGCAGCTGCTCCCCTGCAGGAAGAGGCGGCTCGTCCACCGTCCGCTGCTCCTCCACCCGAGGCGGTTACTCCACCCCCAGATGCTCCTCCAAACGCGGCTGATCCTCCACTCCCGGATGCTCCTCTATACGCGGCTGCTCCTCCACCCAAGGCGGCTCCTCCACCCCCGGATGCTCCTCCAAACGAGGCTCCTCCTCCACCCCCGGATGCTCCTCCAAACGCGGCTGCTCCTCCACCCGCAGCTGCTCCCCTGCAGGAAGAGGCGGCTCGTCCACCGTCCGCTGCTCCTCCACCCGAGGCGGCTCCTCCAACCCCAGATGCTACTCCAAACGCGGCTGCTCCCCCACCCGCAGCTGCTCCCCTGCAGGAAGAGGCGGCTCGTCCACCGTCCGCTGCTCCTCCACCCGAGGCGGCTCTTCCACACCCGGATGCTCCTCCAAACGCGGCTGCTCCCCCACACGCAGCTGCTCCCCTGCAGGAAGAGGCGACTCGTCCACCCTCCGCTTCTCCTCCACCGGCGGCTGCTCGTCCACCCTCTGCTGCCTCTCCACCGGCGGGTGCTCGTCCACCCTCCACTGATCCTCCACCCGAGGCGGCCTCTCCACCCCCGGATGCTCCTCCAAATGCGGCTCCTCCCCCACCCGGAGCTGCTCCCCTACAGGAAGAGGCGGCTCGTCTACCGTCCACTGCTCCTCCACCCGAGGCGGCCCTTCCACCCCCGGATGCTCCTCCAAACGAGGCTCCTCCTCCACCCAAGGCGGCTCATCCACCTGTTGGTGCTCCTCCAAACTCGGCTGCTCCCCAACCCGTAGCTGCTCCCCTGCAGGAAGAGGCGGCTCCTCCACCCCCCGCTTCTCCACCGGCGGCTGCTCGTGCACCCTCCGCTGCTCCTCCACCCGAGGCGGCTCCTCCACCCCCGGATGCTCCTCCAAACGCGGCTGCTCCTCCACCCGAGGCGGCTCCTCCATCCCCGGATGCTTCTCCAAACGCGGCTGCTCCTCCACCCCCGGATGCTCCTCCAAACGCGGCTGCTCCTCCACCCCCGGATGGTCCTCCAAACGCGGCTGCTCCCCCACCCGCAGTTGCTCCCCTGCAGGAAGAGGCGGCTCATCCACCCTCCGCTGCACCTCCACCCGAGGCGGCTCCTCCACCCCCGGATGGTCCTCCAAACGCGGCTGCTCCCCCACCCGCAGCTGCTCCCCTGCAGGAAGAGGCGGCTCGTCCACCCTCCGCTGCTCCTCCACCCGAGGCGGCTCGTCCACCCGCGGATGCTCCTCTATACGCGGCTGCTCCTCCACCCAAGGCGGCTCCTCCACCCCCGGATGCTCCTCCAAACGAGGCTCCACCTCCACCCCCGGATGCTCCTCCAAACGCGGCTGCTCCTCCACCCGCAGCTGCTCCCCTGCAGGAAGAGGCGGCTCGTCCACCGTCCGCTGCTCCTCCACCCGAGGCGGCTCCTCCACCCGCGGATGCTCCTCCAAACGCGGCTGCTCCCCCACCCGCAGCTGCTCCCCTGAAGGAAGAGGCGGTTCGTCCACCGTCCGCTGCTCCTCCACCCAAGGCTCCTCCTCCACCCCCGGATGCACCTCCAAACGCGGCGGCTTCTCCACCCGCAGCTGCTCCCCTGCAGGAAGAGGCGGCTCGTCCACGGTCCGCTGCTCCTCCACCCGAGACGGCTCCTCCACCCCCGGATGCTGATCCAAACGCGGCTGCTCCTCCACCCGCAGCTGCTCCCCTGCAGGAAGAGGCGGCTCGTCCACCGTCCGCTTCTCCTCCACCCGCAGCGGCTCCTCCACCCCCGGATGCTCCTCCAAACGCGGCTGCTCCCCCACCCGCAGCTGCTCCCATGCAGGAAGAGGCGGCTCCTCCACCCACGGATGCTCCTCCAGTCGCGGCTGCTCCTCCACCCC